>MU968330.1:600000-1141926 GCA_034641835.2 Pinus albicaulis | reverse complement strand
TCAACGCTTGTGGGCACGAGACTTTTGATTGGCCGCTTCTCTATGAGAGTGACCTAGAATTCGGCCAAACTTACAAGGCACTCTTGGGGGGTACGCAAGTTCCAAATTTTCACCTCCAAGATGCACTTTTATGTCACATGGGACACCTTTGTGTTCCTTCAAGCGAGCGTGCCAAGATGATATGGGAAGCACACTACAGCCGAGTCGCTGGGCATTTCGGGGTCGAGAAAACAGTAGCAATACTACAGAAGTATTTCTATTGGCCGAACCTTCGAAAGGATGTCGAGAAGCACATCAGATCCTCCACTGCTTGTGCCATTGCCAACCGACCATCAAGAAGCAAGGCCTATATACTCCACTACCTACCCCTAG
Organism: Pinus albicaulis; assembly: GCA_034641835.2. NCBI lineage: Eukaryota > Viridiplantae > Streptophyta > Pinopsida > Pinales > Pinaceae > Pinus > Pinus albicaulis. The sequence continues at coordinate 1,141,554 of MU968330.1, read as the reverse complement.
TCGACCGTGGGAATCCATCTCCATGGATTACATGTCGGGCCTGCCCTCTACTAAGAATGGCAATGACTGTGTTTTCGTGGTCGTTGACAGATTCTCGAAGATGGCCATTATGGCGGCCTGTAAGAAGAATATCACAGCAGAAGCTACTGTTAAACTCTTCTTTGAACGAGTATGGGTGCACTTTGGGATCCCACAGTCTATCATATCAGATCGAGATAGCAGGTTCCTCAGCACATTTTGGTCCAGCCTCTGGTCAATGATGGACACAAAGCTCACCAAGTCCACATCTTTCCATCCCCAAACAGATGGCCAGACAGAGGTCGTCAACAGAATGATTGTACACATTCTTCGCATGTACAATTCAAAGCATCCACACACATGGGACGAGAGCCTCCCCTATGTACAACATAGTTATAACCGGGCTCTCCACAGTTCAATTGGCCATAGCCCCTTTCAGGTGGGCTTGGGATTCCAGCCACTATGTCCCATTGACGTAGCCATGCCATTTGCAACTGCTCAGGCCGATTCAGCGCACGTCCAGTCTGAAGTTGACAAAGCAAGTAGCTTCATCGAGCGCATTCAACACATCCGCCAACAGGTTCATGATATATTGGACAGAGCTAATGCCAAGTACAAGCAACGCCATGATCAACACCGGGTGCCACACAACTTCCAGGTGGGTGACAAAGTATGGCTACATTTGCAGAAGGAGCGCCTCACTGGACCCCACCGCAAGCTTCGCCCGCTCCGATATGGGCCGTACACCATCTCCAAGGCTGTAGGGAATAATGCATTCGAGCTCAGTATTCCACCATTCCTTGGTCTGCACCCAGTCTTCAATGTGGATCGCCTTCGTCCTTACTTCCCACCTCTACTGGACACCTCGGACATTGCAGAACAACTCACACCAACTGAGTTAAATCCAGACTGCATGGAACGGGCCACCACAGATTGCATCATGGACATGCAAATCAAGAACACTCACCAGCAGAAGATCCAAATCTTGCACATATAGTGCGCCACACTTCATCAGCTTACGAATCCCGGATTGATAAATTAATGTAGCAATTTAGGACACACTAAATTGACCAAACAGTATGGTCGCAGCCATCTATCTAAAGAATCATGTATATAATCATGAATAACTCATCACTCCTCGCAACCTAGACTTTTTTGATCGAAGCCCAGGGTCTTGTGCTCCAACACCACCCGATCAAAGAACAAATTCCAACATGTGAATAGACGTGTTGAAGTCGAACATGCTAGAAAATCACTTGATTATTGGTCAATGATGTGAACTATTAACAAGTGCAAGAGAAAGCACCCATAATGTCAATGGCTCTCAAGGTACTACTAGTACAATCCATGGAATGTGAACAGTGATCTAATGTCGAACACTCGTGAAATCACCCTATCGAAGGCCAATTATGTGAACTTGTTGTCGAATGTGAATAACTTTCTATTAGGCCATGCAGCTCTAAGGTACCAGAAAGGAGTCTCTAGATCAACTTCCTGGATAATAAGCTGAAGTCGACAGGAAGCAATCCGTCAAAGGAGGGTCATAATGAATCCCACATCATAGACACAAAACAGAGGATGTAATATGAGTGTGAATCAAGACTGAAACAGAGGATCAAGGAATGTACAAACTGTAGAAGGATTTTCTCTTGAACATATCGGCGACATGACTCTAGAATTTGGCAGCATTTTACTCAAATAGGATCAGAGGTCATGTTGAAAAAATCAATAATCGAATGAGAGGCAAACGAATTTCCCAAACCCATGGAGGCAAAGTGACAGAATGAAGATATCCCAACCCAACACGAACTGTAGACAAGTGTGATGTTCAAGACTGACATACTGCCGACACAACTGATGAAAAAATTCCATTTTCCCCCACCATTTATGGCGAGTACCTCTTTATTTTTACACAAGCTTGAAGAGGATACCATATGCTTGTCATATAAGTTTGTCCTTCGGACAAATCCATCCTAGTACATTTTACGAGCCCTAGGAAGGAGTAACTTGAATAACGTCGTAACGATAGAGTCCGATGTCATCAGTTTTTAACAATTATGACAAAGGAATAACTCATCATATTTTCATATTTAGAGAGTTTGAAAAGAAAGCATCAGTCCCTTTTCATAGATAGTCTCACAAATCCGAAAAGGTAGAAAACTGTGTCTGATATACTATCCCAGCCCGAAAAATGGGTAAATGTATACTGGGTAGATATAGTTTTGTATCCATTTAAAAAGTTCAAAAAACAAGAATCTCGACAATGTTTTCAATTTTAGAGAGTCAGAAAAGAGCTGAAACTTGACTCCTCCTAGAGGAATGAGTGGTATAAAGGGTAGCAACTGGTTATGTTAATGGAAGAATTGCTCAGAACAAGTAAAGGTTAAGAGGCTCGCTAACAATACCACTCATTGCAGCAGTTCCTCAGGAATGGGTAAAAAAACCAAGTGAAGGCATATGATTGGCCAAGCAGATAGTGACGGTGGAATGAGAAAACTAAGGCTCATCTGGCAAAACAAGCTAATAAGATGGAAATCACAAGAGGTAAAAAGGGAATGGTTTCATTTTTACACAAGCTTGAAATCATGAAACTTTTCTTGAAGTTGGTTTCATTTTTACACAAGCTTGAAACAAAGATAAACTATGCTTGAAATCGGTTTCATTTTTACACAAGCCTAAAACGGAAATAAGGTTAGGTTAAGGGTAAAGTGAAGATTAAGGTAAAGGTTAAGGTTAAAGTTAGGTCAAGGTAATGTTAATGTCAAGGTTAAGGTCAAGGTTAGGTTAAGGTTAAGGTTAATGTTAAGGGTTAGGTTAAGGTCAAGGTTAAGGTTACATTAAGGGTAAAGTCAAGGTTAAGGTTACGTTAAGGGTTTGGTCAAAATTATGGATAGGTTACAGTTAAGGTCAAGGTTAAGGTTAAGTTAAGGTTAAGCTTAGGTTTAGGTTATAGTTAAGGTCAAGGTTAGGTTAAGGTTAAGGTTAATTAAAGGTTAAGGTTAAGGTTAAGGTCAAGGTTAAGGTTAAGATAGGGTTAAGGGTAAGGTAAAGGTAAATTTAAGGTTAAGGTTTAAGTTAAGGGTTAGGTTAAGGTTAATGTTAAGGCTAAGGCTAAGGTTACGTTAACAGTAAAGTCATGGTTATGGTTAGGTTAAGGTTAAGATAAGGTTAGGGTAAAGGTTCATGTTAAGATTAAGGTTAAGGGTTTGGTCAAGGTTAGGGTTTGGTTATAGTTAAGGTTAAGGTAAGGTTAAGGTTAAGGTTATGTTAAGGGTAAAGTCAAGGTTAAGGTTGGGTTAAGGATAAGATAAGGTTAAGGTTAAGGTTAAGGTTAAGTTTAGGTTAAGGGTAAAGTTAAGTTTAGGGTTAGGTTAAGGTTAGGTTAAGGTTACTGTTAGGTGAAGGTTAAGATTAGGTTAAGGTTAAGGTTAAGGTTAAGGTTAATGTTAAGGGTAAAGTTAAGGTCAGGGTTAGGTTAAGGTTAAGGTTAAGTTTAGGTCAAGGGTAAAGTTAAGGTTAGGGTTAGGTTAAGGTTAAGGTTAAGGTTATGGTTAGGCTAAGGTTAAGTTTAAGGTTAAGGTTAAGGTTATGGTTAGGTTAAGGTTAATATTAGGTTAAGGTTAAGGTTAAGGTTAATGTTAAGGGCTTGGTCAAGGTTAGGGTTAGGTTAAGGTTAGTGTTAAGAGTTTGGTCAAGGTGAGGGTTAGGTTATAGTTAAGGTCAAGGTTAAGGTTAAGCTTAAGGTTATAGTTAGGTTAAGGTAAAGGTTAAGGTTAGGTTAATATAAGCTTAAGGTTAAGGGTTTCATCAAGGTTAGGGTTAGGTTATTGTTAAGGTTAAGGTTAAGGTTAGGTTAATTTAAGGTTAAGGTCAAGGTTAAGGGTAAGATTAAGGTTAGGTTGAGGTTAAGATTAAGGGTTTGGTTAAGGTTAAGGGTAAGGTTAATGTTAAGGTTAAGATAAAGTTAAATTTAAGGTTAACCTTGACATAGACCTTAAAATTAACTATAACCTAACCCTAACCTTGACCAAACCCTTAACCTCACCCTTAACCTTAACCTAAGCTTAACCGAACCCTTAACCTCAACCTTAACCTGACTAAACCCTTAAGGTTATGTTAAGGGTAAAGTTAAGGTTAAGGTTTAGGTTAAGGTTAAAGTTAGGTTAAGGTGTTAGGTCCCTATATTACTAGTATAGTCCCTTATTGTTATTAGTGTAACCCCGTTATTGATATTATTGTACCCTTGTAACCCCCATTTTGTTATTATTGTGCCCTTAAATTATTATTGTTAGGTCAGCTAGGATTTCATTGTGGCCCATTAGGATTACATTATGGCCACATGGACTCCTATATATAGAAAGGAGGTTTTGTAAATTGTATCATCCCAGAATTGTTCATTTATGTAATGTATTGGAGGTTTCCCCCTCGAAGTGGCTTATTTCTAAGGTGTTTCTATCTCTTTTCTTCTATTTTTTGAGCTGGTTACACAACATTTGGTGTCAGAGCTTTGGATTCTAGGGTTTAGCTACTCCAAATAGGTCATCATGGAATTTTTGCTATAAATTTTTTTCTACGAAGTTTCTAAAATAGAAATGTTTAGGGTGCGAAGCCAAAATCCTGAGGAAGATCATCTAAAAATTTTAGAGCTTGGTTCGCAATATTTTCGAAGATATGATCTGTGGAAGTTAGGTCTTTTTTCAGGCTCTTAAATAGGTCATCGTGGCATTCACATTATAAATATTTTTCTACGAAGGTTTAGAATTTGAAATTTTTAGGGTGTGAAGCTACGATCTTGAGGAATCTCGTAGCAAACTTTCAAAGCTTGATTCACAATAGTTTTGGATATATGATCTGGAGACGGTAGTGCTTTTTCAGGCTCCCAAATTTCATCTCAAATAGGTGATCGTGGAAAAGTTCAATAAATATCTCTCTGAGCATCGGATTGGAGTGCCATAAAAATTGGTCACAAGTACATGGAATTTAGTTTCTTGGCTATCAATTTCAGAGGCGAAGGATAGAACAGTGACACGTGGAAAGTCATACAATTTCGCTCTACTGAACCAGTCCATAATTAGGTCATTGTGGGAGATTGGACATAACTTTTTCTTGGAGAATCCAATTCATGTCAAACCTGTGGCATTAAAAAGAGAATTAAGAGGGATACTTCAGTGCTGAATTTTAGATATTGAAGAGCTACAATCATAGAGATAATCGAATTTCAATATCAAGCTCCTCAAAAGCAAGAAAAAGGTGTGTATTTTTTTTCCGAATTTCATAAGTCTTGTTTGAAAAATCAATTTGAATTGATTCCAACGGCATATTGTAGAATAGATATCAGTATTGGGTTCTAAAAAAATGCCCCGTAGAAATAATTCAACACCCATTAAGCCTTCAGAAGGCTCTACTATGACTCATGAAGATGAAGAATTGCAACATGATCTATCAAAATTACAAGAGCAAGTGCAACAAATTCCACTCTCGCAAAGAGCAACAAAAAATGAAATGGAAGTGTTGAAGAAAGGCATGGAAGCGAAGATGGACGGTTTGAAGAAAGGCGTGGAAGCTAAGATGGATGGCATGGAAGCTGGTGTGGAAGCTAAGATGGATGGCATGGAAGATAAGATGGATGACATGAAAGACAACATGGAAAACATGAAGAATGATCTAAATGAAGACATGGAAGGTTTGACAAAGTTGATACAAGAAATGTTTCCTAATGGTGAAAATATAGTAGAAGAACCTCATGATGAGAAAAAAATAAATCTTAATCGTGATTTCATAAACTCTAATGTTGGAAGGAAGAACCACCATATTCCAAAAATGGATATGAGGAAGTTTTATGGAAAGGATCTTGTAACATGGATACTACAGACGGAGCAATATTTTGATCTCCATAATGTGAAAAACACACAAAAGGTACGCATTGCAAATATCTGGGTCATATTGTATCTCACGAAGGTGTTAAGGTAGACCCTAACAAAATTAAAGCCATTAAGGAATGGAAAGTTCCCACAACCATAAAGCAGTTGCGAGGATTTCTTGGGTTAACAAGGTATTATTGCAAGTTTGTTAAGATTTATGGGAGAATATGAACACCTCTAAATCCATTATTGAAGAAAGATGAATTTTCATGGACTCCTGAAGAAACTAAGGCCTTTGAACATCTTAAAGAGGCAAAGTACCTGGCACCGGTCTTAGCTACACCAGACATCACTTTAACCATGACCTAACTATAACCTTACCCTTAACATAACTTAACCTTAACCTTCACCTTGACCTTGACCTTAACCTTAACCTTAACCTTACCCTTACCCTTAACCTTGACCTTAACCTTAACCTGACTAAACCCGTAACCCATAACCTTAACCTTAGCCTTAACCTTCACCTTAAACTTAACCATGAGTTTACCCTTAACCTAACCTTAACCTTAACTATAACCTAACCCTGACCTTGACCTTAACTTTACCCTTAACCTTGAACTTGACCTTAACCTTAACCTTGACCTTGAACTTAACCTAACCTTAACCTTAACCTTAACCTTAACCTAATCTTACCCTTAACCTAACCTTAACCTTAAATATAACCTAACCCTCACCTTAACCTAACCTTAACTTTAACCTTAACCTTAACCTAACCTTAACCTTACCCTAACCTTAACCCTAACATTAAACTTAACTTTACCCTTAACCTGACCTTAACCTTAACATTAACCAAACCCTTAATCTTGACTTTAACCTTAACCGTAACCTTAACCTTAACCTAAATAAACCCCTAATATTAACCTTAACCTTGACCTTATCCTAACCTAACCTTAACCTTAGCCTTAACCCTACCCTAACCTTGTCCAAACCCTTAACCTTAAATATAACCTAACCCTAACCTTCACCTTAAATTTACCCATAACCTTGACCTTAACCTTAACCTAACCTTAACCTTAACTTTACCCTTAACCTATCCTGAACCATAACCTTAACCTTAACCTAACCTTAACCTTACCCTTAACCTTAACCTTACCCTTAACCTAACATTAACCTTGACTTTACCCTTAATGTAACATTAACCTTGACTTTACCCTTAACCTTAGCTATAACCTAACTTTAACATTAACCTAAGTTTAACCTTAACCTTAACCTAAAGTTAACCTAACCTTAACCTTAACCCTAAACTTAACCTTGACCTTAACCTGACCTTAAGGGTTTCGGGGGGTTAAAGTTAACCTTAACCTTAACCTAACCTTAACCTCACCTTAAACTTTACCTAACCTTAACCTTAACCTTACCCATAACCTTAACCTTAGCCTTAACCTTAACCTTAACCTTGACCTTCACTATAACCTAACCCTAACCTTGAACAAACCCTTAACCTTAACCTTAACCTAACTAAACCCATAATCTTAACCTTAACCTTACCCTTAACCTTAACTTATCATTAACCTTAACCTTAACCATAATCTTAACCTCACGTTAAGGTTAACTCTAAGGGTAAGGTTAGGGTTAAGGGTAACGGTTAAGGTTAAGGTTATAGGTTTAGTCATGTTAACGTTTGTTGTCCAGGTAAATCCCCTCTATGGATAGAGGCCATCCCTCTAGACCTAGGGTGGGCTAGAAACTACGGGAACATACTAACATCTACCTTCCTAGATTGTAAATGAAATTCAGAGCTAGGAAGATGACCTACCTCATTCTGATGCTATGTTGTCGCCTTCCGTCGAAGCTACTTGATCTATCCCTATTCTCCATCTCAATACACACTGCGATCATTATTCGATTACCTATATAGATAGTCAAGACAACATGACAAGCGTAACACCACGACAAACATAGAATAATTACAACCTATCTAACTGATCAAGGAATGCTAGAAATCTCATTATAGATGTAAACAAGAATGGAAGATAAACATCAAATGCATTTTATTATGATAAAGAAAAGGGTAGTTTACAACCAAGCCTTAATGTTGAGGCTCTCCTTTGGCGGGTCTATATCCAAGCACGTTTGTCACACCCTCATGAACAAAGGTCCAAGATCTCACTATGTTCTCAACACACAAAAACAATCACACTCTGCACTGTTCTCCCGAAGCTATGATTGCTCCTTCTCTATGCTAACTTTTTCAGCTATCTGTTCAAATAGGACATCAATGGAAGATGGCTATATTTATAGAGGAGAGGAGGGGGTTGGGATCCTACAATAGTGGAAGGGAGGCCTTATCCCTTGGGAGGTTTACCCATAAGGTCCAAACAAGAGGCCAAAGGAGGGAGGCCATGGTTATTCAGTCGAACCACTGCTTATGACTCATCCATGAAGTTGTTGTGATCGAAAATTCGCCTTTATTTTTTTAAAAAAATTCATAACCAGATCGGCGGGGGCACTTAACTGGGACAGAATGCTAATCAGCATGGCCTCAGTGTTAATTTTCTAGATCGGCAAGGGAGTGTAACTAGCTACTCGCACCAAGGAAAAAACATGTGTTTTTAGTGGTCTGCTCAGGAAATGGTCAATATAAGGAATGTTGTCCTCATGGCAAGGGATGAAATGATGGTATTTGCAAGGCATGACACTTCTAATTAGTCAAATAAATGACCCTCCAATGTGTGAGAGGGGGATTGTAGGGATAGTGACAAATTACTGTGTAACAGATGCCCCTAAATTATGAAGTTCGAACATGAATGAGGGGTGAAATGCTTTACAAGTACATGAAATGAACTAGACACTGCTGCCGGGAGACCTGCAAATGAAGCATAGATACATATACATAACTAAAATATTTTTTGAAAATACATGAATCCATGGTACAGGTGCAGCTATCCATCAAGAAAAGGATAATGTGAATGGATCCTCGGCATGGATGCAACCATCCAAATAAATGGATCATATGAAATAGATCCACGATATGGGCATAGCCATCCATATAGAGAGGATCAAAAAAAGAGAACCCACGGTATGGTCGCAGCCATCCGTCTAAAGAATCATGTATATAATCATGAATGACTCGTCACTCCTCTCAACCTAGACTTTTTTGATCGAAGCGCAGGGTCTTGCGCTCCAACACCACTCGATCAATGTAAAAATTCCAACATGTGAGTAGACGTGTTGAAGTCAAACATGGTATAAAATCACTTGATTACCGGTCAATGATGTGAACCATTAACAAGTGCGAGAGAAACCACTCATAATGTCAATGGCTCTCAAGGTACTACTAGTAAAATCCATGGAATGTGAACATGGATCTGAAGTCAAACACCCGTGAAATCACCCTATCAAAGGCCAATGATGTGAACCTGTTGTAAAATGTGAAGAACTTGCTATTAGGGCATGCAGATCTAAGGTACCAGAAAGGAGTCTCTAGATCAACTTCCTAGATAATGAGTTTAAGTTGACAGGAAGCGATCCGTTGAAGGAGGGTCATAATGAATCACACATCATCGACACGAAACAGTGGATGTAATATGACTGTGAATCAAGACTGCAACAGAGGATCAAGGAATGTAAAAATTTTAGAAGGATTTTATCTTGAACATATCGGCAACAAGACTCTGGAATTTGGCAGCATTTGACTCAAATAGGATCAGAGGTCATGTTGAAAAAATCAGTAATCGAATGAGAGGCAAACGGATTTCCCAAACTGTTGTGGAGGTAAATCCCCTCTGTGGACAAAGGTGATCCCTACTAGCCCAGACCGGGTCTAGCAACAATCGTTCATGCTATAGTACATGTTCCTAATTGCAAATAAACCAAATAGTGATGAAGGCTTACCTGGAATCCAGCGTTGTCGCTTGTAGAGAAAGTAGTGCTCCCGTTCCTTAGCTCCGGTAGATCACAATCCTCATGATCTCCATGATCGAACACCTGCACATGCAAGAAACAAAACAAACGCAAGCGTAAAATCCAGTATATGCAACTATATGTCAGTCAAAGAAGACATAACTCAACATCATAATCGACAACAAGAGTGGAACCATAACCAATAGTCGCTTATCATTAATCAATCAAATAAGAATACAACCATAGCTCCGACGCTAAATTCTCCTTTGGAAGGTCACCAGCGGAACACGTCTCGAAGAAGCCTATCGGAGATGGTACAAACCTCTCTCTTCAGATGTCTCGACAATGATCTCCTTCCTTGTATTTGGCCTTAAGGGAATGAATCAAGGCTCTTGCAGCATAAAGCTCTAATGGCTCTTGGGAACTTGGAGACTAGCTTGCAAAGGAGATGAGCAAGCTTTTATATATGGAGGAAGGGGAGTTGGGATCCCTATAATCATGGGATTGGCCCTATCCTCAAGGAAGCTTCCATGAGAGGTGGAAAACCACTTCCTCTACATGGAGATCTGCAGCCAAACCTCCCAACTTAAATTAGATACCAGTTTTTGGATCATTTAGGAAGAAAATTCCGCCATTTATTTTTAAAAAACACTCCTTAAAATGGCTGGCACAAGTGAGACTCTAGGACAGAGTGCCAATTGGCGTGCCCTCTTTGATTGATTTCCCCCATTGGCGTGGGTATTGAACTGGCTGCCCACGCCAATGAAAAAAGGGGTGTTTTTAGGGTTTTTCACAAGGAGTTGTCTTCAGGGCAATGAAAGTACATGTTTAAGGGAATGCCATGAAAGTGTTTTCAGGGTATGTCACTGCTCACAGGTCACGGAATGAACCCTCCAATTGTACGGGATGGGGAATTGCAACGATGGTGAAAAATTGCTGTGTAATAGATGCCCTCTAAAGCATGTGGCCCGAGAGAGAGAGAGGAGTGAAATGATTTACGAGAACGTGTCTAATTGAAAACACCGCCGTCGAAAAACCTGTGTAGAGAAGTACAACTGATATCTCAAATACATGATAAATACATGGTATGGGTGCAACCATCCATAACAGATTATGTAATAATCTAGATTCGAGGCATGGACGCTGCCATCCAGTGAGGATCGGTAAATAAACTCAGGTATGGTCGTATCCATCCAATCATCGAGTCATGTAACTAATCATAATAATCCACAAAATCACAGCCTAGATTATAAAAAATAGAATCCAGGGTCTTGCGCTCCATCTCGACACGAACAAGGTACAAGTTCAAGCATGTGACTATGTGAGCTGAAGTTGAACATGTAAGAACATCGCTTGATTACCAGCCAATGATGAAAGTTGTTAACAGACGCGAAAGGTACCACCATTAATGCCAATGGTCCTCAAGGTACCACAGGTACAATCTATGGCATGTGAACAATGAGGTGACGTCGAACACCCCTAGAATCACTCGATCAGAGGCCAATGATGAAAATCTCACGTCGAATGCGAAGAACCTGCCATTGAGGCATGTAGGCTCCAAGGTACCAGAAGGGAGTCTCTAGATCATCTTCCTGGATAATGAGCTAAAGTCGACAGGAAGTGGCCTTGATCAAAGGTGGGCCATAGTGTTTCCCACATCATTGACGCGAGACAGAGGAACATAATTTCTTTGTGAATCAGGATTAGATGAGAATTAGAGGAAGGTTGATACTTGCAAAGGTCAACTTCTCTTGAACATATAAATGGCACGATAGTGAGCTTGGAAATATTTGACATCAACGGATCAGAGGTCATGGTGACAAGGCAAAGAGCAGATGATAGGTCAAAAATGATTACCCAAACCCACGGAGGCAAGTGAACAAACGAGATGAGATGTCCCCAACCCGACACGAATGCAGACAAGTGCCATGTTCAAGAGCGACATACTGCCGACACAACAATGATTGTGGTTCCATTTTCCCCCACCATTTCTGGCGAGTACCCCAATTATTTTGATAACAACCTTGAAGGAGATAGCATATGCTTGTATTATAAGTTCGTCCTTCAGACTAATCCATCTTAGTACATTTAGCGAACCCTAGGAAGGAGTGACTCAAATAACGTCATTACGACTGAACCCAATGTCATCAGGATTTAATGAATCTGACAGCGGAAGAACTTGACGTCTTTTCATGTTTAGAGAGTTTGAAAAGATAGCGAAAAAGTAAACTCCAACGGTCCCCTTTCGTAAATAGTTTCTTAGACCTGAAAAGGTAGAAAACTATGTCTGAGGAAACCTCCTAGTCGCAATAGGCTAGGGTATTCCTTTTTCGTAAATAATCTATCCCAACCCAAAAAAGGGGTAAACGTATACTGGGTAGATGTCGTTTCGGGGCCACTCTAATGAGATCAAAACGACAAGGGCCTCGGCAATATTTTCATGTTTAGAGAGTCAGAAAAGAGCTGAAAGATGACTCCAAAATTACTTTTTCGTGTATTTACCGAGTCAGAAAAAGAATAAAATACAACTCGTGTCACCGTTTTTGCGTAGAAACCTGTTGCTGCACATAAAGGCAAGTGTAAAATCCATTTTCGACAAAATATATCAAAATATTAATAAAAAATGACTTTTAAAACCTAATTAGATTTCAAAAAGTTATAAACAAGTCTCAAATGGTAAAAATAAAATTACCTTTACTATTTGCCTCATTGGAGAGAAACAATGGTTCATTTCGTGTGAAAACTTATAACGACGAATACGACTGATCCGGGCTATCATTCAGTTCCTTTTTTGTTCCAGGTAATAGGCGTTTCCCTAAGCTCCATTTCAATCCATTTTTTATATGTTTTTATTATATATTAGACTTATGGGCAAGCCATTTTGAATTTTTAGGGCTCGCTCCATTGGTGTGGGTATTGGGCACGGACTCGCGCCAATGGACATTTCTTCACAAAGAGGCTATGCCAACTAGTGTGATTGTTAGGAAAATAGTCACGCCAATGGCGCAATGAAATTTTCTGCTCAAAATTTTGAAAATATGATCTACCTATGTGGATTTTCAAATGTTCTAGAGATATAACAATGTATTTTTTATTGTGTTGATGCAGATATAAAGGAAAAAATGGTTATTGAATGGAAGGAAAGGGAAAAGTAAACTCCAACGGCCCCTTTTCGTAAATAGTTTCTCAGACCCGAAAAGGTAGAAAACTATGTCTGAGGAAACCTCCTAGTCGCAATAGGCTAGGGTATTCCTTTTTTGTAAATAATCTATCCTAGCCCAAAAAAGGAGTAAACGTATATTGAGTAGATGTTGTTTCAGGGCCACTTTAACGAGATCAAAACGACAAGGGCCTCAGAAATCTTTTCATGTTTAGAGAGTCAGAAAAGAGCTAAAATATGATTCCAAAATGAATTTTTCGTGTATTTACCGAGTCCGAAAAAGTATAAAATACAACTCGTGTCACCGTTTTTGCGTAGAAACCTATTGCTGCACATAAAGGCAAGTGTAAAATCCATTTTCGACAGAATATATCAAAATATTAATAAAAAGTGACTTTTAAAACCTAATTAGATTTCAAAAAGTTATAAATAAGTCTCAAATGGTAAAAATAAAATTACCTTTACTATTTACCTCATTGGAGAGCAACAGTGGTTCATTTCATGTGCAAACTTCTGACAGCGAATACGACTGATCCAGGCTATCATTCAGTTCCCTGTTTGTTCCAGGTAATAGGCATTTCCCTAAGCTCCATTTCAATCCATTTTTTATATGTTTTTATTATATATTAGACTTCTGGGCGAGCCATTTTGAATTTTTAGGGCTTGCTCCATTGGCGCATGTATCGGGCACGGACCCGCGCCAATGGACATTTATTCACAAAGAGGTCATGCCAACTGGTGCGAATGTTAGGAAAACAGTCGCGCCAATGGTGCAACGCAATTTTATACTCAAAATTTTGAAAATATGAGCTACCTATGTAGATTTTCAAATGTTCCAGAGATCTAACAATGTATTTTTTATTGTGTTGATGCAGATATAAAGGAAAAAATGGTTATTGAATGGAAGGAAAGGGAACATGGAGAGGAAGATGAAATGGCCATGGAGAATGAGGCCTGCATGACTGCACTTAAGAAATGTGGACTTAATAAATTCTTCCTCACACCCTGCTTACGATTTCAGCCAGAGATACTACAATATTTGGTCAGTATATGGGACGAAAATGAAGAAGTTTTAAAACTTCGGGACCAAGTACTGGAACTGAAGGTTTCTGACGTATATTTCATAACTAGACTATCGCGCAGAGGTCCGATGCCCATCCTGATAGGTAGCAAACCATCTGGGGAAAATATGGAGCAGTTAATGGTGAGGGTGTGCCCAGGGGCACAAACCGGATCAGGAAGTGGGAAAGTGGACATCCACACTATCTAGGATCTAGCACTGAGAGTAGTGCTACACACCATCACACAAGGTGTGAGATCGAAAGCTCCACACGAGGCAACCAAGGCCCAACTCTTGCTAGCCGCTGAGTGTATGAGTCCAACATTGTTTGATTGGGCTACTACAGTGACCACAAATATCAAGAGGCAGCTCACAAAGTGCAAGAAAGTCAAACTGAAGCAGTATGGCTACAGTTCCATTTTGGTATCATTCATCCTGGAACGACTACCTATATTTTAGGGCCAAGGGGCCATAATTGCTGTGCCGATACCATGAGAGCTGAGGATGGCTCGCTGGCTAGCACTTATGCCCAGATAAGGAGGAGGCCAACAGATGTCCTGGAGGTTGGAGTTTTTTGGATGGTTACGGCGTCAGCTGATCGTGGTCAAGGATTGGCCCTATGCCGAGACCGATTTCATTGGAGACCCAGATCTCCCAATTCCGAAGGGGGATGACTGGGATGAGGAGTTGGGTATGACCTCTCTTTTTGATTTTTATGTTTTATGATTTTTTTTAGTAATACACGTACATTCTAACACCAGTTTTATATGTATGCAGACGTCGGCCCAGAGAGACCTGCCGATATGTCTCCAATTGCATGGAGAACTTAGCCCATAGCTGACCCTTAGGTGGAGGGTGCCAAGGGAGGAGAGTTTGTCCAGAACCTTGAGGGGATTGCTCGAGGGATTCCAGACTATGTCCGGCTGGCAGATGTCCCGATGGCGTATCAGAGACATACGGTGGGAGTGCCTAGTCACCTCCACCGACTTTTGAGATGCTTAGTGTGCACAGTAGCATGTTACCACGAGCACCCTGCGGATTAGACACCTAGGGCTTCTTTCATGCATATTTTTTTGAGAGACATGTCGTCTCCGGATGTATTAAGACGAACATGTATATTTTTTGATTTTATGTGATGCACACTATGTAAACATTTCGACACACACATATATATATATACATACCTATTTCTGGATGGATCTTCTTACATGTGATGATGTTTTATAAATGCTATGCAAATGTCTAATACAATGTTATCTAATGTATCGGTTGCATAAAAAATGACCCAATGAAAAATTTCACATAATGTATCTAATCACACATTTTATTTTTATACAAGCTTAAAAGCACACATGAAAAAAGACATGCAAACTATGCTTGGAAAGACGGGCATGCCCCCAGCATGGTGTCTCAATTCGAGGTACATGCCCCCCAAGCTTTAGTCCATAGGAAATGGATTGAAGGTTAAAAAAGAGATTTGAACTAAATCTATCAAAACTCAAATTGAACAGGCTCGTGTTTCATTATTTTAACGAGGTCGACACACTTAAAAGAACTATCCTCGTAGTCGCTTGTTTCATTGTTTTAGGAGCTTGGCACAAGAGGAAGAACTGTGCTCTGGTGAGCTCAACGGAGGAGGCTCAAGAGAGAGATGATTAGATACATCACACTCTAGACAATGCGACATTGCCCCCAAGCTAGGCATGAATGAGGAACGATGATGTCCATCACTCCAAGGCAGCTCCTCAAGAGACATTGTTTCAACAATGGCTTCATCAGAAGGGAAAATATATTTAAGAGGATTAGGCGAGTTAGCCTGACCAAGCCAGGGGGATTGAGAATATATGTCTAAATCCATGCTCGAAGGAGCATGCTGAGGAGGGGGAGGATCATATGCGGCGACGATTTCACAGTAGTTAATCTCTACCAGAGTTACGGGCATCGATTCTCCAAACTCAGCCACCTGCTCAGGCGAAGGGATGAGCCATGTGTTGTCAGACCTAGAGATCATATTAACTTGAGCGGTGTGCGGTGGTGGTGCGGGAAAAATACCCATGAGGACGGGGTCCTACACTGTCAGGGGGATTTGGGATCTGATCCACGTACGGAACATTGTTCTCGGAGGTGGAGGTGAAGAAAGACAACTGATCCACAGTAACGATTTTTCCCTCATGAGGGAACTTAATAAGTCGAAAGAGGGTGGATGGTACGCATAACATGGCATGAGTCCAACTGCGGTGAAGAAGTATATTGTAGTTAAGCTTGGCGTCAACTAATTCCACTTCTATGTTGACTGTCTTCCCCTGTAAAGTAATCGCTAAACTCTCGAGAACACCCAGGGGTTTCATTTCCCGACCATTAAATGCCTCTAAGGCATTAGGAGACGATGAAAGGGCCAAAGAGCTAATGGCCTTCCAGCAAGCAGACGACATGACACAGGTAGAAGCACCTTCATCCACAACGGCCCTATGGATGTTAAGACCGTTGATCCCGACTTGATTAACAAGAGCGATCTGATGTGGAAGTCAGGGGGTAAAGTTCTCTAAGTCGAAGGTGAGAAGATTAGAATCAGTGGGATCAATCCCACCGATTGCAGACAACAAAGATTTTCGTTGTGACGGGAAACTCTGAAGAACTTCCAATGCAGACATGGTAGAAGGCGCCTGTGCCAGATCCTCAACAATACTATAGTGCTGAGTGGCACAGGAATTTGGGTTGTAGGAAGATCTTCGTAGAACACCTTTACAAGGTGGCCTCACAACAGGTTTAGTAGTAGGCTTCTCAATCTCCAACAAACCGGAGACAGGTGGGGGAGGTGGACCATCCACAACTGCCTTCCCAGGTGCCTGATGCGATTCATTGTAATCCTTCGAACACGTAGCAATAGAGATAGGTGCAACACCATTCATCATAAAGACCTGAGACCCAAATGGTGCAGATGGTGAAGGTTGTTCAACCATCTGGGTCTACTGAGATGGGAACGGTTCTTTAAGAACTTCCGGAGTCCCTTTGGAGCCTTTTAGAAGTTGACTAACTTTAGATCGTCGTGGACAATCTTTTGTATAATGATCTCCTTCACAAATGAGGCAGGGGTACTTCAGTTTACATTGGGAATCATCCTCGGTACGAGGTTTGGAATATTCTGGCTTTGGAGCATCGGATTTGGATTTACCTTTGCCCTTCTTCTTTCCTTTGGAGCCTTTTTCCATATGATTAGCCTGAATGGCGTTAACCTTCATATTTTTTCCAGAATCAGGAGGAGCAGGAGGAGCAGAATTATTGGATGAGTTGGAATTCTACTTCCCATTCGAAGATTTATTTGAATTCTGAGACACGAAACCAATAACACCATCCACCGCCGGGGTAGGTGGAGCTTTAGAGGTTCCAGCCCGTGGAGCATCAGGCAAGATATCATAAAGCGTGCCGGACTGAGAGTATACTAGATCTAGATATTGGGCACGCGCTATGGCTTGTTCTTCGGTCACACACGCTCCCATCGCAATATCTTGGGCAATTTTGTTAACGAAGGAGGTGGTGAACCAATGAGTTAGTATCTGATCAGGTATATGGAACTTGATTAGTCTACGACGACGTTGCCACTCATGAATGTGATCAGAAATGTGGGTGGCTTTGTCCTTCTTCAAAGAAGTCAGGGGGTGCATCCCGGCTTCGTAGCGAACCAATAACTGAAAGTAAGTCAGAAAAACCATGGCTAACGTATTGAAATCTTGAAAGATGCCATGGGATAATTCAATATACCACTTAGCAGCAGTGCCAGTCAAAGTGCGCTGGAAGAGGTGTAGACAAATTGAATCATCCACCCAAGAGTTGGATGAACACCAAATATGGTAAGTTATCACATGAGCTTGGGGGTCCTCTCCATCTTTAACCTCAAACTTGGGGCAATCGCCGGGTACCTTGGTAGGAACCAGAGGCCAATAAGGATTGTGAAAAATTGGATTATTCGTTAATTTTGAAACATCGAGTAACTCTAAGGTAGCCAGGAATGGAAATGGCGGATTGGACAACATAATTGGCCCTGGATAAGGACCAGTACCTGTACTCCATGCTGGTTGAGAATATCTTTGTCCCCAGGGGTTTTGTCCCATAGGATTCTGACTTTAGGGGGTATAGGTTATATATCCAGCCTGATTAGGTTGCTGGTAACCAGCGTACGAGGCTTGATAACCAGAGTATGGACCCTGATTATAAGTTGGCCCCATGTGGGCAGCATCTGGATTTGGCTGCTGAGTATAGGTATAGTTGGGTTGTTGAGAGTAATAGTTAGAACCTTGGGGCTGGCTATAATTCGATCGATATTGAGCATGAGAATAGTAACCGCCTTGAGGTCGAGTGGGCTGTTGATAGGTGGGACCTTGCTGAGCCTGATAATTAGGGTGTAGCGGTTGATTTGGCTGTGGTATTGAATAAGTCGGCTGTTGGGCAGGGTAGATAGGATGTACAGGCTGGCCTGGCTGAACAGGCTGACCTGACTGAGTGGGCTGCCCTGGTTGAACAGGTTGTGCCGATTGCGTAGGTTTTCATGGCTATTGAGGAGCACCAGGTTGTGCCGGATGGGCTGTTTGGCCTGGTGGAGAGACACCAGGTTTTTCCGGATTGGCCGGTTGGCCTGGTGGCGAGATACCAGGTTGTGCCAGATGGGCCGGTTGGCTTGGTAGTGGAATAGCTCCAGGTGGTTGCTGATAACTGGTTTAACCTGTAACAGGACCATAATATGGTCCTAGCTGATGTGCAACCTTGGGACCAAGAGGATACTGTGGTTGTAAAAGTTGAGAGGGTTGGAATTTCCCCCCAGGACCGTATATCAGCCTGGGTTGGTACCCCGGTTGACCTGTGAGTCCTTGAGGTTGCCCAGTTGGGACTCCAGGGAGAGGCTGCATGATTTGACCGAAAGGGTTGTAATACTGTCCTTGCGGACCGTATAATGGCCCTTGCTGGCCCAGAGGATGGCCCTATATGGGCTGTCCCTACGGGTCATAAGGATAGCCAGGCTAGCCTGAAGGTTGGACTTGAAAAGGTTTTCCTTGCGGGTTGTGGAGCTGTCCAGCCTAGTTATACGGTAAACCCTGAGCATGAAGTTGAGCCTCAGGAGCAGGTAAACGTAAAGGGTTCCCATGCTCATCATACTGATACGGAAGGATGTACACATGCATACCATCCTATGCATAATGCGAAAAGTACGAGCGGTTGGGATCTTGAGAGGATTGTCCAACCTCAGGGTTCGACTGTTGCAGAGACAATTGATACTCCTTCGGAGAGATGTTCTCTAGCATAGCAGATGCTATGTAGACATCTTCGGGAAGGGATGTGGTCCTTACGGACTGGGTAGTAACGGCGGGTGTAGATGTGGCCACACAAAAAGTGGGCATGGAGGGTATAGAAGTAACCTGAGGGGATGACGTAATGGGTGTCCATGGAGACATCCCCAAAGAAGGAATAACTGACCTCGTAGAAGGCGCTGATACCCCCATAGAGGCAACGGCGGCAATAAGCTGACCCAAGGATCTATACCCGGCTGGTAATGAGGGACCAGGTGATGACATAATAGATGGTTCAGGGTTGTCTCCTGGAAATAACCTCTGAGGAAACAACTGGTAATCTTCACCTGACGTGGGGATTTCCTCGCTAGATTCACTTATGTTTGAGCCTGCCACTAGATCTTGCAATAGACGGCGAGGACTAGGAGGAACAACAGTAACTATAAAAGATGAACCCGATGTAAGAGGAGGGAAATCTTCCCCTACTCCCAATCTAAACCATGGGTCGGAAAAGGCCAATTGAACTCAACTGGTCCTCCAAAGGGCTGCTCAGACAGCACCGATCCCCCGTCGGGAAACTCAGAAATAATGGGCTGCTGAGGTTCAACAGAGGACTGAGAAGCCTCTGATGAATCGTCCGTATATGGACTACTAGTAGATGAAACGGAAGGTTCTGCCACTGTGACAACAATGAAAAAATATCATGCAGAACACACACAGGCTGAAAAATAGTCAAGACACACAATCAAACGGCCAACAAGCAAAATCTAACAAGGCGTGTGATCGTGGGTGATTAATTTTACCACATTGAAACTTAGAAACTTCACCATTTCATGTTTTAAGAGTCAAGAAACGGATAAAAGGTGACTCTATCTCTTTCAGTTTTGAAGCAAGCGTGAAAGGACAAGCGCTTGGTGATCCTTTCAAATTTAAAGAGTCAGAAAAGATTTCACTGCAATATACACCTTGGTTTCAAAATGAAAGAGAAATCAACCAAGGACTTAACGTACGTGCAGGCAATCTCCCCGAATGTTGTCTCTGGTGTATCATGGATATAGGGCGGCAGACTTGGCTTCCTATAGATAAAGGATAGAAACCTAGTGGGGTCTCCCTTTATATACTCGAAGGTACAGGGAGCACAAGTCCGTACTAGTGCTATCTAAAGCCAAGAGGCGAACGACAGCTACTAGGTTTAAAGATGCCGGAACACGTCTCTAGCCTAGCCTTCTAAATGTTGCGTTAATGTTTCAATGCTGCCTTAGTGTAAATTGAGTAAATTTTAATTTTTATCTTCAATTACATTTCAGTTTTCAGGCCCTAGCGAGTGTGATGTCTCAAAATCTCCTAAATGCACACTATATGCCACAGTATATCATTTCATTCGATGAAAGCTAATTATGAGAGAGTTTAGAGCTTTCGCACAAATAAAATGATCAGAAAACAACCAACAAAGTCTCTAATGCAGCTAATGTAAACCAAAAACTTTTCTCTCAAATTCACTAATCACTAATAACACCGAAAAGATTTTAATTTTCACTAACTAATCAAAAGCAAAAGAGATTTTTTATATTTTCAATGTTTAATAGCAACATGCACTAAACAAAATGAAAACTAATGAAAAGAGAAATTTAAGAAGTGATGAGGAAAGAGAAAAACACACAAATTTCACTCAACACAAATGCACAATCAGATCTTCAAATTGACAAAACAGTCACTCAAAACCAAGAGAATCCCAAAGACACAAATGGACCATGTAATCTAGGCCCAAAGCAAGACAAAGTGAAATTCGAATGAAGAAGAGAACCAACACTCAAATGACGCAAATAAAATGATAAACAACTGCCAAACAAAATGTAAAGAAGCAATCACAAGGTCGAATGAACAAATAGAGACCAACAACTCCCAAGGGAGGCTCGACACACAAGAGCACCTAGATGCCCTAGGGGTAGAATGCGAAATTGATGGAAACGGGAAAAAAGCTAAAGGACGGAGGTCACAGCCAGTCAAACAAGGCTCCAGAACACTCAAGCAGTTGAAAAACAAAACCAAACACACTGATCAAGCCCAGGAAGGTCAAAACAGAGCAAACCCTAGTACCTCACAGGATTGGCGCGACTGTGAGGCTGAAACTAGCACCAGAAAGGAATTGGCACGGGTAGTACACAAGAAACCTGTACCAATGGGCGTGATTGTCAAGCTGTAAACCACACCAGTCAAGTTTGCTATGGAAAAATAAAAATAGACAATCCAACAAGCAGACCAGTGATGATCAAGCTAACCAAAAGCCAAAAACACACAAAGAGCAAGCCAAAAGAGCCGATCAAGCAAGTAGAATCGAGAAACAACCGAAAAGACAAGACAATACTCCAAGTGTTTAGTTCATAAAATAAACCGGAGATTGAATGAAGTAGCTTTGATCTACTTCGCAATTGCAGAGAAAGAGCATTTCGAAGGCTATTTGGCTAACTTCAGGCTCCGTCTGTAGCTTATAAACTAGAACAACAGCAAGCTAGACGTCCCCAACGGAGTCGCCAAATTGTTATGGAGGTAAATCTCCTCTGCGGACAGAGGCGATCCCTACTAGCCCAGACTGGGTCTAGCAACAATCGTTCATGCTATAGTGCAGGTTCCTAATTGCAAATAAACCAACTAGCGATGAAGGCTTACCTGGAATCCAACGTTGTCGCTTGTAGAGAAAGTAGTGCTCCCATTCCTTAACTCTAGCAGATCACAATCCTCACGATCTCCGTGATTGGACACCTGCACACGCAAGAAAAAAAACAAACAAAAGCGTAAAATCTAGTATATGAAACTATATGTCAGTCAGAGAAGACATAACTCAACATCATAATCGACAACAAGAAACCAATAGTCGCTTATCATTAATCAATCAAAGAAGAATACAACCATAGCTCCGACGCTGAATTCTCCTTCGGAGGGTCGCCAGCGAAACACGTCTCGAAGAAGCCTGTCGGGGATGGGAAAAACCTCTCTCTTCGGATGTCTCGACAATGATCTCCTTGCTTGGATTTGGCCTTAAGGGAATGAATCAAGGCTCTTGCAGCATAAGGCTCTGATGGCTCTTGGGAACTTGGAGACTAGCTTGCAAAGGAGATGAGCAAGCTTTTATAGATGGAGGAAGGGGAGTTGGGATCCCTATAATCATGGGATTGGCCCTATCCTCAAGGAACCTTCCATGAGAGGTGGCAAACCACTTCCTCTACATGGAGATCTGGAGCCAAACCTCCCAACTCAAATTAGATACCAATTTCTGGATCAGTTAGGACAAAAATTTCACCATTTGTTTTTAAAAAACACTCCTTAAAATGGCTAGCGCGAGTGCGACTCTGGGACAGAGCGCCAATTGGCACGCCCTCTTTGAAAGATTTCCCCCATTGGCGCAGGTATTGAACTGGCTGCCTGCGCCAATGCAAAAAGGGGTGTTTTTAGGGTTTTTCACAAGGATTTGTCTTCAGGGCAATGAAAGTACACGTTTAGGGGAATGCCATGAAAGTGTTTTCAAGTTATGTCACTGCTCACAGGTCACGGAATGAACCCTCCAATTGTGAGGGATGGGGAATTGCAGGGACGGTGACAAATTGCTGTGTAACACAAACCCATGGAGGAAAAGTGACAGAATGAAGATATCCCAACCCGACACGAACTGCAGACAAGTGTGATGTTCAAGAGTGACATACTGCCGACACAACTGATGAAAAACTTCCATTTTCCCCCACCATTTCTGGCGAGTACCTCTTTATTTTTACACAAGCTTGAAGAGGATACTATATGCTTGTCATATAAGTTTTTCCTTCAGACAAATCCATCCTAGTACATTTTACGAGCCCTAGGAAGGAGGAACTCGAATAACATCGTAAAGACGGAGTCTGATGTCATCATTTTTTAATGAGTCTGACAAAGGAAGAACTCGGCATATTTTCATATTTAAAGAGTTTGAAAAGAAAGCGGAAACGAAAACTCCATCAGTCCCTTTTCATAGATATTCTCACAGATCCGAAAATGTAGAAAACTGTGTCTGAGAGAACCTCTTAGTCGTGATAGGCTAAGGTATTCCTTTTTCGTAAATAATCTATCCCAGCCTGAAAAATGGGTAAACGTATACTGGGTAGATATATTTTTGCATCCATTTAACGAGTTCAAAACAACAATAATCTCGACAATCTTTTCAATTTCAGAGAGTTAGAAAAGAGTTGAAAGTTGACTCCTCCTAGAGGAATGAGTGGGATAAAGGGTAACATCTTGTTCCAAAAATGGAGGAATTGCTCAGAACAAGTAAAGGTAAAGAGGTTGGCTAACAATACCACTCATCGCAGCGGTTCCTTAGGAATGGGTAAAAAATCCAAGTGAAGTCATATGATCGGCCAAGAAGATAGTGACGGTAGAATGAGAAAACCAAGGCTCATCTGGAAAAACAGGCTGATAAGATGGAAATCACGAGAGGTAAAAAGGGAATGGTTTCATTTTTATGCAAGATTGAAATCAGGAAACCTTGCTTGAAGTTGGTTTCATTTTTACACAAGCTTGAAACAAATATAAACTATGCTTGAAACCAGTTTCATTTTTACACAAGCTTGAAACAGAAACAAGGTTAGGTTAAGGGTAAAGTAAATATTAAGGTAAAGGTTAAGGTTAAAGTTAGGTTAAGGTCAAGGTTAAGGTCAACGTTAGGTTAAGGTTAAGGGTAAAGTTAAGGTTAAGGTTAATGTTAAGGGTAAGGTTAAGGTCAAGGTTAAGGTTACGCTAAGGGTAAACTCAAGGTTAAGGTTACGTTAAGGGTTTGGTCAAGGTTATGGATAGGTTACAGTTAAGTTCAAGGTTAAGGTTAGGTCAAGGATAAGGATAGGGTTAGGCTATAGTTAAGGTCAAGGTTAGGTTAAGGCTAAGGTTAAGTAAAGGTTAAGGTTAAGGGTTAAGGTCAAGGTTAAGGTTAAGATTAGGTTAAGGGTAAGGTCATGGTAAGGTTAAGGTTAAGGTTTAGGTTAAGGGTTAGGTTAAGGTTAAGGTTAAGGTTAAGGTTACGTTAAGGGTAAAGTCATGGTTAAGGTTAGGTTAAGTTTAAGATAAGGTTAGGGTAAATATTCAGGTTAATATTAAGGTTAACGGTTTGGTCAAGGTTAGGGTTTCGTTATAGTTAAGTTCAAAGTAAGGTTAAGGTAAGGTTAAGGTTAAGGTTACGTTAAGGGTAAAGTCAAGGTTAAGGTTAGGTTAAGGATAAGATAAGGTTAAGGTTAAGGTCAAGGTTAAGGTTAAGGTTAGGTTAAGGGTAAAGTTAAGGTTAGGGTTAGGTTAAGGCTAGGTTAAGGGTAGAGTTAAGGTTAGGGTTAGATTAAGGTTAAGGTTAAGGTTATGGTTAGGTTAAGGTTAAGGTTAAGGTTAAGGTTAGGTTGAGTTTACAGTTAGGATAAGGTTAAGATTAGGTTAAGGTTAAAGCTAAGGCTAATGTTAAGGGTAAATTTAATGTTAGGGTTAGGTTAAGGTTAAGGTTAAGGCTTTGGTCAAGGTTAGGGTTAGGTTATTGTTAAGGTTAGGTTAAGGATAAGATTAAGGGTTTGGTTAAGGTTAAGGGTAAGGTTAATGTTAAGGTTAAGGTAATGGTAAGGTTATGGTTAACACTGACCTTGACCTTAACCTTAACTATAACCTAACCCTAACCTTTACCAAACCCTTAACCTTACCCTTAACCTTAACCTAATCTTAACCGAACCCTTAACCTTAACCTTAACTTGACTAAACCCTTAAGGTTAGGTTAAGGGTAAAGTTAAGGTTAAGGTTTAGGTTAAGGTTAAAGTTAGGTTAAGGTAAGGTTAAGGTTAAGGTCAATGTCAAGGTTAAGGTTAAGGTTAGGGTAAGGTTAAGGTTAAGGTTAAGGGTAAAGTTAAGGTTAAGGTTAATGTTAAGGGTAAGGTTAAGGTCAAGGTTAAGGTTACGTTAAGGGTAAAGTCAAGGTTAAGGTTAAGTTAAGGGTTTGGTCAAGGTTAATGTTACGTTACACTTAAGGTCAAGGTTAAGGTTAGGTTAAGGTTAAGGCTAGGGTTAGGTTATAGTTAAGGTCAAGGTTAGGTTAAGGGTAAGGTTAGGAAAAGGTAAAGGTTAAGGGTTAAGGTTAAGGTTAAGGTCAAGGTTAAGGTTAAGATTAGGTTAAGGGTAAGGTCAAGGTAAGGTTAAGATTAAGCTTAAGGTTAAGGTTTAGGATAAGGGTTAGGTTAAGGTTAAGGATACGTTAAGGGAAAAGTCAAGGTTAAGGTTAGGTTAGGGTTAAGATAAGGTTAGGGTAAAGGTTCAGGTTAAGATTAAGGTTAAGGCTTTGGTCAAGGTTAGGGTTTGGTTATAGTTAAGGTCAAGGTAAGGTTAAGGTTAAGTTAAGGTTAATGTTAAGGTTAAGGTTAGGTTAAGGTTAAGGTTAAGTAAAGGTTAAGGTTAAGGTTAAGGTCAAGGTTAAGGTTAAGATTAGGTTAAGGGTAAGGTCAATGTAAGGTTCAGGTTAAGGTTTAAGTTAAGGGTTAGGTTAAGGTTAAGGTTTAGGCTAAGGTTAAGGTTAGGTGAAGGGTAAAGTCATGGTTAAGGTTAGGTTAAGGTTTATATAAGGTTAGGGTAAAGGTTTAGGTTAAGATTAAGGTTAAGGCTTTGGTAAAGGTTAGGGTTTGGTTATAGTTAAGGTCAAGGTAAAGTTAATGTTAAGGTAAGGTTAATGTTAAGATTAAGGTAAAGGTTAATGTTACGTTAAGGGTAAAGTCAAGGTTAAGGTTAGGTTAAGGTTAAGATAATGTTAAGGTTAAGGTTAAGGTTAGTTTAAGGCTAAAGTTATGGTTAGTGTTAGGTTAAGGTTAAGGTTAGGTTAAGGGTAAAGTTAAGGTTAAGGTTAGGGTTAGGTTAAGGTTAATGTTAAGGGTAAAGTTAAGGTTAGGGCTAGGTTGAGGTTAAGGTTAAGGTTAGGTTAAGCGTAAAGTTAAGGTTAGGGTTAGGTTAGGGTTAAGGTTAGGTTTTGGTCAAGGTTAGGGTTAGGTTAAGGTTAATGTTAAGGGTTTGGAAAAGGTGATGGTTAGGTTATAGTTAAGGTCAAGGTTAAGGGTAAGGGTAAGGTTATAGTTAGGTTAATGTTAAGGTTAAGGTTAAGGGTTTGGTCAAGTTTAGGATTAGGTTATTGTTACGGTTAAGGTTAGGTTAAGGTTAAGGTCAAGGTTAAGGGTAAGGTTAAGGTTAGGTTAAGGTTAAGATTAAGGGTTTTGTTAAGGTTAAGGGTAAGGTTAATGTTAATGTTAAGGGTAAGTTAAAGGTAAGGTTAAGGCTAAGGTCAATGTTAGGTTATAGTTAAGGTCAAGGTTAAGGTTAGGTTATAGTGAAGGTTAAGGTTAAGGTTAAGGTTAAGGTTAAACTTAACCTTCACCTTATCCTAAACGTTAACCTAACCTTAACCTTCACCTTAACATTAACCTTGACTTTACCCTTAACCTAACCTCAACCCCTTAACCTTCCCATAACCATAACCTTAAATTTGAATTTACCCTAGCCTAACATTAAACTTAACGATAACCTAACCCTAATGTTCACCAAACCTTAACCTTAACCTTAACCTTAACATTCCCCTAACCTTAATCTTAACCTTAACCTTCCCCTAACAATAAATTTAACCTTAACCTTCCCATAACCATAACCTTAACCTTAACATTGACCTTACTCTTGAACTTATCTTAACCTTAAGGGTAAGGTTAAGGTTTAGGTTATCATAAGGGTAAAGTTAAAGTTAAGTTTATGGGTAGGGTTAGCGTTAAGGTTAAGGTTAAGGTCAAGGTCAATATTAAGGTTAAGTTAGGTTAATGTAAGGTTAAGGTTACGATTCTGGTTAGGGTTAGGTTATAGTTAAGGTTAAGGTTAAGGGTAAAGTTAAGGTCAAGGTTAGGGTTAAGTTATAGATAAGGTTAAGGTTAGGTTAAGGGAAAATTCAAGGTTAACCTAACATTGAACTTAACCTAACCTTCCCATAACCTTTACCTTAACCTAACTTTAACCTTAACCTTCCCCTAACCTTAAACTTAACATTAACCTTAGCCTAAATTTAACCTTAGCCTTACCCTAACCTTATCCTAACTTTAACCTTAACTTTACCCATAGCCTTAACCTTACCCTTAACCTAACCTTAACCTTGACCTTGACCAAACCCTTAATCTAACCTTAACCTTAGTCTAACCTAACCTTAACCTTAACCTTAACTTAACGTTATCTTAACCTTAACCTTCCCATAACCTTAACCTTAACCTTAACCATAACCTAACCTTAACCTTTACTTTACCCTTAATGTAACCTTAACCTTAATCTTAAGGTCAAGGTCAAGGTTAAGGTGAAGGTTAGGTTAAGGGTGAGGTTAAGGTGAGGGTTAGGTTATAGTTAAGGTTGTGGATCAGGTAAGGTTATGGTTAGGTTATAGTTAAGGTTAAGGTTACGTTAAGGTTAAGGTTAAGGTTAAGGTTAGGTTAAGGTTAAGGCTAAGGTTAAGGTTATGGTTATGGGAAGGTTAAGGTTAAGGTTAAGGTTAAGGTTAGGGTTAAGGTTAAGGTTTTTTTCTAGGTTAGGGTTAGGTTATAGTTAAGGTTAAGGTTAAGGTTCATGTTATGGTTAAGGTTCAGGATAAGGTTAAGGTTAAGGTTAGGTTATAGTGAAGGTTAAGGTTAAGACCTGTAACCTTAACCTTGACCTTACCCTTAACCTTAACGTTAAATTTAACCCTAACCTTGAATTTACCTTTAACTTAACCTTAACCTTCACTATAACCTACCCTAACCTTGAAAAAACCCTTAACCTTAACCTTAAACTTACCCTTAACCTGAAGCTTAACCTTAACCTTACTAAACTCGTAACCTGAACCTTAAACTTAACCTTAACCTTAACTATAACCTAACCCTAACATTGACCAAACCCTTAACCTTAAACTTAACCTTAACTATAAACTAACCCTAACCTTGACCAAACCCTTAACCTTAACCTTGACCTAACCCTTAACCTTAACCTTAACCTTAACTTAATTATAACCTAACTCAAACCTTGACCAAACCTTTAACCCTTAACCTTAAGCTTAACCCTTAACCTTAACTTACACCCTTAACCTTAACTTTAAGCTTAACCTTAAAATTAACCATAACCCTATCCTTGACCAAATTCTTAACCTTAACCTTAACCTGAACTTTTACCCTAATCTTTACCCTAACCTTAACCTTAACCTTAACCTTAATTATAACCTACTCCTAACCTTGACCAAACCCTTAACCTTAAATTTACCCTTAACCTAACCTTGACCTTAATTATAACCTAACCATAACCCATACCAAACCCTTAACCTGCCTAAACCCATAACCTTAACATTAACCTTACCTTAGCCTAAGCCTTGCCTTAACCTAACTTTAACCTTAACCTTCCCCTAACCTTAATCCTAACCTTACCATAATCTTACCCCAAACCCTAACCTTGACCAAACCCTTAACCTTAACCTTAAATTTAACCTAACCTTAACCTTAACCTTAACCTTACCCTTAAAATTAACTTTAATCTTAACCTTAACCTTAAGGGTTTGGACAAGGTTAGGTTTAGGTTATAGTTAATATTAACCTTAACCTTAACCTTAACCCCAAACTTGACCAAACCCTTAACCTTAACCTTCCCCTAACCTTAACCTTAACCTGAACCTTAACCTAACATTGACCATAACCTTAGCCTTAAGCTTACCCTTAACCATAACCTTAACCTTAAATTTACCCTTAACCTTGACCTTAACCTTAACTTTAACCTTAACCTTACCCTAACCTTAACCTTAACCTTACCCTTAACCTTAACCTTGACTTTACCCTTAACGTTACCCTTAACCTAACCTTACCCTTAACCTTGACTTTACTCTTAACCTAAACTTAACCTTGACCTTAACTATAACCTAACCCTAGCCTTGACCAAACCTTAAACATAATCTTAACCTTAACCTCACCCTTAACCTTAACCTTAACCTTAACTATAAACTAACCCTAACCTTACCCTAACATTAACCCTAACCTTAACCTTTACCTAACCTTAACCTTAACCTTAACCTTGACCTTACCCTTAATGTAACCTTAACCTAACCTTAACCTTATATTAACCTTAACCTAACCTTATCCTTAACTTTACCTTAGCCTTGACTTTACCCCTAACCATAACCATAACCTTAACCTTAACTTAACCTAACATTAACCTTAACTATAACATAGCCATATCCTTATCTTAGCTATAACCTTAAGGTTAATGTTAAGGGTTTGGTCAAAGTTAGGGTTACGTTATAGTTAAGTTCAAGGTTAAGGTTAAGGTTATCGGAAGGTTAAGGTTTGGTGAAACTTAGGGTCAGGTTATAGTTAAGGTCAAGGTTAAGGTTAGGTTAAGGTTAAGGTTAAGGTTATGGGTTTAGTCAGGTTAAGGTTAAGGTTAGGTTAAGGATAGGTTAAGGGTAAAGTTAAGATTAAGACCTATAACCTTAACCTTTACCCTTAACCTTAACCTAACCTTAACTTGACCTTAACTATAACCTAACCCTAACCTTAACCTTGACTTTACCCTTAACCTTAACCTAACTTTAACCTTGACGTTCCCATCACCTTAAGCTTTACCTAACCTTAACCTTAACTTGACTAAACCTGTAACCTTAACCTTAACCTAACTAGAGTCGTAACCTTAACCGTAACCTTTAACCTTACCCTAACCTTAACCTTAACCTTAACCTTAAATTTATTCTTAACATAACCTAACTATAACCTAACCTTAACCTTAACCGTAACCTTAACCTTAACCTAACCTTAACCTTAACCTTAACCTTAATCTTAACTTTACCCTTAACCTAACCTTAACCTTAACTTTAACCTTAACTTAACCCAGCCTTAACCTTAACCTAACCATAGCGTTAACTTTACCTTAACCTAACTTAACCTTAACCTTAACCTTAACCCTAACCTTAACCTTAACCTAATATTAACCTTGACATTACCCTTAACCTTAACCCTAAATATAACCTAACCCTAACCTTACCCTAACCAAACCCTTAATGTAGCCTTAACCTTAACCTTAACCTTACCCTTATCTTAACCTTAACCTTAACCTTAACCTTAACCTTGAACAAACCGTTAACCTTAACCTTGACCAAACCCTTAACCTTAACCTTAACCTGACTAAACCTGTAACCTTAACCTTAACTATAAACTAACCCTAAGGTTAAGGTTAAGGTTAAGGTTAGGGTTAACATTAAGGTTAAGGTTAAGAATAAACTAACCCTAACCTTGAACAAACCTTAACCTTAACCTAACCTTGACCTTAACTATTACCTTAACCTTAACCTTAACTTTACCCTTAACCTTAACATTAACCTTAAGTTTAACCGTAACCTTGCCCTAACCTTAACCCTATCCTTAACTTTAACCTTAACCTTAACCTTAACTATAACCTAACCTTAACCAAACCTTTAACGTTAACCTTAACCTAACTAAACCCATAGCCTTAACCTTAACCTTACCCTTAACCTTCATCCTTAACCTTAACCTAACCTTAAACTTAACCTTACCCTTAACCTTCACCCTTAACCTTAACCTAACCTTAACCTCACCTTAACCTTTACCTAACCTTAACCTTAACCTTTCCTATAACCTTAGCCTTAACCTTAACCTTAACCTTGACCTTCAGTATAACCTAACCCTAACCTTGACCAAACCCTTAACCTAAACCTTAACCTGACTAAACTTGTAATCTTAACCTTAACCATAATATTAACTTCACATTAAGGTTAAGGCTAAGGGTAAGGTTAGGGTTAAAGGTAACGGTTAAGGTTAAGGTTACAGGTTTAGTCATGTTAACGTTTTTTGTCCAGGTAAATCCCCTCTATAGACAGAGGCGATCCCTATAGCCCTAGGGTGGGTCTAGCAACTATGGGAACATACTAACATCTACCTTCCTAGATTGTAAATGAAATTTAGAGCTAGGAAGATGACCTACCTCCTTCTGATGCTATGTTGTCATCTTCCATCGAAGCTACTTGATCTGTCACTCTTCTCCAGCTCGATACACGCTGCGATCAACGTTCGATTACCTGTATAGACAGTCAAGACAACACGACAAGAATAACACCTCAAAAAACATAGAACAATTACAACCTATCTAACTGATCACGGAATGCTATAAATCTCATTATAGATGTAAACAAGAATAGAAGATAAACATCATATGCATTTTATTATGATAAAGACAAGGGGAGTTTAAAACCAAGCCTTGATGTTGAGGCTCTCATTTGGCAGGTCTGTATCCAAGCACATTTGTCACACCCTCATGAACAAAGGTCCAAGATCTCACTATGTTCTCAACACACAAAAACAATCACACTCTGCACTGTTCTCCCGAAGCTATGATTGCTTCTTCTCTATGCTAACTTTTTTAGCTATGTTTTCAAATAACACATCAATGGAAGATGGCTATATTTATAGAGGAGAGGAGGAATTTGGGATCCTACAATATTGGAAGGGAGGCCTTATCCCTTGGGAGGTTTCCCCATAAGGTGGGAAAAAGAGGCCAAAGGAGGGAGGCTGTGGTTATTCAGTCGAACCACTCCCTATGACTCATCAATGAAATTGTTGTGATCAAAACTTCGCCTCTATTTTTAAAAAACTTTCCATAGGAAGATTGGCGTGGGTGCTTAATTGGGACAGAGTGCCAATTGGTGCAGGCTTAGTGTTAATTTTCTAGCTCGGCGCGGGAGTGTAATTGGCTACTTGCGCCAAGGCAAAAATAGGCATTTTTAGTGGTCTGCTCAGGAAATGGTCAACAGAGGAAATGTTGTCCTCCATGTAAGGGATGCATTGATGGTATTTTCAAGGCATGCCACTTCTAATTAGTCACAGAAATGACCCTCCAATGTGCGAGATGGGGATTGTAGGGATAGTGACAAATTACAATGTAACAGATGCCCCCTAAAGTATGAAGTCCGAATATGAGTGAGCGGTGAAATTATTTACAAGTAGGTGCAAGGAACTAGACACTGTTGTCGGGAGACCTGCGAATCAAGCATAGATACATATACATAACTAAAATCTCTGTTGAAAATACATGAATCCATGGTATAGGCGCAACTATCCATCAAGAAAACGATCATGTGAATGGATCCTCGGCATGGATGCAACCATCCAAATAAAGGGATCATATCAAATAGATCCACGATATGGGCGCAGCCATCCATATAGAGAGGATAGAAACAAGGGAACCCACGGTATGGTCGCAGCCATCTATCTAAAGAATCATGTATATAATCATGAATGACTCATCACTCCTCGCAACCTAGACATTTTTGATCGAAGCCCAGGGTCTTGCGCTCCAACACCACTCGATCAAAGTACAAATTCCAACATGTGAATAGATGTGTTGAAGTCGAACATGCTAGAAAATCACTTGATTACTGGTCAATGATGTGAACTGTTAACAAGTGCGAGAGAAACCACCCATAATGTCAATGGCTCTCAAGGTAATACTAGTACAATCCATGAAATGTGAACAGTGATCTAAATTCGAACACCCGTGAAATCACCCTATCAAAGACCAATGATGTGAACCTGTTTTCTAATGTGAAGAAATTGCTATTAGGGAATGCAGCTCTAAGATACCGGAAAGGAGTCTCTAGATCAACTTCCTGGATAATGAGCTGAATTCGACAGGAAGCGATCTGTCAAAGGAGGGTCATAATGAATCCCACATCATCGATAGAAAACAGAGGATGTAATATGAGTGTGAATCAAGACTGAAACAGAGGATCAAGGAATGTACAAACTACAGAAAGATTTTCTCTTGAACATATCCGTGACATGAATCTGGAATTTTGTGGCATTTTACTCAAATAGGATCAGAGGTCATGTTGAAAAAATCAATAATCGAATGAGAGGAAAACGGATTTCCCAAACCCATGGAGGCAAAGTGACAAAATTAAGATATCCCAACCCGACACGAACTGCGGACAAGTGTGATGTTCAAGAGTGACATACTGCCGACACAACTGATGAAAAAATTCCATTTTCCCCCACCATTTCTGGCGAGTACCTCTTTATTTTTACACAAGCTTCAAGAGGATACCATATGCTTGTCATATAAGTTTTTCCTTCGGAAAAATCCATCCTAGTACATTTTACGAGCCCTATGAAGGAGTAACTTGAATAACGTCGTAACGACAGAGTCCGATGTCATAATTTTTTAATAATTCTTACAAAGGAATAACTCGACATCTTTTCATATTTAGAGAGTTTGAAAAGAAAGCGGAAAAGAAAACTCCAGCAGTCCCTTTTCGTAGATAGTCTCACAGATCCGAAAAGGTAGAAAACTGTGTCTGAGAGAGCCTATTAGTCATGATAGGCTAAGGTATTCCTTTTTCGTAGATAATCTATCCCAGCCCAAAAAATGGGTAAATGTATACTGGGTAGATATAGTTTCGCATCCATTTAACGAGTTCAAAAAGACAAGAATCTCAACAATCTTTTCAATTTTAGAGAGTCAGAAAAGAGCTGAAAGTTGAATCCTCCTAGAGGAACGAGTGGTATAAAGGGTAGCAACTAGTTCTGTTAATGGAAGAATTGCTCAGAACAAGTAAAGGTTAAGATGCTGGCTAACAATACCACTCATTGCAGCAGTTCCTCAGCAATGGGTAAAAAAACCAAGTGAAGGCATATGATTGGCCAAGTAGATAGTGACGGTGGAATGAGAAAACCAAGGCTCGTCTGGAAAAACAAGCTAATAAGATGGAAATCACGAGAGGTAAAAAGGGAATGGTTTCATTTTTACACAAGCTTGAAATCAGGAAACTTTGCTTGAAGTTGGTTTCATTTTTACACAAGCTTGAAACAAAGATAAACTATGCTTGAAACCGGTTTCATTTTTACACAAGCATAAAACGGAAATAAGGTTAGGTTAAGGGTAAAGTGAAGATTAAGGTAAAGGTTAAGGTTAAATTTAGGTTAAGGTAATGTTAATGTCAAGGTTAAGGTCAAGGTTAGGTTAAGGTTAAGGTTAATGTTAAGGGTAAGGGTAAGGTTAAGGTTAAGGTTACATTAAGGGTAAAGTCAAGGTTAAGGTTACATTAAGCGTTTGGTCAAGGTTAAGGATAGGTTACAGTTAAGGTAAAGGTTAAGGTTAGGTTAACATTAAGGTTAGGGTTAGGTTGTAGTTAAGGTCAAGGTTAGGTTAAGTTTAAGGTTAAATGTTTCAGGGAATTATCACCCTAGAGGTTCGTTGGGTTACAACCTCCACAGAGCAGGGGCATGCTACTTAACAGAGACTCACACAACCATGCACGTTCAGAAAAACTAAATAGAGTAGAATGAGAAAGTTATCCGTTGGTCCTATGGTTGAAGAAGATCCCGCAGGGTTCAAACCCCCAGCAACCGTTCTTCTTTCTTAACCTGAAAGACAAGAAGAAACAAGCACAAAGGACTGGTTGTACATCATATATCTACTCTAAATGTCAGTGAGATTCATATAAAACATTAAATAAATAATAATGAATGCTTGTATAACAAATATTCTCATACATAAAAGCATACACTAACACGTTTATTTCGGGAACAACATGGTACTTCTGTATTATAAATAGCATGTACAAAAGTAACGAGTGGAGAGATCACCTGATCCTTCCACGGCCTTCGCAGACCGTCGTCCAGATCCGTCTAGCCCTTGCCTCACTAAGACTCCTTCCAAACTGGTGCATACGAGATGACATATAAAGGGATGAGCATCTCAAGGAAACAAGGGTTTCCTATAATGAACTGGGAAAGTGCAGGAGGCACGGGGAATCAAACTTGGATAGGGAATACCAACAGAGTATAATATCAATAATTATCTCTCTCCCTTAGGCCATACACATGAGGGGCTTTTATACTCCCTCCAATTAGTTTCAACAGTTGGAAACAGTTGGCCACGTGCTGGAGTGGTTGAACTACCTGAGTAACCATCAACCCAGCCCGAAAATAGGGAATTTTTATATATTTTTTAATCATTTTAATGGCATACGCAGAAAAGTCTAGCTGGACGCGCGTATACACGCGGAAAATCATGGGCATAGTCACGTATGGGGATTTTTACACTGTTTTTAAGTGAATTTGTCGAAGTCTGTAGGAATGGGTGCCCAAAACCATCAAAGCAATCATGAATCATGTCAAGGTGAGAAATGATGCTATAACAGATGCCCCCTAATATATGAGGTCAGAAGGGGTACATGATGGCCGAAATGTATTATGCACATAGAAAGAACTTCGCAAGGACAAGAGAGGACTTCACCGGATTTCAGCCTGCCAAAAACCAATGAAAGAAAACAGAGAGTCAACTCATGCTGAGGCGGGCATACCCATGCTCAGTCAAAAATACATCATATGGAAAGTAGTGAATAGATCCAACATGTATACAAGTATAGCTAAACTGAAAGTACATAATGAATCATCTGAGCATGGCCTGAAAATACAAGTCTGAATCAATGTCCAAGTATCACATATGGAAAGCTGATCAAATATGGTGCAACTAGATGTCTGATCAAGTAACTGAATCTCCAAGTACCGGATCATAAGAGGTGGATCAAACGGTACAATCACGCAACTCAGGAGCCAACATATAGGATGCTGCTGTACTGAACTGCAACATATAAGGGTGGACGGCATCACTGGCAGAAACTGAATGGACTGTCAAAAGTGAACCGAAGAATGCTGATGCAACCCGAGGTCTTCACCGATCACTATGGCACAATTCTACACAATGGGAATAAATGAGTTGAAGTCGACCATGTGAGAAATCGTTGGATTACCGGGCAATGATGTATCCCGTTAACCAATGCGAGACAACCCACCGATAATGATAATGAGTGTCAAGGTGCCCCAGTACAATCTGACAAGTGCGAATGAATGAGTTGAAGTCGAACACTTGAAAGAATCTACCAATCAGGAGGCAATGATGAATCCCCACCGTCGATAGCGAAGAGTCTGCCACTGATGACTGCAAACCCTAAGGTACTGACAAAAAGACTCTAGATCTTGTTCCCAGAGCAATGAGTCGGAGTCGATGGGAAAAGATCTGCTGGAAGGAAGGCATTAAGGCATCCCACATCAATCCAGCGCGAGTGTAACCCGCAGGCCAAGATTTGGAAGGAATCGGACGAAGGAGAGTGATGGAACCAAAACCGAAGTACGTTTCCGACGTGCACAAGATGAAGCTAGCGCACGGAAGAAACCCTCTGAACCAACCAATAATGAAAGCCGACACAGAGGCGAGAAATCCACCGATAGGGTCAAATGGAAATCAAGGTACTGCACGAATCCCAAGTGTGATAATGTGTGCTGATGTCGAACACATGGGAAACCACTCAGTCAAAGACCCATGATGATGATCAAATGCTGAGCACGAGGTCACCTATCAATGATGGAAATAGGCCCAAGGTGCGGCTCTAGGTTTGCTCTCAGAGCAATGTGTCGTAGTCGATAAGAGACAAATCCGCCGGCAAGAAGTCAATGGGGACCTTCTCAAACCAGCACGAGCAGAAGACCAAAACATCTGATGTGATAGAACATGATACTGACAAGACCGGGAAGGCCGACTGAATAATGAGTCAAGAGACACCGCAGAATGGCCGACTCAGGCTAGACTTCCCTTGAACAAAAGCACAACTCTGTGATGACCATGGCAGTAAAAAGTGACACTGTATAAGTCTGTCTTGCAGGAGGCAAAACAAACTCTCCATATGATTGGAAGAGATAACCAACCGGGGGAGAACTGACAAGTGAAACATGGTAAAGGCCGAACCTAGGTCAAACTAGAACCATCCCAAATGAAGGAAATATATATAAGTATATGTGCTTTGTTCAAGGGCGACAAAACTGACTCTGTACTGCCATCGAAATAACGAAGATACATCCCGTTCCCGCTCTTTTTGTTATATTTAATTTTTTTGTATTTTTCATAATAAGCCCGAAAAAGAATAAAAGAATGCTATGGTACAATGGATAGAACGAGTATCAAGAAAGCAGATGCACTAGTTCCGGGGTTTGGAACAATCCTATGCTCAATGCAAGGTGGCGAAAACTGGTCAGTGATACTCAGAGGAGCGTTCCATCCATGGGTATAAAGGTGTCAAGTCGTGATAGCTAAGTGCATGCAATGGTTAACTTGTACAGAAAGTCAAGGTCAAAAGTTGGCTTAAACATCGAGTCCAAATGAAGCCGGCTAAAGGCCAGGATAAACAAGTAGCCAATATGCAATGCAGTAATACAACTTAAGCGACACCAGGGAGCCTCTAGGGTAAAAGCCAGAAAAATGATAAGTGATGAAGAAGAAGAATGAAGCTTCAACACATAAGACATGGCGGGAATAAAGAGGACTCCCGAGCCTACATAAAAAGCAGCATGGGCAGCAAGTGATAGCGAGGAACTAACTAGGAGGCGCATGTAAAGGAAGGCTCTACCATCAAGTCATGATTAAATAATCGGCGAGTGAAATGGGTGTAATACTCATGACCTGATGGGATCGACCCTAAGGCAAGTGATCAGTATGGAGGCTAGAATGCAAGATGCAACGAAAAGTGATTTCCCTAACCTATATGCCAGTGAAGATCATATACCTGCCGCGAAGAGTCGGAAATCATGGATCAAAAACTCGGAAAAATCTCAAAATCGTCAAAATGTACCTGAAAACATACCAAACTGGGCACTTCCAAGCAATCGAGTTATGCAGCTTAAGATAGATCGAAAAAATAGGCATAAGGAAATTTTGCGAAAATTTTCAATTTTTTAGCCATAAATAGACAAATTACCTCTCATTTGGTTCATTATTGCATAGCTGATTTGGAAAAAGTGCTCTGGAGCAAAAAACTTCTTTCGTCAAATCAGGAACAACCGACCGTCGGAACTCAGCGAAACTTCAGGTAGGCTCTTTAATCATCCTGTTTATTCATTTTGTCCGTTTGGAAATTAAAATTAAGTGATTTTTTGCTTTAAAACCCTTGCTAAAAAATGTGTATCTGCGCATACGCGGGTTTAATGAAGGCAAGTCGCATATACACGCGACTGTGCACAGGAAAAGTCGCGTATGCGCAGGTCCGAATGCAAAAAAGCGTGGCTAATGCAAAATTTGATGAAATTTCTCAGGATGACCATCTCATGGAGGGAATGTGAGCATAGCGCAATAGACCAAGAGGTCATGCAGGATCGCGCAACGCAAAATATCCTCCGGAATTGCGGATTGTTGAAATTCTTTAAAATGCCCAATATGAAAAGCAGTGTGCGGTTGCTTGAAATGCTCGTAAATTACTAGGAACCAGATCAGGATTGCTTCATAATTGATCAGATGCCACTACGCATTTAAGTGGAGGATATATATTTCATCACTGGACTCTCCAGAAGGGGAGAACCAGTAGACCTGCATGGAAAACCCCTGGGAGGGTTAACCGTGGAAGATTATGTCCACGTATATTGCGTAGAGAATTCCAAAAAGGTTGGAACGCAGATTGCAATTAGAGATATCAGGGATTTGCACATGAAGATCCTCATTTTTACCATCAGCAGAGTGGCAGGATCTGCCTCACTACATCAGGCGTCCAGGACGCAAATGAGCATAGCTGTAGAGTGTTTGACTCATGTTTACGATTGGTGCACAGCCCTGCTACTGAACATGAAACAACAGCTGACCTCTATTCGCCAAGTAAAAACTAAACACTTTGGCTATGGTACCATTTTGACAACATTCTTCTTTGAGAGGATTCCAGCTTTGAGACCCAGAGTCATCTCTACTATCAGCAGCCCGCGGGACCCAAGAATTTCCCATTGGGCAGACATGATGAAGAGACTGGGGGGTAGTGAGGTACCCCGGACCACATGGGACGATGAGTTCTTCCTGTGGTGGGGAGAACAGATCATCGCAGTGGAAAACTATCCCTATGCCGGGATGGACTTTCGTGGAGATCCGGATCTAGTTCTTCCACCTGGCACAGCATGGGGAGCAGTCGGTAAGTTTTGCAAAAAAAATTGACTTATATGATTTTTTTGGAATTTTTCAAATATGAATGAAAAAAAAAAGAAAAACAAACATGTTTTTGATTGGATTCATAATGAATGACAATTAAAAATGATCATGTTTCAGATGTTGGACCAGTACGACCTGAGGGTCTCCCACGCCATGAGCGTTGCAGGGGCGAGGCAGAGACAGTGGATTCCGACAGGACTCTCCAGGCCGTGCAGAGAAACTTGGAGGGATTAACCCGCCAAATCCCTATGGCTGCCGTGGAGGACTTTCCGGAAGCCATCCAGAGACGGGTGGTAGGAGTACCACGAGACTGGGTTAGATTATTCCGCCGTGTGGCCACTGCAGTTACGTTCTATAGGAACACGACTTCTGGGCAGGGACCTCAGGAGTAGACAGATATTATATATTAGATGACTGTATATTATTTTTTGAGACTGAACATGATGGGGCATAAGCCCAAGTTTTGTACGAGATTATGGATCCAAATTTTGTAAAGTTTTTTGACACTCCGATGATATATATACAATGATATTTGATGTGATGTGATAAATGTATCAATTGTATCATGTTTTTGATGATTAAAAATTTATTGTATGGAATGATTAATATGCCAATCTAATGCTTGATTAGCTAATGAGTCAGCAAACCAATTGTCAGCTCGAGGAATATGAATGAAAATTAAAAATTGAAATGACCTTTGTAACAAACGTACCCTCAAGAAAAATCGTAATAAAAATGGATCTCGTACCCGATAAGTGTTGTTCAACTGCGACACCACCAGCTGGGAGTCCAAGAAAACTACCAACGAATCAACACCCAAAGATATTGCCTCCGAGAGCAGATGAATGACTGCAGTGTATTCTGCTACGTTATTGGAAGCAGGACCAATGCAGACCCCTCTTGATACCAACAGCTGACCGGAAGGATAATAAAGCACCCAAGCCACGGAAGCTAAGTTCCGGGTGTGTCTACTAGCACCATCGGTGAAACCAAAATGACTCATGACATCCAACACAACCTGCCAAAGCAGATCAAAAAACATCACCACCTCATCAAAAATCGAAAATCAATCAGATATGTACAAAGCAAAAAACTACTATATACAAAAGAAAAATGCCAGGCCAAAGCCTAGGCATAATACTTCTTCAAATAGAGCCCATTTCGGGGCTCCGGCAACTCGTTCCCTTCGAAATCAACCAAGGTATAAGCTCCTTTCTTAAGGACTTTTTTAACGATATAGGGGCCATACCACATCGATTTAAACTTTCCTGCCCCCAAGGCATCTTTTTCTTGGGCATAGACCAACACAAGGTCACCTTCCGAAAAGACCCTAGGCTTAACCGCCTTATCGTACTAAATCTTTACTCGGTTTTTATGCGCTTCATTCATCGTGGCGGCATCCCGACGCTGCTCATCGAGATGTTCCAGATGAAGAAGCCGTTCTGCCAGACTGGAAGTGTCAGGAAGAAGCTCAACAACTAATTTAAGAGAAGGAATCTCGCATTCAATGGGAAATATGGATTCCACCCCGTGGACTAACTGAAACGGAGTAAAGCCAGTTGCAGTTTTCACTGACGTCCTGTATGCCCAAAGTGCAGGATATAGCATAATATGCCAGTTGGATCTATGTTTATCAATTGTCCTTTGAAGAATTGTCTTCAAGGATTTATTCACGGCTTCCACTTGCCCATTGGCCCGAGGATAATATGGAGATGAATGCTCTTGCCGGAAACCCAATTTGAGAGCCAACTCAGCCATCATACTATTCTGAAAATGACTGCCATGGTCAGTGACAATCTCTCTAGGTATACCAAAACGAGCGATAACTTGGTGGAAAAGGAACAAAGCTGCAGTCTCACCATCGTTCCCAAAAGTAGGCATAGCCTCGACCCACTTCGTAAAGTAGTCTACTGCTACGATAATGTACTTGTGACCTTTTGCCGAAGGCGGGTTACAAGTAGTATAATCTATACCCCACTTTGTAAAGGGTCCGACAGTAACGACTGGAAAAAGCGGAGCTGGATGAGCGCGCATTTTTCGAGTATACACTTGACAAGGATGACACTTCTTGACCGATTCAATACAGTCTTTGAAAATCGAGGGCCAGAAGTAGTCAGCACGCAAAATATTTTGGGCTGTAGCAAGCCCTGATAAATGACCCCCACAAGCTCCACCGTGAGAATCATTGAGCACAGCCTCAGCTTCTTCGAAAGTTAAGCAACGTCTTAGGATTGAATCAACCCCTCGACGGTACAAAGCATCACCAATAATCAGATAATTCTTGGCTAAGTGACGCAGCTTACGACGCTCATCTTTCGAAAAAGAAGAGGGAAACTTCGCAGTCTGGAGATACACAATGATATCCCCATACCAAGGATCTTGTGGAGAGATTAGAAATAAGTGTTCGTCCGGAAAGGACTCATCATAGATCATCTCCTCTCCACAAGGCAACTCGGAGATCAATTCCGCAAAGACTAATGACTTCTTGGATTTGGCAGACATGAACTCGAGATCAAATTCCTGTAATATCACAATCCATCTATTATATTTGCCCCCAATCACTCGCTTGCTGAGGACAAACTGAAATGGATTGGCAGCTGCCAAGACATAAGTTTTGCGAAGAATAATGTAATGCCGGAGTCGCTGCACAGCATGAACTGCTGCTAAGGCTAACTTTTCTATCAGAGTGTATCGCAGTTCAGGTCCTACCAGTCCTCGACTAAGGTAGTAAATAACATGCTCAGCAAGAGCATCATCCTCCTGAACCAGAACCATACCGATGGTAGATTCTGCTGTAGCCAGATACAAAAGAAAATCTCTGCTATAATCAGGTGGACTCAGTAAAGGAGCAGAGGTCAATGCCTTTTTCAAGGCATCGAATGAGCATTGAGCGTAGTCGTCCCAAAGAAAAGGAATTCCTTTCTTCAATAGTCTCATATATCCCTTTGTAATCTCAGCATAGTTGACCATAAACCTCGGAAGAAAATTAGACTTCCCTTGGAGACTTTGAAGCTGACGGATTGAAGACGGGGGAGGTAACCGAAGTATTGCCTCAACCTTGAAGGGATCTAC
The DNA here is from genome assembly GCA_034641835.2 of Pinus albicaulis. Lineage (NCBI taxonomy): Eukaryota > Viridiplantae > Streptophyta > Pinopsida > Pinales > Pinaceae > Pinus > Pinus albicaulis. The sequence goes on along the minus strand of MU968330.1, from coordinate 1,099,155 downwards.
CCTTATCCCTTCCCTAGACACAATAAATCCCAACAGCCGACCGGATGTAACCGCGAAAATGCACTTGTTCGGATTCAATCGAATTTTATAAAAACGACATCTTTCAAATATTTGCCGGAGGTGACCAGGATGATCCATTCTCTTTCGAGAATGAGCAGCTAGATCATCTAAGTATGCCTCGATAATCTTCTTGATGTCATGGAAGGCGTAAGACATGGCTCGCTGAAAGGTAGCCCTAGCATTTTTAAGGCCAAAAGGCATCTTCTTGTATGCAAACGTACCCCAGGGACAAATAAATGCAGTCTTATGTTGATCTTCAGGACGGATAGTAATTTGATTATATCCGGAAAAATCGTCCATGAAGGAGAAAATCTCGTTACCGGCACACTCGTCAATGATCTGATCGATGAATGGTGTGGGGTAATTTTCTTTAGGACATGCCTTATTTAGGTCTCTGAAATCGATGCACACTCGAATCGTTCCTTGCTTTTTATCTACCGGAACGGGGTTTGAAACCCATTCAGTCAGAGGAACCGGGAAAATGAATCCCGCCTTAAGCAGCTTTTCAACTTCAGCTTTGATAGCTGCTGCCTTCCTAGGATTAACCGGACGAAGTTTTTGCCTGACCGGCTTAGCGTTTTCATACGTCTTGATCTCATGCTGAACGATAGATGGGTCTATGCCAGGCATTTCCTCATAAGACCAAGCAAAAACATCCCTATACTCTTTGAAGAGCTCGGTATAGATTTGAATCTCTTCATGGGAACATTCAGCTCCAATGAAGACATTCTCAATGATATTGGGATCCCTGGAAATGTTCACCGGGATAGTAGGAGAGATCACAGCCATGTTCCCTTCAGCATAAACCTGTGTTGGTGCCAAAGGGTTCAAGACTAGGTGAACAGGACCAGGAGACTGAGGACTTGGAAAACTAGTTTCAACTTCATTCAAGTCAGGTAGGAAGTAAGACCGATGATGCAAATCATCCCACGGTCTATCTATACCAGTCATGGATTCCAGGATGGCCTCTTCAGATGGAAGAGTGGTATCAAGACAATCCTGGGCCGAAGAAGAACTAATCGTCCAAGCCGGAGCCACATCACCATCCAACTCTTCCGGTGAAAGAGGAGCTGGAACGGATTCTGCAGTGTCAACAATAGACTGATATGCAATCTCAGCTGCAGAAATCGGAAATGCCATTCCACCCACTTGACCTTCCACTAATTTGGCAGTAGGGGAAGGTAAGGTCCAAGGGTCCGAAAAATAATGAGTTCGAAAGAACTCTCTTCGAAGGGGAGCCTTGGAGGATGAAATAGCATTAATATGCACCATAGGAGGAGGAAGATCGAAAGAACCCATCAGGGAAGAATACATTCCAACTCCTAGATTCTCAACAGGCGCCTTAGTATTATCCAACTTAGGAACGGATGAGTCAGAAGGCGCATTCAGGTCTACCTGAGGACAGTCTAGTTGATCCACTGTGACAATCCTCCCTTCGTGGGGGAAACATACAATTCGAAATAATGAGGATGCAATGGCCTCCATTTCATATATCCAGTTCCTCCCCAACAGAAGGTTGTAGTCCAAGGCTGCATCCACTACTTCAACCTCTATGTTAACAAATTTTCCCCCAACACAGATGGGAAAAGCTGGGACAATACCATGGGGTCTGTGAGAATGGCCATCGAACGCAGTAAGAACAGTGCTAGATGGGACAGATTTCGGAGATCCAAGTGTCTTCCAGCATGCGAGAGACATCACGCATGTAGAAGCACCCTCATCAACAACCGTTCGAAAGATATTGCACTTCCGATATGACTATTTAATGTGAAACGCCATGTGATGAGGAATTCTCTTCTTAAAATTATTCATGTCAAAAGTAATCAGAAGAGAATTTTTCGGATCAATAGCCCCAATGGCAGTGAGCAAAGCACTGCGCTGAGCCAGACAAGACTGGAGTACCTCTAAAGCTGACATAGCACAAGGACTTTGCGCCAGATCTTCTACAATCGAGTAGTTCTGGGCAGCCCTTGCGTTCGGATTAATCGTTGATCGCTTAGAAGATGCTTTCGGCATCCGAGGCATAGACTCAACAGTTGGCTTCGTGATGTGAAGCGGCTCAGTAGCATCAGGAACTTCCTTAGCTTTCGAAGATTCCTCTCCGCCATAATCACGGGATCTCGTAGCGATATCCGCATGAGCACTCATCATAAAAATGTTCGATGGAATTTCCCCTTCCTGGGTGCCCCCAGAGGAAGCCCCAGGATTTTGGTTCGCGCCAACAACTAATTGTTGCCCTTGGGGAAAAGGGTTTGTTAACATAGCCTGGGAACTAGAAGAACCCTGCTGGGATAACAGGCACTGAGCATCCTGAATTTTAGGGCAAAGGTGTGTGAGATGGTCTCCAGCACAAAGCTTGCATGGAAACTTCACTTTCTTTTTCTCCTTTTGACCCTCACCAACACACTCGTTGGTTTTATTTGCATTGCCCTTCCCGTTCTTGCCCTTCTTCTTGTTATTTCGTCCTTTCTTCTTCCCATCGGATTGTTGATTTCCTTTGGGATCAGAAGCTTGGACAACATTTATGGACAAAGACTGGGAAGGTGATGAATCAACAGGCACAACCTGACCAGAAGGAGCAGATTGTAAAGACAACTGCTGCAGTTGATTAAGCAGGCTGGCTGCACTACTACTGACCGATCCGACAAGCCCGTCACCATGCGGACCAGGTTTAGTTTTCGACAAATCCAATTTGGAGCGAGGAGCATTGGGCAAATACTTATAAAGTACCCCAGACTGAGAATAGATCAGTTCTAACTGTTGGGCCCTAAAAATGGCCTGCTCCTCAGAAAATACCCCAGATAGGGATACATCTTTTGAAATATCCGACTGCAGAGATTTCAAAAACCACTCGAGAAGGAATTCACCTGGAATATGAGCTTTGATAAGCCTCTTCCTTCTCCTCCATTCCTGAATGTGATCAGAAATGTGAGTTGCCTCATCCTGTTTAAAATTAGCCAGGAGTTCGGTCCCAGCCTCATATCTGACAGGCAACTGAAAATGGTTTAGAAATGTGACAGCCAGTTCTCCAAATGTGGCGAAACTGCCCCCAGTGAGATCGATATACCATTTGGCAGCATTTCCAGTTAGGGTGCGTTGAAATAATCTCAACCTAATCAAGTCATCGATCAGGGAGTTCGAAGAGCACCATAAGTGCAAATGCTGCCAAATGGTATATCGAGTTTGAAGAACACCATAAGTGGAAAGTGGTGATGTGGTCCGCCAGATCCTCTCCATTCTTACCTTCAAACTTTGGAATGTCTGAAGGAAGTTTGGTCGGGACCGGAGGCCATCCCGGACTATAACGAATCGGGTCATTAGTCAACTTCGACAAATCTGGCAAGTTTAACGTTGCCAGAAACGGTAAGCGAGGCGGAGCCTGAGAATTCCATCCTTGAGGGGATGGATTCCCAACATTCTGAAAAGAATAGCCTGGATTTGATGAGGCACCAGGCTGCCAGAAAGGACTCGTAGAAAACGGAGAAGAACCTCCTCCCCACGCCGAGTTACCAAAGCCCAGACTAGTTCCCCCCGCTGAAGTATTGATTGAAGAGGAAAGCCCCTGGTAGGGGTTCCAAGCATTAGACAGAGGAGAAAAAGACTGATAAGCACTCGATGAAGGGAAAGAAGCATTCCCTTGATGACCTGCGTAAAACTGATTCCCTGCCCCCGCTGTAGTAAAGATAGGATTCCATCCCGTAAAAGTAGTCGAACTTTGCCCCCCAGACCAAGGGTTGAAACTCTGGGTCTGGGACGTAAACGGAAACGACCCTAAAGAAGGATTGGAACTAGGAATGTGTCCAGTCCCAAAGGGGAAACCCTAAAAAGAAGCTGATCCACTAGCCATGTTAGACATGGGCGTAGATCCAGCTGAAGCAGCAGAAAAGGAAAAAGAGGGATTTCCACTAATGGACATCCCTGAACAAAAGGGACCAGAATGGGAAGCATGTGCTTGGGTGAACCCAGAGCCAAACACAGCAGCACTAGAAGCAATCGAAGATGAAGCAATATTGCCCCCTGCTTCCACAGAAGCAGGAGTCTGAATGCCTGCAGCACTCACGGTAGAAGCCGCGTTCCCAGTCGTGGCCATCGAAAGATAAGAATGATACGGAAGATCCGGCGGTCTCTCCGACTCCGGTCCGATGTACTGAACAACAAACGGATAATCAAGAGGAAGAGGAGATGGACCTGTAGCAGGAGGCTCAGGTATGTCCTCAATCTGAAAATCTTCTTCCTGAGGAAATAAAACTCGCGAGGTGAGCGGAACGCTCCTCTCGGGACCGACACCAGAATCAGCTACGAAACCTTCAGACCTTGGTGGAGGATCTCTCTCCACAGCGTCAGACGCCACAGGGTGGTAACCACCTGCTAAATCACTCCTACGCCTTCTCGAAGAAGGCTCTGGACTCTCGGGAGATAACCCCTGGATTCTCCTCGAACGACGAGGCGCTTGATCAGCCACTTTTATAGATTTTTTAAATTAGACTCAAAAAAGTGAAAAGCTAGGCAAGCTAGGAGCAAAGAGCACTCACTAAAAATAAAAATCCCTGAGATACAGTCAAGCAAACAGCCTCCAAGTATTTCCGCTCCGGGTGATGAGGACCGGACACCAAAATACAGGAAAGCGAAGTATAGGACCTCCCGAAAGCAGTCTGGGATGATTAGGGCCCAGAACAACTAGCGAAGGTATCAGAAACAGTTACGCCGACCTCCTAACGACAGCCTTTGACGGCTCAAGGACCCAAGCTTCGCAAGGGCACCCCCCAGAAGTACTGCTGAAAGTGATGTGACATCTGCCTCAGGTACCACGGGTATTCCCCCCCGCAGTCACCCGTGTGGAACCTAGGAGTGGCAACTATGGACACCAATCCGTATCAGAAGCTGGGCAGAACGGTCTTGAGGTCAGATTCAGCCAATCGGAGATGGGGTATCCCTCTTCTCAGCCTTCACTTCCCCTCACGCTTGACTCTCGGATGAGAGCTTTCCCAGTCCACCTCACGGAGTAGGATTTCGCTCAATTAATCAACTTCTATGTTTGTTTGAGCGGCCTTGGAGAGTTAACTCTCCACTCACCTATTCCAAGGCCCTACAACCTAGCTAGTTGGTGATTGACACTTAGAAAACTTGCTAGTTGATTTTAGACTAAATCGCTTATTTTAAGGGCTGTTATGTTAAGTCACAAGGATATGGAGATGAAACGTATGGTGTTTTTGACGCAAAAGAAATTAATAAAAACTTAACTACATGCAAATGCAGTTCTTTGTCTTTCGATGAAGAGAAATCTCTATACAAGTTCTACAAGACTAAAAATTGTATTTTTCTTTTCAAATAGCAAACTCACACTCACAAAAACTAAGAAATTGACTAAATGATTCAATGCACCTAATGCAAATCACTACAAGCATGTAAATCCTAAGATGCAAATCTCTTAAAGCAGAGTGAAATTCCCAAAAAGTCCTTCAGTTTTAACTCTTCTTTTGTTGTCCAGAAAGCTAATTCTTGAGATCAAGAACTCTTAAAATAAGGACACCAAAAACACTTAAAAATAAGAAGAAGAAATCAAGTGACAACTTCTCCTCAAAATCAAGCCTAAAACTAAAGCAAGAAACTTCACAAAAGCTTCCAAAGTTGTAGCAAACAAAAATGAAAATGCAACAACAAAAGCAAATAACAAGTGAAAATGTTTTTTAAGCCTTTGAAATGCAAAAACAAAAAGCAAAGAAATTTTTTTTTGAGCTTTTTTGTTTTATAGAGAAAGAGCTCGAAAAGACTAAGCACAACTATCAAAATCCAAACCAAACGAGACCGAATTTCAAGCACAAACTTCAACAATGCTCCCAAACCTTATAAAGCTAACCCGTAGCAAGATCAATAAGAGCAAGAGAAGACCAAAAACTCAGCCAATCAGCCTAGAAAAATAGTGCAAACTCGTCGCAAACAAAAACTCCAAAGAAGCAAGAAAAGCTCTTCAAAAGTTGCAACAAAACCCTAGCCTATGGAACTCAAGAAAACCAATAAAAAACGAAGCAAAAATCGCAATGTGAAGCACAACACAAAGATAGGAGCGAGTAAGTGAGCAGAAGTTCTCTGTTCTGATAAAGCAGAACAGCCAAGAATTCTTAGAAAGTGATCTTGGAACTCAATCTAGAAGTGCCAGCACTAGAAACAACACTTTGCCAAAAAGACTAGTTTTCACTCAAACGAAAGAGAGAAAAGATATGAAACCACTTCCTTCACACTCTAGTAAGTATAGAGACATTGTAGAAACAGGCCTCCACAGCGAGAAAGGACCAAAAAGTCAATAAACCCAAAAATTCAAAATCTGCCTAGGTATACGCTACTTCAAAGCTATGCAACCAGCGTGCATACGCGTCTGTGCTAAGGGAAACTCGCGTATACGCAGGTTCCTTTAGACAAAATTACGTGTATACGCGACTGTGTGCAGAAAAAAGCGCGTATTCCAAGGTAAATAATGAAAAAAAAAAAGAACAACTCTGGAAAAGACACCAGGACTTCAGACTTACTGCAAGAAAGTAAACTGGACTGCAAATGAAAGATGAAACTATCGGCAACCTACCAAATAGCTGAAACAACCCAACAGGAGAATCACAAGAATGTGATCCCCAGTGGAGTCACCAGTTCTGTTTCGGGGAATTATCACCCTAGAGGTTCGTTGGGTTACAACCTCCACAGAGCAGGGGCATGCTACTTAACAGAGACTCACACAACCATGCACGTTCAGAAAAACTAAATAGAGTAGAATGAGAAAGTTACCCGTTGGTCCTATGGTTGAAGAAGATCCCACAGGGTTCAAACTCCCAGCAACCGTCCTTATTTCTTAACCTGAAAGACAAGAAGAAACAAGCACAAAGGACTAGTTGTACAGCATATATCTACTCTAAATGTCAGTGAGATTCATATAAAACATTAAATAAATCATAATGAATGCTTGTATAACAAATATTCTCATACATAAAAGCATACACTAACACGTTTATTTTGGGAACAGCATGGTACTTCTGTATTATAAATAGCATGTACAAAAGTAACGAGTGGAGAGATCACTTGATCCTTCCACGGCCTCCGCAGACCATCGTCTGGATCCGTCCAGCCCTTGCCTCGCTAAGACTCCTTCCAAAATGGTGCATACGAGATGACATATAAAGGGATGAGCATCTCAAGGAAACAAGGGTTTCCTATAATGAACTGGGAAAGTGCAGGAGGCACGGGGAATCAGACTTGGATAGGAAATACCAACAGAGTATAATATCAATAATTCTCTCTCTCCCTTAGGCCATACACATGAGGGGCTTTTATACTCCCTCCAATTAGTTTCAACAGTTGGCCACGTGCTGGGGTGGTTGAAATACCTGAGTAGCCATCAACCCAACCCAAAAATAGGGAATTTTTATATATATTTTTAATCATTTTAATGGCATACGCGGAAAAGTCTAGCTGGACGCGCGTATACACGCGGAAAATCACGGGCATAGTCGCGTATGGGGATTTTTACACTGTTTTTAAGTGAATTTGTCCAAGTCTGTAGGAATGGGTGCCCAAAACCATCAAAGCAATCATGAATCATGTCAAGGTGAGAAATGATGCTATAACATTAAGTAAAGGTTAAGGTTAAGGTTAAGGTCAAGGTTAAGGTTAAGATAGGGTTAAGGGTAAGGTCAAGGTAAGTTTAAGGTTAAGGTTTAAGTTAAGGGTTAGGTTAAGGTTAATTTTAAGGCTAAGGTTAAGGTTACGTTAAGGGTAAAGTCAAGGTTAAGGTTAGGTTAAGGTTAAGATAAGGTTCAGGTAAAGGTTCAAGTTAAGGTTAAGGTTAAGGGTTTGGTCAAGGTTAGGGTTTTGTTATAGTTAAGGTTAAGGTTAAGGTTACGTTAAGGGTAAAGTCATGGTTAAGGTTAGGTTAAGGATAAGATAAGGTTAAGGTTAAGGTTAGGTTAAGAGTAAAGTTAATGTTAGGGGTAGGTTAAGGTTAGGTTAAGTGTAGAGTTAAGGTTAGGGTTAGGTTAAGGTTAACGTTAAGGTTCTGGTTGGGTTAAAGTTAAGGTTAAGGTTAAGGTTAGGTTAAGGTTACTGTTAGGTGAAGGTTAAGATTAGGTTAAGGTTAAGGTTAAGGTTAATGTTAAGGGTAAAGTTAAGGTTAGGGTTAGGTTAAGGTTAAGGTTAAGGTTATGTCAAGGGTAAAGTTAAGGTTAGGGTTAGGTTAAGGTTAAGGTTAAGGTTATGGTTAGGCTAAAGTTAAGTTTAAGGTTAAGGTTAAGGTTATGGTTAGGTTAAGGTTACGGTTAGGTTGAGGTTAATATTAGGTTAAGGTTAAGGTTAAGGTTAATGTTAAGGGTTTGGTAAAGGTTAGGGTTAGGTTAAGGTTAATGTTAAGATTTTGTTCAAGGTGAGGGTTAGGTTATAGTTAAGGTCAAGGTTAAGGTTAAGGGTAAGGTTATAGTTAGGTTAAGGTAAAGGTTAAGGTTAGGTTAAGATAAGGTTAAGGTTAAGGGTTTGGTCAAGGTTAGGGTTAGGTTATTGTTAAGGTTAAGGTTAAGGTTAGCTTAAGTTAAGGTTAAGGTCAAGGTTAAGGGTAATATTAAGGTTAGATTAAGGTTAAGATTAAGGGTTTGGTTAAGGTTAAGGGTAAGGTTAATGTTAAGGTTAAGGTAAAGGTAAGGTTAAGGTTAACCTTGACCTTGACCTTAACCTTAACTATAACCTAACCCTAACCTTGACCAAACCATTAAAATTACCGTTAACCTTAACCTAAGCTTAACCAAACCCTTAACCTCAACCTTAACCTGACTAAACCCTTAAGGTTAGGTTAAGGGTAAAGTTAAGGTTAAGGTTTAGGTTAAGGTTAAAGTTAGGTTAAGGTGTTAGGTCCCTATATTACTAGTATAGTCCCTTATTGTTATTAGTGTAACCCCCTTATTGATATTATTGTACCCTTGTAACCCCCATTTTGTTATTATTGTGCCCTTAAATTATTATTGTTAGGTCAGCTAGGATTACATTGTGGCCCACTCGAATTACATTATGGCCACATGGACTCCTATATATAGAAAGGAGGTTTTGTAAATTGTATCATCCAAGAATTGTTCATTTATGTAATGCATTGGAGGTTACCCCCTCAAAGTGGCTTATTAATAAGGCGTTGCTATATCTTTTCTTCTATTTTTGGAGCTGGTTACACAACATTTGGTGTCAGAGCTTTGGATTCTAAGGTTTCGCTGCTCCAAACAGGTCATCGTGGCATACTCGCTATAACATTTTTTCTACGAAGTTTCAGAAACTGAAATTTTTAGGGTGCGAAGCCGAAATCCTGAGGAAGATCTTCTAAAAATTTCAGAGCTTGGTTCGCAATATTTGTGAAGATATGATTTGTGGAAGATAGGTCATTTTTCAGGCTCCTAAACAGGTCATCGTGGCATTTGCACTATAAATATTTTTCTACGAAGGTTTAGAATCTAAAATTTTTAGGGTACGAAGCTGCAATCCTGAGGAAACTCGTCGCAAAATTTTAGAGTTTGATTCGCAAAATTTTTGGAGATATGATCTGCAGAAGGTAGTGCTTTCTCAGGCTCCCGAATTTCATCTCAAAGAGGTGATCGTGGGAAAATTTCAATAAATCTCTCTCTGAGCATCGGATTGGAGTGCCGTAAAAATTGGTCACAAGTACACGGACTTTAGTTTCGTGGCTATCAATTTCAGAGGTGAAGGAGGAAACAGTGACACGTGGAAAGTCGTACAAGTTTGCTCTACTGAACTAGTCCATAATTAGGTCATTTTGGGAGATTGGACATAACTTTTTCTTGGAGAATCCAATTCAGGTCAGACCTGTGGCATTCAAAAGAGAATTCAGAGGGATACTTTAGTGTTGATTTTTAGATATTGAAGAGCTGCAATCATAGAGATAATCGAATTTCAATATCGAGCTCCTCAAAAGAAAGAAAAAGGTGTGTATTTTTTTTTCCGAATTGCATAAGTCTTGTTTGAAAAATCAATTTGAATTGATTCCAAGGGCATATTGTAGAATAGATATAAGTATCGGGTTCTAAGAAAATGCCCCATAAAAATAATTCAACACCCATTAATCCTTCAGAAGGCTCTACTATGACTCATGAAGATGAAGAATTGCAACATGATCTATCAAAATTACAAGAGCAAGTGCAACAAATTTCACTCTCGCAAAGAGCAACAAAAAATGAAATGGAAGTGTTGAAGAAAGGAGTGGAAGCAAAGATGGACAGTTTCAAGAAGGGCATGGAAGATAATATGGATGGCATGGAAGCTAAGATGGATGACATGAAAGACAACATGGAAAGCATGAAGAATGATCTAAAATAATACATAGAAGGTTTCACACAGTTGATACAAGAAATGTTTCCTAATGGTGAAAAGATAGTAGAAGAACCTCATGATGAGAACAAAATAAATTTTAATCATGATTTCATAAACTCTAATGTTGGCGGGAAGAACCACCATATTCCAAAAATGGATATGAGGAAGTTTGATGGAAAGGATCCTGTAATATGGATAGTACAGATGGAGCAATATTTTGATCTCCATAACGTGCAAAACACCCAAAAGGTACGCATTGCAAATATCTGGGTCATATTGTATCTCACGAGGGTGTTAAGGTAGACCCTAACAAAATTAAAGCCATTAAGGAATGGAATGTTCCCACAACCATAAAGCAGTTGCGAGGATTTCTCGGGTTAAAAAGGTATTATCGCAAGTTTGTTCAGAATTATGGGAGAATAGCAACACCTCTAAATAAATTATTAAAGAAAGATGAATTTTCATGGACTCCTAAAGCAACTAAGGACTCTGAACATATTAAAGAGGCAAAGTGCCTAGCACCGGTCTTAGCTACACCAGACTTCACTTTAACCATGACCTAACTATAACCTTACCCTTAACATAACTTAACCTTAACCTTCACCTTCACCTTGACCTTAACCTTAACCTTAACCTTACCCTTAACCTTGACCTTAACCTTAATCATGAGTTTACCCTTAACCTAACCTTAACCTTAACTATAACCTAACCCTGACCTTGAACTTAATTTTACCCTTAACCTTGACCTTGACCTTAACCTTAACCTTGACCTTGAAATTAGCCTAACCTTAACCTTAACCTTATCTTTATCTTACCCTTAACCTAACCTTAACCTTAAATATAACCTAACCCTCACCTTAACCTAACCTTAACGTTAACCTTAACCTTAACCACACCTTAACCTTCCCCTAACCTTAACCCTAACATTAAACTTAACTTTACCCTTAACCTAACCTTAAGCTTAACTTTAACCTTAACTTAAACTAACCTTAACCTTAACATTAACCAAACCCTTGATCTTGACTTTAACCTTAACTGTAACCTTAACCTTAACCTAAATAAATCCCTAATCTTAAGCTTAACCTTGACCTTATCCTAACCTAACCTTAACCTTAGCCTTAACCTTACCCTAACCTTGTCCAAACCCTTAACCTTAACTATAACCTAACCCTAACCTTGACCTTAAATTTACCCATAACCTTGACCTTAACCTTAACCTAACCTTAACCTTAACTTTACCCTTAGCCTATCCTTAACCATAACCTTAACCTTAACCTAACCTTAACCTTACCCTTTACCTTAACCTTACCCTTAACCTAACCTTAACCTTGAATTTACCCTTAACGTAACCTTAACCTTGTCTTTACCCTTAACCTTAGCTATAACCTAACTTTAACATTAACCTAACTTTAACCCTAACCTTAACCTAAAGTTAACCTAACCTTAACCTTAACCCTAACCTTAACCTTGACCTTAACCTAACCTTAAGGGTTTGGGGAGGTTAAAGTTAACCTTAACCTTAACCTAACCTTAACCTCACCTTAAAATTTACCTAACCTTAACCTTAACCTTACCCATAACCTTAACCTTAGCCTTAACCTTAACATTAACCTTGACCTTCACTATAACCTAACGCTAACCTTGACCAAACCCTTAACCTTAACCTTAACCTAACTAAACCTGTAATATTAACCTTAACCTTACCCTTAACCTTAATTTATCATTAACCTTAACCTTAACCATAATCTTAACCTCACGTTAAGGTTAGATCTAAGGGTAAGGTTAGGGTTAAGGGTAACGGTTAAGGTTAAGGTTACATGTTTAGTAATGTTAACGTTTGTTGTCTAGGTAAATCCCCTCTACGGATAGAGGCGATCCCTCTAGACCTAGGGTGGGTCTAGCAACTACGGGAACATACTAACATCTACCTTCCTAGATTGTAAATGAAATTTAGAGCTAGGAAGATGACCTACCTCGTTCTGATGATATGTTGTCGTCTTCCATCGAAGCTACTTGATCTGTCGCTCTTCTCTAGCTCGATACACGTTGCGACCAACATTTGATTACCTATACAGATATTCAAGACAAAAAGACAAGTGTAACACCACGAAAAACATAGAACAATTACAACCTATATAACTGATCAAGGAATGCTAGAAATCTCATTATAAATGTAAACAAGAATGGAAGATAAACATCAGATGCATTTTATTATGATAAAGACAAGGGGAGTTTACAACCAAGCCTTAATGTTGAGGCTCTCCTTTGGTGGGTTTGTATCCAAGCACGTTTGTCACACCCTCATGAACAAAGGTCCAAGATCTCACTATGTTCTCAACACACACAAAAAATCACACTCTACACTGTTCTCCTGAAGCTATGATTGCTTCTTCTCTATGCTAACATTTTCAGCTATCTATTCAACTAGAACATCAATGGAAGATGGCTTTATTTATAGAGGAGAGGAGGAGGTTTGGATCCTAAAATAGTGGAAGGGAGGCCTTATCCCCTGGGAGGTTTCCCCATAAGGTGGAAACAAGAGGCCAAAGGAGGGAGGCCATGGTTATTCAGTCGAACCACTCCCTATGACTCATCCATGAAGTTGTTGTGATCAAAACTTCGCCTTTATTTTAAAAAAAATTTCCATAAACAGATAAGCTCGGGTGCTTAACTGGGACAGAGTGAAAATTGGCATGGCCTCAGTGTTAATTTTCTAGCTCGATGAGGGAGTGTAACTGGCTACTCGCACCAAGGCAAAAACAAGTGTTTTTAGTGGTCTGCTCAGGAAATGGTCAATAGAGGGAATGTTGTCCTCATGGCAAGGGATGAAATGATGGTATTTGCAAGGCATGACACTTCTAATTAGTCAAAGATATGACCCTCCAATGTGTGAGATGGGGATTGTAGGGATAGTGACAAATTATTGTGTAACAGATGCCCCCTAAAGTATGAGGTCCAAACATGAATGACGGCTGAAATGATTTACAAGTAAATTCAAGGAACTAGACATTGTTGCCGGGAGACCTGAAAATGAAGCATAGATACATATACATAACTGAAATCTCTGTTGAAAATACATGAATCCATGGTATAGGCGCAGCTATCCATAAAGAAAAGGATCATGTGAATGGATCCTCGGCATGGACGCAACCATCCAAATAAAGGGATCATATGAAATAGATCCATGGTATGGGCACAACCATCCATATAGAGAGGATCAAAACAAGAGAACCCACGGTATGGTCGCAGTCATCCATTTAAATAATCATGTATATAATCATGAATGACTCATCACTCCTTGCAACCTAGACTTTTTTTATCGAAGTGCAGGGTATTGCGCTCCAACACCACCCGATCTAAGTACAAATTCCAACATGTGAATAGACGTGTTGAAGTCGAACATGCTAGAAAATCACTTGATTACCGGTCAATGATGTGAACCATTAACAAGTGTGAGAGAAACCACCCATAATGTCAATGGCTCTCAAGGTACTACGAGTACAATCCATGGAATGTGAACAGTGATCTGAAGTTGAACACTCGTGAAATCAACCTATCGAAGGAAAATGATGTGAACTTGTTGTCGAATGTGAAGAAATTGCAAGGAGGGTCATAATGAATCACACATCATCGAGAAGAAACAATGGATGTAATATGAGTGTGAATCAAGACTGAAACAGAGGATCAAGGAATGTAAAAATTGCAGAAGGATTTTCTCTTGAACATATCGGCGACACGACTCTAGAATTTGGCAGCATTTGACTCAAATAGGATCAGAGGTCATGTTGAAAAAATCAGTAATCGAATGAGAGGCAAATAGATTTCCCAAACCCATGGAGGAAAAGTGACAGAATGAAGATATCCCAACCCGACGCGAACTGCAAACAAGTTTAATGTTCAAGAGTGACATACTGCCGAAAAAACTGATGAAAAACTTCCATTTTCCCCCACCATTTCTGGTGAGTACCTATTTATTTTTACACAAGCTTGAAGATGATACCATATCCTTGTCATATAAGTTTGTCCTTCAGACAAATCCATCCTAGTACATTTTACGAGCCCTAGGAAGGAGGAACTCGAATAACGTCGTAACGACGGAGTTCGATGTCATCATTTTTTAATGAGTCTGACAAAGGAAGAACTCAGCATATTTTCATATTTACAAAGTTTGAAAAGAAAGTGGAAACGAAAACTCCATCAGTCCCTTTTCGTAGATAGTCTCACAAATCCAAAAACGTAGAAAAATGTGTCTAAGAGAACCTGTTAGTCGTAATAGGCTAAGGTATTCCTTTTTCGTAAATAATCTATACCAGCCCGAAAAATGGGTAAACATATACTGGGTAGATATAGTTTCGCATCCATTTAACGAGTTCAAAACGACAATAATCTCGACAATCTTTTCAAATTTAGAGAGTCAGAAAAGAGATGATAGTTGACGCCACCTAGAGGAACGAGTGGTATAAAGGGTAGAAACTTGTTCCGATAATGGAGGAATTGCTCAGAACAAGTAAAGGTCAAGAGGTTGGCTAATAATATGACTCATCGCAGCAGTTCCTCAGGAATGGGTAAAAAAACCAAGTGAAGTCATATGATCGGCCAAGCAGATAGTGACGGTAGAATGAGAAAACCAAGGCTCATCTGGCAAAATAGGCTGATAATATGGAAATCATGAGAGGTAAAAGGGGAATGGTTTCATTTTTACACAAGCTATAAATCAGGAAACTTTGCTTGAATTTGGTTTCATTTTTACAAAAGCTTGAAATAAATATAAACTATGCTTGAAACCGGGTTCATTTTTACACAAGCTTGAAATGGAAACAAGCTTAGGTTAAGGTTAAAGTGAAGATTAAGGTAAAGGTTAAGGTTAAATTTAGGTTAAGGTCAAGGTTAAGGTCAAGGTTAGGTTAAGGTTAAGGGTAAAGTTAAGGTTAAAGTTAATGTTAAGGGTAAGGTTAAGGTCAAGGTTAAGGTTACGTTAAGGGTAAAGTGAAGGTTAAGGTTACGTTAAGGGTTTGGTCAAGGTTAAGGTTAAGGTTAGGTTAAGGTTAAGGTTAGGGTTAGGTTATAGTTAAGGTCAAGGTTAGGTTAAGGTTAAGGTTAAGGGTTAAGGTCAAGGTTAAGGTTAAGATTAGGTCAAGGGTAAGGTCAAGGTAAGGTTATGATTAAGGTTTAGGTTAAGGGTTAGGTTAAAGTTAAGGTTACGTTAAGGGTAAATTCATGGTTAAGGTTAGGTTAAGTTTAATATAAGGTTAGGGTAAAGGTTCAGGTTAATATTAAGGTTAAGGGTTTGGTCAAGGTTAGGGTTTGGTTATAGTTAAGTTCAAGGTAAGGTTAAGGTAAGGTTAAGGTTAAGGTTACGTTAAGGGTAAAGTCAAGGTTAAGGTTAGGTTAAGGATAAGATTAGGTTAAGGTTAAGGTTAATGTTAGGTTAAGGGTAAAGTTAAGGTTAGGGTTAGGTTAAGGTTAGGTTAAGGGTAGAGTTAAGGTTAGGGTTAGGTTAAGGTTAAGATTAAGGTTTTGGTTAGGTTAAGGTTAAGGTTAAGGTTAGGTTAAGGTTAAGGTTAGGTTAAGGTTAAGGTTAAGGTTAATGTTAAGGGTAAATTTAAGGTTAGGGTTAAGTTAAGGTTAAGGTTAAGGCTTTGGTCAAGGATAGGGTGAGGTTATTGTTAAGGTTAAGGTTAAGGTTAGGTTAAGGATAAGATTGAGGGTTTGGTTAAGGTTAAGGGTAAGGTTAATGTTAAGGTTAAGGTATAGGTAAGGTTATGGTTAACCTTGAACTTGACCTTAACCTTAACTATAACCTAACCCTAACCTTCACCAAACCCTTAACCTTACCTTTAACCTTAACCTAATCTTAACTGAACCCTTAACCTTAACCTTAACCTGACTAAACCCTTAAGGTTAGGTTAAGGGTAAAGTTAAGGTTAAGGTTTAGGTTAATGTTAACGTTAGGTTAACGTAAGGTTAAGGTTATGGTCAATGTCAAGGTTAAGGTTAAGGTTAGGCTAAGGTTAAGGTTAAGGTTAAGGGTAAATTTAAGGTTAAGGTTAATGTTAAGGGTAAGGTTAAGGTCAAGGTTAAGGTTACGTTAAGGTTAAAGTCAAGGTTAAAGTTAAGTTAAGGGTTTGGTCAAGGTTAATGTTAGGTTACACTTAAGGTCAAGTTAAAGGTTAGGTTAAGGTTAAGGTTAGGGTTAGGTTATAGTTAAGGTCAAGGTTAGGTTAAGGGTAAGG
Source organism: Pinus albicaulis (assembly GCA_034641835.2). NCBI lineage: Eukaryota > Viridiplantae > Streptophyta > Pinopsida > Pinales > Pinaceae > Pinus > Pinus albicaulis. Next base: position 1,082,521 of record MU968330.1, on the reverse strand, counting down.
TTAGGTAAAGGTTAAGGTCAAGGTTAAGGTTAATATTAGGTTAAAGGGTAAGGTCAAGGTAAGCATAAGCTTAAGCTTAAGGTTAAGGTCTAGGTTAAGGGTTACGTTAAGGTTAAGGTTAAGGTTAAGGATACGATAAGGGAAAAGTCAAGGTTAAGGTTAGGTTAAGGATAAGATAAGGTTAGGGTAAAGGGTCAGGTTAAGATTAACGTTAAGGCTTTGGTCAAGGTTAGGTTTTGGTTATAGTTAAGGTAAAGGTAAGGTTAAGGTTAATGTTAAGGTTAAGGTTAGGTTAAGGTTAAGGTTAAGTAAAGGTTAAGGTTAAGATTAGGTTAAGGGTAAGGTCAAGGTAAGGTTAAGGTTAAGGTTTAAGTTAAGGGTTAGGTTAAGGTTAAGGTTAAGGATAAGGTTAAGGTTACGTTAAGGGTAAAGTCATGGTTAAGGTTAGGTTAAGGTTAAGATAAGGTTAGGGTAAAGGTTTAGGTTAAGATTAAGGTTAAGGGTTTGGCTAAGGTTAGGTTTTGGTTATAGTTAAGGTCAAGGTAAGGTTAAGGTTAAGGTAAGGTTAATGTTAAGGTTAAGGTTAAGGTTAAGGTTACATTAAGGGTAAAGTCAAGGTTAAGGTTAGGTTAAGGTTAAGAAAGGTTAAGGTTAAGGTTAGGGTCGACGTTAGTTTAAGGCTAAAGTTAAGGTTAGTGTTAGGTTAAGGTTAAGGTGAAGGTTAGGTTAAGGGTAATGTTAAGGTTAAGGTTAGGGTTAGGTTAAGGTTAAGGTTATGGTTAGGCTAAGGTTAAGGTTAAGGTTAAGTTTAAGGTTAGGTTAAGGTTATGGTTAGGTTAAGGTAAAGATTAGGTTAAAGTTAAGGTTAAGGTTAAAGTTAATGTTAAGGGTAAAGTTACGGTTAGGGTTAGGTTGAGGTTAAGGTTAAGGTTAGGTTAAGGGTAAAGTTAAGGTTAGGGTTAGGTTTTGGTCAAGGTTAGGGTTAGGTTAAGGTTAATGTTAAGGGTTTGGTCAAGGTGAGGGTTAGGTTATAGTTAAGGTCAAGGTTAAGGTTAAGGGTAAGGTTATAGTTAGGTTAATGTTAAGGTTAAGGTTAAGGGTTTGGTCAAGTTTAGGGTTAGGTTATTGTTAAGGTCAAGGTTAGGTTAAGTTAAGGTTAAGGGTAAGGTTAAGGGTAAGGTTAAGGTTAGGTTAAGGTTAAGATTAAGGGTTTGGTTAAGGTTAAGGGTAAGGTTAATGTTAATGTTAAGGGTAAGTAAAAGGTAAGGTTAAGGCTAAGGTCAAGGTTAGGTTATAGTTAAGGTCAAGGTTAGGTTATAGTGAAGGTTAAGGTAAAGGTTAAGGTTTAGGTTAAGGGTGAAGGTTAAGGTTAACCTTAACCTTATCCTAAACGTTAACCTTAACCTTAACCTTAACATTCCCCTAACCTTAATCTTAACCTTAACCTTCCCCTTGTTAGTGTCAGCCTTTGCAGCCTTCCTGTAGTGATCAAACATGCTCTTACAAAGTGATTTTAAAGTGTCAAGGTCAAATTTTGTCATTTCAATGAGTCTTCAAGCAAAATTTGGTCACTAGGCATTAGGTCTAGGGTTTGTTTTCACTCTTTTCAAAGTTGTCCAAATGTTGGTCCATGTCACCATTCAGCTGAGTGTACCATCATTCAGAGGGTTTTCATCATCATTTCAAGTTCCATTGGGTCATTTTACAGCTTGTTCATGCTTCAGTTGTGCCTAGGTAAGGTCCATTTCCCTCTCCTAGGGTTTTGGAGCTAATTACTCTTGGATGGTCAAATCATCGAAAAAAGTTGTATCCTGATGTTCACACACCATCCCCTATCCTTAATATACCTTATTAAACACTTCCCATCACCGAGATCCCCAAAATCCCTCATTTTTGCACAAACCCTAGTTTCTTGCCACAACTTGGCAATTTTCTAGGCTAGGCCTGTGTTTTGCCCTTTTGGACCCCTTCCCCTCACTCAATCTCTGAGATTCCACTTTCCCTTGCTTCCTAACATCCCTCCCTACTTCCCAAAATTTCCCCAAGAATTTAGAAGCCCCTTATCCCCTTCATTTCGCTTCATTTCGACAAAATCCCTTGTTTCACACATCGGGATAAGTCTCACTCAAAAGATGTTTTAGAGCAATCAAAGATGAATTTTGGAAAACTGAGAGAGGTTATTGTCCAAAACATGCCAAAGAAGAAAAAAATCCCTCAATTTTTACACAGGTATCATGGTTTTAGAGAAATTTCAAAAATACAATCACCTCAGGAGAATTGATGCACCTGCAGAAAGTAGTGTTGGGAGATTTGCGTTTTGATAGGGTAAATGAATTCCAAATTGAACAATTCCACTTGGGTTGGAAAGTAGACTCCAAGAGCTTTCTAACGAGCTATCACACGCTCAATTTGAACACCGGGAAGGCCTCCAAACGCCTCCTACAAAATGCACTATGTAGCGCGCTACGCATATAGGAGGCGCGCTACTCATATAGAGCGCGCTATGCATATAACCTCCCCAACCAGTGTTAAATACCAAGTGCGCTACGCACTTGCTGCGTGCTACACGTTGGGTGGGCGCGCTACCCATATAGTCTCAGAGCCAAAATTTCTTGCCTTTGCGTCCAGTTTCACACCAAATCGGCACAACCAGCTTGCAAGTAGGTTTTTAATGGTTGCTCAGTGATTTTTGAACAGGATTGTGGTGTTTTTAAAGTGGGAAAATTAGTGTATTTGATGTGGAGAAAATTGAACCCTATGTTCATAGCAGATTCATTTCTTAGGGTTTTGAATACATGTTGATGGTCTTGTGAAGAATTTCCCAGCTTGTATTATTGATATATATACCTATGCATCTATTGTCAAAGTGTCACGTCCCTCACGCTCTCAGTGTGCCATCTCACCACTGCTGTCACTATGACTGTCATCCTCATTTTAGCAATGCTCCTTATTCATGTTTTCACATAGTCTCATGATTCACTTGTCCATATCCCAATTGACATTATCAAAACACTGTTATCATTGCTATGGTTTCACTATGCTCATTGTCACTATTTCCTATTCTCCATTGACAAAACATAGTCTCATACTCATTTTCCCCTTTGACAAATTTTAGCCAGCATTGCAAAGGCTGCACACTACATTACACTTTTCACTCATTTGTCAAATTCCCTTGTGATCAAAGCAGTGACTGTTTTTATGCCAATCCACTTAAACAGAGCTATTACCACTGTGACTTATTTTCTTATGATGCTTTGGTAAATATGAAACATATTTGGGTTTTGAGCATACATTGAAACTTTTGACTTCACTACACCTATATCAACATACATATTGCAGACATCTTATTTTCATAGCCATGTCAGAGACGGATTCAGTTTATGAGAAGGAGTACGACAGTGATTCCACAGCAGAGGGTAATGTGCCACGGAGGTCTCACAAAAGTGGCAAAGGTGGTAAGTATCTCAGGGAGGAGCCTACTTCTTTGGCTCAATTGCAAGCTTGCCCGCTTGCAATGGATTGTTTTCAACATCAGTCATGTTTCCAATACTGTGAGATGATTTCACAAACCCAGCATCATCGTGAACTGGCTCGTCTATTTGTTCTACATTTACATGATGGTCGTGTAAACCTCGCCGGAGTAGATTTCATTCTGTCACCAGAGACTATTGCTCAGGCCACCGGGATACCAAATATAGGAGAGGAATGGAACAAACGTCAGCAGTTAGAGAAATTACACTATGAGCCATACATCAAACCTGGGTATATGAGGCACCTGAGCAGGGTTTTTCCTTTCAGATTCCTGAAGGATGAGTTTGCACCATTGATGAAACTCATCATTCGGTATTTCAGTTGCGAGGGCAGATTCTCGCGTCTCTATGCATACCATGTTCGTTTTTTGATGCACTTCACGAGGGTACGTATGATGAAAATTCTGTACTTCATGTATCGCAACATAGAGAGGATGATGATTTTTGTACAGAAGAAGACCCCAGCACAGCAGCATAGAAGTATATATCATTACGCGCTGATCAAGATCATAGTGGTACATCAGTTGACACAGCAGGGCATTACTTGAGAGGATTTCATCTCCGGTGACTTCTTTACAGTGCCACAGCCAGTTCCCAAGGTAGGTCATGATGAGGGAGAGCCTTCACACCAGCCTGATATTCCTGAGATCGAGCATATCAGTGCTCCATTGTATGTGACATACCAGCGAGGCCACAGGGCCTTATTTGCAGCTACACGACGAGTACTATCTCCACCCGGGATGGAAGGGGTCTCGTTGACTCCATCAGCAGAGCGAGAATTATCTCCACATGATGTGGAAGGGGTCTCGCCTTCTTCTTTAGCACAGGTACAATTTCAGGATAGGGGCAAGAGGCCCATGCATGATGAGGGCCCATCAGGAGGCCGGGTCACTGATTTCACGATCATTGATGTTGATGCGAGCTCTCCTAGCTCGAAGCTGAAAGAGATCATCTAGGAGCAAAAGGCCGAGAATGACACGCTGAAAGAGAAATTGCAGAGGGCTCAGTGGGTGATAAACTACCTGGAGCAGCGTAACAAACAGCTAGAGGATGAGCACACACTTTATGAGCTGCGGCGAATCCGTGAGGATCGACAATTGGCCCGGAAGAGACCTGGTGATATGACACCGGCTGATCGAGATTCTTGCCTCACACATGTTAACATTCATCTGGAGAAATTTTTGGCAAAGGCCAATAGAGACAAAGACATGCTTCGTCACATGAAAGGTCATTATTGGGCCCGCATGCATGTCTGCAAAGCAAAAATGAAGATTCTGAAAAGGAGTTTGAGCGAAGCACTAAAACGGCGAAAGAGGCCTGGTCCACTCCGGATTTTGGCCGAGGCTTCATTGGCTAGGCATGATACATGATGGAGGGTCTTCGCTCCGAATTTGAGCAAATTCGGAGAAATTTTTGTCATTTTGAAATATTTTGGTCTCAAAACAGATTTTTCAGCTATACGAGTAGCGCGTCGACGTGCTCGCTTTTGTTTGGGACACTTGCTGAAGGAAAAAATTATATTTATGGGTTTTTCATGGTAATTTATGCATGCTCAAGTATTTCCGAAGCATTTCATCAAGTTTTGGATGATCAAAAGGCCCAAAAACACCATGAAAACCACCTTGCTGCCACCTTTTGCACCAGCAGGAAGTACTTCTGGGAGAATGAAGTTTTGGAGGGGAAAATGAGCTCCAAATTGGGAAATTCCACTTTGGTTGGATAGCCAACATCCAGGGCTTTCCAACGAGCTATCATGAGCTCAATTTGGATGCCAGGAAGTGCCCCAAAATCAGGCTTAAAGGCGCGCTACGCGTATGGCTCAGGGGCGCTACGCATATGGATTTTTGGTCAATTTTTCACCTTCCAGCTCAGAATTTCGGCCAGTTGAACCAGTTTTGCTTGTGGATGAAATTTTTGAGTTATCATGATGTAAATTTATGGTTGGCATGTAACTTTGACTCACTTTTACCTATTCTAGATGATTCACTCCTAAAAAAGTAAAAATCAGATGTAAGAATCAGTTTCCTCCCTTTTAGAGGCAAGTTGTTTAGATGCCTATTTTCTAGTTCTTTGTTTAGAATTAGTTGGAACTGCTCCTAGAAGGAGGAATTTGACCCCTAGAGGTGTGGGAAGGGGTTAGGAAGGTCTATAAGATGAATTTCTCAATCATTTTCAGAGGTTGGATAGGTTGGACTCTTGGGAAGATTTTGGCACACTATTGTACATATTTTTCATATTTTGGCTAAGGAAAGATCAGAGGTTTTGCGGCACCTGTTGGGATTCTTGTGGCTTTCAGTTATTGATTGTGTTTTATCTCATTTTATTGTAATTTATTTCATTTTTAATGTATGCCATTCCCTTCTTATGCTTCTGAAATTAAATGAATTAGTAAATGAGGTTGAATCCATTGATTTCAGTGCTCTGCCTTTGAATTCATTTAGTTTTACATGTTTTCACCTGTTTGGAGAGGATCCATGTTCTCCCTTGCCCTCTTCAGCTCCTTGTCATTCTGATCCATCCATATACTCGATCAAAAGCATCAAGACTATTTCCTACCTCGCCCCAACTCGAATTCTGCAAAGATCTGGCCTTATCCCCAGACCCAAAATTGTTTTTTCCATCTTTTCAACAAAAAACCCCAAAAAATCAAAATCAAACTTTCCTATCTCTTTACTAGCCTAAAATCAGTATTCATTGTTCATTATAAGTCATCTCATCCCCTTTGAAGACCTTTTTCCAAGATAGACCCGGAGAGAGCCCTCTCTTGTCCTCGTAGGGCTAGCTACGAGGCTGAGCGTGGTTTGATGTAGCCTTGAGTTTTACCTTATTTTAGCCTAAGGTAGATTTGAGCGCTAACATAGTGGCGAACATACTGGGGACGAACATGGTTTTCTTGTGGGTGTTATTTGATTTATAGCTACAGACGGAGCCTGAAGTCACGCCAGGTAGCTTTCGAACTACTCTTGCTCTGCGAGTGCATAGTAGATAAATGTTGCTTCAGTCGATCTCCGGTCTAGCTTGTAATCGTAACACTTAACTTATAAATTTCCCCAGTACATGTATCGAGTTCAGATCTGATGGTTGATGGTGGAAAACGATCAGACATAAGAAGGATGAAATCATTCACCTGGCGACTTCATTCACTGAACAAATCCAGAAATCAATGCTTCATGGTGATTTCACTGCAGGGAGATCAGTAGCTATCAGATTTTCAAGATGGACCGAATCATAAGAAGATACACTCCCATGATCCGAGATCACATTCCAGGTTTTCTGAATAAGATTCCCAAGGTATATTGGTCAAGGAATCTGCCTACGTTTAATGATGATGGTAAGAAGGATGTTGCTTTACATCTGGTTAGATTTCACATGCATATTCGCAAGTTGAAAGTGGATTTTCCTGAAGATTGCTTGATGAAGATATTCCTGGCTACTCTGGAAGGTGAAGCCCAATCTTGGTATGAAAATTTGCCGCTAGCCTGTATTTACTGTTTAAAGGATTTTCATGCCTTTTTCATTGAAAGATATCAAGCATCTTATCCATCGTTAAATTTAGTTCATGACTGTTGCAAACATGCTTCTACTTTTATTGAAAACCTTGAGAAATATTATGAAGATGATAATTTCATGGATGATGAGATCATGGAAGCATTGTATGAGAATCCATTTCAGCAACATGAAGAGAACCTAGAGGATACCCATCAAGATGCTCAGGAAATTTCACAGCAGAATCAAGATTTTAGTGCGGTGGAAGATGAAGGAATTTTGAATCTTGACAGTCAACAGGAATTACATGAAATGGATCAGCAGTATGAGGAGAATCAGTACACTCCTTCACTTGAAATCAATGAAGACAATCACTGTTTGAGCAAAAGAAAACAAAAGGTATTATCTCCTCTATCTGAAGATGAGATAGATCAGCTATTGAAAGGTCATGTTCCAGCTCAAGTTAACTCAGATCTGCAGTGTGCACATGGTCCAGAAGGTGATGGTGAAACTTCTTCCTTTTCTGAAAAGGATGACAGTCTTGTAAGCAGCTTTATAGATCAGCAGGTTGAAGATGTCTATATGGCTGAAGATGATGAAAGAGAAAGTGTCATTTCAGATCTGCCCACGGAAGAAGACAACATGCCGAGAACTCAAGTTTCAATTTCAGATTGTGATAATGACCAGCCAGCTACTTCAGATCCAGATTCAAATTGTAATGACCAAGCATACCTTGTGTTGAATTCTGAAAAGGAGAATTTTGCTGTTGGGATCATAGACAGAGTTTTTGATCCAAATGTTTTCAGTTCATTAGAACAGAGTCTTCATAAAGAGGTAATTCAGTCAGTTCATGAACAGCAAGATGAGACCTTCATTCAAGTAAGTGAAACAGTTCCTTTGGATGAATTTATGGTAGATGATAAAAATGTCATGTTTGAGCTTCAAGAATCATTGGAAGTTTCTTTTCTCATGATTGATGACTGTAATGAAAATCCGGCTGTCCTATCGTATGAAGATGACCCACCAAATATTCAGACTACAGAAGATCAGACCATTCAAGATTTCCATTCAGATTCTTCTTCATATGTCTCATGTGTTGAAATGTTTTTACAAGAGGAGATCTGCTCATCTACCTGTTCAGAGTTTTTTGAAGCCCAGGAGCATACTTTTACTGAAGTACATGATAAAGACAGATCAGAAGCAGGAGAAAAAGACACCTTGTTTCTTCAGCAGGAGGTAAATCTTCATGTTTTTCAGGATCCAATGGCATATTTGTTACAGTCAGCAGTGAAGGTGTTTATTGCAGTGTTCAGTGATGAAGGAGATCATGGTCGGCTATGTTTTTGGATGCCCAGTTATCAGTTTGTATTGTTGACCAGGAGATTTGATCGGGAGAATCAGTCAAGAAGCCATCTGCTTGACTGGTTACATTGGAAAGCCAATTATACATGATTGTACATATTTCATTAGTATGCAGGTGGTTGTCATCATGATTCCAAATCTTGATGGACTGCTGCCTTTTTTCCAAAAGCTTTGTAAATTCTTGTTTTAAGTCAGTCATGAGTCATTTGTGTTTGGTCTGTTGAGTCAGTTTTTTTCAAGTTATTTCAGTTTGTCATCGAGTCGGTTTGAGTCAAGTTTTAATCGAGTTTCAGTCAAATTTCAGTCGGTTTTCAGTCAAGTTTGCAGTCAATAATTGAATCAAAAGTTTTGTGTTATCTGTTGAAATAATGATTCCATCGCCCAATGGATAAGGCACTAGTCTGCTCTCCCAAAGATCTGCCGTTCTTGGCACCTCCAAGGAGCTACCATCCCCATTGGAGCCAATGTTAGTGTCAGCCTTTGCAGCCTTCCTCCAGTGATCAAAAATGCTCTTACCAAGTGATTTCAAAGTGTCAAGGTCAAATTTTGTCATTTCAATGAGTTTTCAAGCAAAATTTGGTCACTAGGCATTAGGTCTAGGATTTGCTTTCACTCCTTCCAAAGTTGTCCAAATGTCGGTCCATGTCACCATTCAGTTGAGTGTGCCATCATTCAGAGGGTTGTCATCATCATGTCAAGTTCCATTGGGTCATTTTACAGCTTGTTCATGCTTCAGTTGTGCCTAGGTAAGGTCCATTTCCCTCTCCTAGGGTTTTGGAGGTAATTTCTCTTGGATGGTCAAATCATCGAAAAAACTTGTATCCTTATGTTCACACACCTTCCCCTATCCATAATATACCTTATTAAACACTTCCCATCACTGAGATCCTCCAAATTCCTCATTTTTGCACAAACCCTAGTTTCTTGCCACAACTTGGCAATTTTCTAGGCTAGGCCTGTGTTTTGCCATTTTGGACCCCTTCCCCTCACTCAATCTCTGATATTCCACTTTCCCCTGCTTCCTAACATCCCTCCCTACTTCCCAAAATTTCCCCAAGAATTTAGAAGCCCCTTATCCCCTTCATTTCGCTTCATTTCGACAAAATCCCTTGTTTCACACATCGGGATAAGTCTCACTCAAAAGATGTTTTAGAGCAATCAAAGATGAATTTTGGAAAACTGAGAGAGGTTATTGTCCAAAACATGCCAAAGAAGAAAAAAATCCCTCAATTTTTACACAGGTATCATGGTTTTAGAGAAATTTCAAAAATACAATCACCTCAGGAGAATTGATGCACCTGCAGAAAGTAGTGTTGGGAGATTTGCGTTTTGATAGGGTAAATGAATTCCAAATTGAACAATTCCACTTGGGTTGGAAAGTAGACTCCAAGAGCTTTCTAACGAGCTATCACACGCTCAATTTGAACACCGGGAAGGCCTCCAAACGCCTCCTACAAAATGCACTATGTAGCGCGCTACGCATATAGGAGGCGCGCTACTCATATAGAGCGCGCTATGCATATAACCTCCCCAACCAGTGTTAAATACCAAGTGCGCTACGCACTTGCTGCGTGCTACACGTTGGGTGGGCGCGCTACCCATATAGTCTCAGAGCCAAAATTTCTTGCCTTTGCGTCCAGTTTCACACCAAATCGGCACAACCAGCTTGCAAGTAGGTTTTTAATGGTTGCTCAGTGATTTTTGAACAGGATTGTGGTGTTTTTAAAGTGGGAAAATTAGTGTATTTGATGTGGAGAAAATTGAACCCTATGTTCATAGCAGATTCATTTCTTAGGGTTTTGAATACATGTTGATGGTCTTGTGAAGAATTTCCCAGCTTGTATTATTGATATATATACCTATGCATCTATTGTCAAAGTGTCACGTCCCTCACGCTCTCAGTGTGCCATCTCACCACTGCTGTCACTATGACTGTCATCCTCATTTTAGCAATGCTCCTTATTCATGTTTTCACATAGTCTCATGATTCACTTGTCCATATCCCCATTGACATTATCGGAACACTGTTATCATTGCTATGGTTTCACTATGGTCATTGTCACTGTTTCCTATTCTCCATTGACAAAACACAGTCTCATACTCATTTTCCCCTTTGACAAATTTTAGCCAGCATTACAAAGGCTGCACACTACATTACACTTTTTACTCATTTGTCAAATTCCCTTGTGATCAAAGCAGTGACTGTTTTTATGCCAATCTACTTAACAGAGCTATTACCCCTGTGGCTTATTTTCTTATGATGCTTTGGTGCATATGTAACATATTTGGGTTTTGAGCATACATTGAAACTCTTGACTTCACTACACCCATATCAACATACATATTGCAGACATCTTGTTTTCAGAGCCATGTCAGAGACGGATTCAGTTTATGAGCAGGAGTATGACAGTGATTCCACAGCAGAGGGTAATGTGCCACGGAGGTCTCACAAAGGTGGCAAAGGTGGTAGGCATCTCAGGGAAGAGCCTACTTCTTTGGCTCAATTGCAGGCTTGCCCGCTTGCAATGGATTGTTTTCAGCGTCAGTCATGTTTCCAATACTGTGAGATGATTTCACAAACCCAGCATCATCGTGAACTAGCTCGTTTATTTGTTCTACATTTACATGATGGCCGTGTAAACCTCGCCGGAGTAGATTTCATTCTGTCACCAGAGACTATTGCTCAGGCCACCGGGATACCAAATATAGGAGAGGAATGGAACAAACGTCAACAGTTAGAGAAATTCCACTATGAGCCATACATCAAACCTGGGTTTATGAGGCACCTAAGCAGGGTTTTTCCTTTCAGATTCCTGAAGGATGAGTTTGCACCATTGATGAAACTCATCATTCGGTATTTCAGTTGCGAGGGCAGATTCTCGCGTCTCTATGCGTACCATGTTTGTTTGTTGATGCACTTCACGAGGGTATGTATGATGAACATTCCGTACTTCATGTATCACAACATAGAGAGGATGATGATTTTTGTACAGAATAAGACCCCAGCACAGCAACATAGAAGTATATATCATTACGCGCTAATCAAGATCGTAGTGGTACATCAGTTGACACAACAGGGCATTACTTGGGAGGATTTCATCTCCCATGACTTCTTTACAGCGCCACAGCCACTTCCCGAGGTAGTTCATGATGAGGGAGAGCCTTCACACCAGCCTGAAATTCCTGAGATCGAGCATATCAGTGCTCCATTGTATGTGACATACCAGCGAGAAATTTTTGGCAAAGGAAAATAGATACAAATACATTCTTCGTCACATGAAAGGTCATTATTGGGCCCGCATGCATGTCTGCAAAGCAAAAATGAAGATTCTGAAAAGGAGATTGAGCGAAGCACTAAAACGGCGGAAAAGGCCTGATCCACTCTGGATTTTGGCCGAGGCTTCATTGGCTGGGCATGATACATGATGGAGGGTCTTCGCTCTGAATTTGAGCAAATTCGGAGAAATTTTTGTCATTTTGAAATATTTTGGTCTCAAAATAGATTTTTCAGCTATACGAGTAGCGCGTCGACGCGCTCGCTTTTGATTGGGACACTTGCTGAAGGAAAAATTTATATTTTTGGGTTTGTCATGGTAATTTATGCATTCTCCGGTATTTTTGAAGCATTTCATCAAGTTATGGATGATCAAAAGGCCCCAAAACACCATGAAAACCACCTTTCTGCCACCTTTTGCACCAGCAGGAAGTACTTCTGAGAGAATGAATTTTTGGAGGGGCAAATGAGCTCCAAATTGGGAAATTACACTTGGGTTGGATAGCCAACATCCAGGGCTTTCCAAAGATCTATCCTGGGCTCAATTTGGATGCTGGGAAGTGCCCCAAAATTAGGCTGAAAGACGCGCTACGCATATGGCTCAGGCGCGCTACGCATATGGATTTTTGGTCAATTTTTCACCTTCCATCTCAGAATTTCGGCCAGTTGCACCAGTTTTTCTTGTGAATGAAATTTTTGAGTTATCATGATGTAAATTGATGGTTGGAATGTAAATTTGACTCATTTTTACCTATTCTAAATGATTCACTCCTAAAAAAGTAAAAATCAGATGTAAGAATCAGTTTCCTCCCTTTTAGAGGCAAGTTGTTTAGATGCCTATATTCTAGCTCCTTGTTTAGAATTAGTTGGAACTGCTTATAGAAGGAGGAATTCAACCCCTAGAGGTGTGGGAAGGGGTTAGGATAGTCTATATGATGTAATTTCTCAATCATTTTCAGAGGTTGGATAGGTTGGACTCTTGGGAAGATTTTGGCACACTATTGTACATATTTTTCATATTTTGGCTAAGGAGATCAGAGGTTTTGCGGCACCTGTTGGGATTCTTGTGGATTTCATTTCTTGATGGTGTTTTCTCTTATTTTATTGTAAGTTATTTCATTTTTAATGTATTCCATTCCCTTCTTATGCTTCTGAAATTAAATGAATCAGTAAATGAGGTTGAATCCATTGATTTCAGTGCTCTGCCTTTGAATTCGTGTAGTTTTACATGTTTTCGCCTGTTTGGAGAGGATCCATGTTCTCACTTGCCCTCTTCAGCTCCTTTTCATTCTGATCCATCCATATACTCGATCAAAAGCATCAAGACTATTGCCTACCTCGCCCCAACTCGAATTCTGCAAAGATCTGGCCTTATCCCCGGACCCAAAATTGTTTTTCCCATCTTTTCAACAAAAAATCCCAAAAAATCAAAATCAAACTTTCCTATCTCTTTACTAGCCTAAAATCAGTATTCATTGTTCATTATAAGTCATCTTAGCCCCTTTGAAGACCTTTTGCCGAGATAGACCCGGAGAGAGCCCTCTCCTGTCCTCGTAGGGCTAGCTACGAGGCTGAGCGTGGTTTGATGTAGCCTTGAGTTTTACCTTATTTCAGCCTAAGGTAGATTTGAGCGCTAACACCCCTAACCATAACCTTAACCTTAACCTTCCCATAACCATAACCTTAACCTTAACGTTGACCTTACTCTTAAACTTATCTTAACCTTAAGGGTAAGGTTAAGGTTTAGGTTATCATAAGGGTAAAGTTAAGGTTAAGGTTATGGGTAATGTTAAGGTTAAGGTTAAGGTTAAGGTTAAGGTCAAGGTCAAGGTTAAGCTTAAGTTAGGTTAAGGTTACGATTCTGGTTAGGGTAAGGTTAGGGTTAGGTTATAGTTAAGGTTAAGGTTAAGGTTAAGGGTAAAGTTAAGGTCAAGGTTAGGGTTAAGTTATAGTTAAGGTTAAGGTTAGGTTAAGGGTAAAGTGAAGGTTAACCTAACCTTGACCTTAACCTAATCTTCCCATAACTTTTACCTTAACCTAACTTTAACCTTAACCTTCTCATAACCTTAACCTTAACATTAACCTTAACCTAAACTTAACCTTAGCCTTACCCTAACCTTATCCTAACCTTAACTTTAACTTTACCCATAGGCTTAACCTTACCCTTAACCTAATCTTAGCCTTGACCTTGACCAAACCCTTAATCTAACTTTAAACTTAGCCTAACCTAACCTTAACCTTAACTTAACCTTATCTTAACCTTAACCTTCCCATAACCTAACCTTAACCTTCACTTTACCCTTAATGTAACCTTAACCTTAATATTAAGGTCAAGGTCAAGGTTAAGGTGAAGGTTAGGTTAAGGGTAAGGTTAAGGTGAGGGTTAGGTTATAGTTAAGGTTATGGATTGGGTAAGGTTATGTTTAGGTTATAGTTAAGGTTAAGGTTATGTTAAGGTTAAGGTTAAGGTTAAGGTTAGGTTAAGGTTAAGGTTAAGGCTAAGTTTAAGGTTATGGTTATGGGAAGGTTAAGGTTAGGTTAAGGTTAAGGTTAAAGTTAAGGTTAGGGTTAAGGTTAAGGTTTTGGTCTAGGTTAGGGTTAGGTTATAGTTAAGGTTAAGGTTAGGTTAGGTTATAGTTAAAGTTAAGGTTAAGGTTAAGGTTCATGTTATGGTTAAGGTTAAGGTTAAGGTTAAGGTTAAGGTTAGGTTATAGTGAAGGTTAAGGTTAAGACCTGTAACCTTAACCTTGACCTTACCCTTAACCTTAACGTTAAATTTAACCCTAACCTTGACTTTACCCTTAACTTAACCTTAACCTTCACTATAACCTACCCTAACCTTGACAAAACCCTTAACCTTAACCTTAAACTTACCCTTAACCTGAAGCTTATCCTTAACCTTACTAAACTTGTAACTCGAACCTTAAACTTAACCTTAACCTTAACTATAACCTAACCCTAACATTGACCAAACCCTTAACCTTAACCTTGACCAAACCCTTAACCTTAACCTTGACCTAACCCTTGACCTAACCCCTAACCTTAACCTTAACCTTAACCTTAACCTTAACTATAACCTAACTCAAACCTTAACCAAACCCTTAACCTTAACCTTAACCTTAACCTTCTCCTAACCTTAAACTTAAGCTTAACCCTTAACCTTAACTTATACTCTTAACCTTAACCTTAACCTTAACCTTAACATTAACATTAACCATAACCCTATTCTTGACCAAATTCTTAACCTTAACCTTAACCTAAACCTTTACCCTAACCTTAACCTTAACCTTAACCTTAATTATAACCTACCCCTAACCTTGACTTTACCCTTAACCTAATGTTAACCTTAATTAAAACCTAACCCTAACCCATACCAAACCCTTAACCTTAACCTTAACCTGCCTAAGCCTAATCCTTGCCTTAACCTAACTTTAACCTTAACCTTCCCCTAACCTTAATCCTAACCTTACCCTAATATTAACCCAAACCCTAACCTTGACCAAACCCTTAACCTTAACCTTAACCTTAACCTAACCTTAACCAAACCCTTAACCTTAACCTTAACCTTACCCTTAAACTTAACCTTAACCTTAAGGGTTTGGATAAGGTTAGGTTTAGGTTATAGTTAATATTAACCTTAACCTTAATCTTAACCCCAACCTTGACCAAACCCTTAACCTTAACCGTCCCCTAACCTTAACCTTAACCTGAACCTTAACCTAACATTGACCATAACCTTAACCTTAAGCTTACCCTTAACCATAACCTTAACCTTAAATTTACCCTTAACCTTGACCTTAACCTTAACTTTAACCTTAACCTTACCCTAACCTTAACCTCAACCTTACTCTTAACCTTAACCTTCAATTTACCCTTAACGTTACCCTTAACGTTACCCTTAACCTAACCTTACCCTTAACCTTGACTTTACCCTTAACCTAAACTTAACCTTGACCTTAACTATAACCTAACCCTAGCCTTGACCAAACCTTAAACATAATCTTAACCTTAACCTCACCCTTAACCTTAACCTTAACCTTAACTATAAACTAACCCTAACCTTACCCTAATATTAACCCTAACCTTAACCTTTACCTAACCTTAACCTTAACCTTAACCTTGACCTTACCCTTAATGTAACCTTAACATAACCTTAACCTTATCCTAACCTTAGCCTAACAATAACCTTAACTTTACCTTAACCTTGACTTTACCCTTAACCATAACCATAACCTTAACCTTAACTTAACCTAACATTAACCTTAACTATAACATAGCCATATCCTTATCTTAGCTATAACCTTAAGGTTAATGTTAAGGGTTTGGTGAAGGTTAGGGTTAGGTTATATTTAAGGTCAAGGTTAAGGTTAAGGTTAAGTTAAGGTTAAGGTTTGGTCAAGGTTAGGGTTAGGTTATACTTAAGGTCAAGGTTAAGGTTAGGTTAAGGTTAAGGTTATGGGTTTAGTCAGGTTAAGGTTAAGGTTAAGGTTAAGGTTAGGTTAAGGATAGGTTAAGGGTAAAGTTAAGATTAAGACCTATAACCTTAAACTTTAACCTTAACCTTAACCTAAGCTTAACATGACCTTAACTATAGCCTAACCCTAACCTTAACCTTGAATTTACCCTTAACCTTAACCTAACTTTAACCTTAACGTTCCCATAACCTTAACCTTTATCTAACCTTAACCTTAACTTGACTAAACCTGTAACCTTAACCTTAACCTAACTAAAGCCATAACCTTAATCGTAACCTTTAACCTTACCCTAACCTTAACCATAACCTTAACCTTAACCTTAACCTTAACTTTATTCTTAACATAACCTAACTATAACCTAACCTTAACCTTAACCGTAACCTTAACCTAACATTAACCTTAACGTTAACCTTAATCTTAAATTTACCCTTAACCTAACCTTAAACTTAACTTTAACCTTAACTTAACCTAACCTTAACCTTAACCTAACCATAGCCTTAACCTTACCTTAACCTAACTTAACCTTAATCTTCCCCTAACTTCAACCTTAACCTTAACCCCAACCTTAACCTTAACCTAATCTTAACCTTGACTTTACCCTTAACCTTAAACCTAACTTTACTAAAATCATAACCCTAACTATAACCTAACCCTAACCAAACCCTTAATGTAACATTAACCTTAACCTTAACCTTACCCTTATCTTAACCTTAACCTTAACCTTAACCTTAACCTTGAACAAACCCTTAACCTTAACCTTGACCAAACCCTTAACCTTAACCTGACTAAACCTGTAACCTTAAACTTAACTATAACCTAACCCTAAGGTTAAGGTTAAGGTTAAGGTTAGGGTTAAGATTAAGGTTAACGTTAACTATAAACTAACCCTAACCTTGACCAAACCTTAACCTTAACCTATCCTTGACCTTAACTATTACCTTAACCTTAACCTTAACTTTACCCTTAACCTTAACCTTAAGTTTAACCTTAACCTTCCCCTAACCTTAACCCTATCCTTAACTTTAACCTTAACCTTAACCTTAACTATAACCTAACCTTAAGCAAACCCTTAACGTTAACCTTAACCTAACTAAACCCGTAGCCTTAACCTTAACCTTACCCTTAACCTTCATCCTTAATCTTAACCTAACCTTAAACTTAACCTTACCCTTAACCTTCACCCTTAACCTTAACCTAACCTTAACCTGAGCCTTAAGGTTAAGGTTAGGTTAAGGGTAAGGTTAAGGTTAAGGTTAAGGTCAAGTTCAAGGTTAACCTAGCCTAACCTTAACCTAACCTTAACCTTTACCTAACCTTAACCTTAACCTTTCCTATAACCTTAACCTTAGCCTTAACCTTAACCTTAACCTTGACCTTCAGTATAACCTAACCCTAACCTTGACCAAACCCTTAACCTTAACCTTAACCTGAATAAACCCGTAATCTTAACCTTAACCTTACCCTTAACCTTAACTTATCATTAACCTTAACCTTAACCATAATATTAACCTCACGTTAAGGTTAAGGCTAAGGGTAAGGTTAGGGTTAAGGGTAACGGTTAAGGCTAAGGTTACAACTTTAGTCATGTAACGTTTGTTGTCCAGGTAAATCCCCTCTACAGACAGAGGCGGTCCCTCTAGCCCTAGGGTGGGTCTAACAACTACGGGAACATACTAACATCTACCTTCCTAGATTGTAAATGAAATTCAGAGCTAGGAAGATGACCTACCTCGTTCTGATGCTATGTTGTCATCTTCCATCGAAGCTACTTGATCTGTCACTCTTCTCCAGCTCGATACACGTTGTGATCAGCGTTCGATTACCTGTATAGATATTCAAGACAACATGACAAGCGTAACACCTTGACAAACATAAAACAATTACAACCTATCTAACTGATGAAGGAATGCTAGAAATCTCATTATAGATGTAAACAAGAATGGAAGATAAACATTAGATGAATTTTATTATGATAAAGACAAGGGGAGTTTATAGCCAAGCCTTGATGTTGAGGCTCTCCTTTGGCAGGTCTGTATCCAAGCACATTTGTCACACCCTCATGAACAAAGGTCCAATATCTCACTATGTTCTCAACACACAAAAACAATCACACTCTGCACTGTTCTCCCGAAGCTATGATTGCTTCTTCTCTATGCTAACTTTTTTAGCTATGTGTTCAACTAGCACATCAATGGAAGATGGATATATTTATAGAGGAGAGGAGGAGGTTGGGATCCTACAATAGTCGAAGGGAGGCCTTATCCCTTGGGAGGTTTCCCCATAAGGTGGAAACAAGACGCCAAAGGAGGGAGGCCGTGGTTATTCAGTCGAACCTCTCCCTATGACTCATCCACAAAATTATTGTGATCGAAACTTCACCTTTATTTTTAAAAAACTTTCCATAAACAAATTGGCGTGGGTGCTTAACTGGGACAGAACACCAATTGGTGTAGGCTCAGTGTTAATTTTCCAGCTCGGCACGAGAGTGTAACTAGCTACTCGCGCCAAGGCAAAAACAGGTGTTTTTAGTGGTCTGCTCAGGAAATGGTCAACAGAGGGAATGTTGTCCTACATGCAAGGGATGCATTGATGGTATTTGCAAAGCATGCCACTTCTAATTAGTCATAGAAATGACCCTCTAATGTGCAAGATGGGGATTTTAGGGATAGTGACAAATTACTGTGTAACAGATGCCCCCCTAAAGTATGAAGTCCGAACATGAATGAGGGGTGAAATGCTTTACAAGTACATGCAAGGAACTAGACGTTGCTGCCAGGAGACCTGCAAATCAAGCATAGATACATATACATAACTGAAATATTTGTTGAAAATACATGAAACCATGGTACAGGCGCAACTATCCATCAAGAAAAGGACCATGTGAATGGATCCTCTACATGGACGCAACCATCCAAATAAAGGGATCATATGAAATAGATCCACGGTATGGGCACAACCATCCATATAGAGAGGATCAAAACAAGAGAACCCACGGTATGGTCACATCCATCCATCTTAAGAATCATGTATATAATCATGAATGACTCATCACTCCTCGCAACCTAGACTTTTTTGATCGAAGCCCAGGGTCTTGCGCTCCAACACCACCCGATCAAAGTACAAAATCCAACATTTGAATAGACGTGTTGAAGTCAAACATGCTAGAAAATCACTTCATTACTGGTCAATGATGTGAACCGTTAACAAGTGCGATAGAAACCAACCATAATGTCAATGGCTGTCAAGGTGCTACTAGTACAATCCATGGAATGTGAACAATGATCTAAAGTCTAACACCTGTTAAATCATCCTATCGAAGGCCAATGATGTGAACCTGTTGTCAAATGTGAAGAACTTGCTATTAGGGCATGTATCTCTAAGGTACTAGAAAGGAGTCTCTAGATCAACTTCTTGGATAATGAGCTGAAGTCGACAAGAAGTGATTCGTCAAAGGAGGGTCATAATGAATCCGACATCATCGACACAAAACAGAGGATGTGATATGAGTGTGAATCAAGACTGAAACAGAGGATCAAGGAATGTAAAAACTGCAGAAGGATTTTCTCTTGAACATATCGGCGACATGACTCAGGAATTTGGCAACATTTTACTCAAATAGGATCAGAGGTCATGTTGAAAAAATCAATAATCGAATGAGAGGCAAACGGATTTCCCAAACCCATGGAGGCAAAGTGACAGAATGAAGATATCCCAACCCGACACAAACTGCGGACAAGTGTGATGTTCAAGAGTGACATATTGCCAACACAACTGATGAAAAACTTCCATTTTCCCCCACCATTTCTGGCGAGTACCTCTTTATTTTTACACAAGCTTGAAGAGGATACCATATGCTTGTCATATAAGTTTGTTCTTCAGAAAAATCCATCCTAGTACATTTTACGAGCCCTAGGAAGGAGTAACTCGAATAATTTCATAACGACAGAGTCCGATTTCATTAGTTTTTAAAAATTCTGACAAAGAAAGAACTCGACATCTTTTCATATTTAGAGAGTTTGAAAGAAAGTGGAAAAGAAAACTCCATCAGTCCCTTTTCGTAGATAGTCTCACAGATCCGAAAAGGCAGAAAGCTGTGTCTGAGAGAACCTCTTAGTCATGATAGGTGTTTGGTCAATTTAGTGTGTCCTAAATTGCTACATTAATTTGTCAATCAGGGATTCGTAAGCTGACGAAGTGTGGCGCACTATATGTGCAAGATAACCTATTTCTTACTTTTTGTCGTTTTTGGTTTTTTCTTTTTATCTTGGTTGGTTTCCTAATGTGAGATGGAAATTCTAAAAGACAAGTATGGTTATGATTGTTCAAGGCAATGATGTCCTTTATAATGATTTACCAAACTTCAAACTTCAAAAGGATTTTGAAACATAACCTTAACCTAACCTTAACCTTAACGTTAACCTTAATCTTAACTTTACCCTTAACCTAACCTTAAACTTAACTTTAACCTTAACTTAACCTAACCTTAACCTTAACCTAACCGTAGCCTTAACCTTACCTTAACCTAACTTAACCTTAATCTTCCCCTAACTTCAACCTTAACCTTAACCCCAACCTTAACCTTAACCTAATCTTAACCTTGACTTTACCCTTAACCTTAAACCTAACTTTACTAAACTCATAACCCTAACTATAACCTAACCCTAACTAAACCCTTAATTTAACATTAACCTTAACCTTAACCTTACCCTTATCTTAACCTTAACCTTAACCTTGACCAAACCCTTAACCTTAACCTGACTAAACCTGTAACCTTAACCTTAACTATAACCAAACCTAAGGTTAAGGTTAAGGTTAAGGTTAGGGTTAAGATTAAGGTTAAGGTTAACTATAAACTAACCCTAACCTTGACCAAACCTTAACCTTAACCTATCCTTGACCTTAACTATTACCTTAATCTTAACCTTAACTTTACCCTTAACCTTAACCTTAAGTTTAACCTTAACCTTCCCCTAACCTTAAACCTATCCTTAACTTTAACCTTAACTATAACCTAACCTTAAGCAAACCCTTAACTTTAACCTTAACCTAACTAAACCCGTAGCCTTAACCTTAACCTGACCCTTAACCTTCATCCTTAATCTTAACCTAACCTTAAACTTAACCTTACCCTTAACCTTCACCCTTAACCTTAACCTAACCTTAACCTTAGCCTTAAGGTTAAGGTTAGGTTAAGGGTAAGGTTAAGGTTAAGGTTAAGGTCAAGTTCAAGGTTAACCTAGCCTAACCTTAACCTGACCTTAACCTTTACCTAAGCTTAACCTTAACCTTTCCTATAACCTTAACCTTAGCCTTAACCTTAACCTTAACCTTGACCTTCAGTATAACCTAACCCTAACCTTGACCAAACCCTTAACCTTTACCTTAACCTGAATAAACCCGTAGTCTTAACCTTAACCTTACCCTTAATCTTAACTTATCATTAACCTTAACCTTAACCATAATATTAACCTCACGTTAAGGTTAAGGCTAAGGGTAAGGTTAGGGTTAAGGGTAACGGTTAAGGCTAAGGTTACAACTTTAGTCATGTAACGTTTGTTGTCTAGGTAAATCCCCTCTACAGACAGAGGCAGTCCCTCTAGCCCTAGGGTGGGTCTAACAACTACGGGAACATACTAACATCTACCTTCCTATATTGTAAATGAAATTCAGAGCTAGGAAGATGACCTACCTCATTCTGATGCTATGTTGTCATCTTCCATCAAAGCTACTTGATCTGTCACTCTTCTCCAGCTTGATACACGTTGTGATCAACGTTTGATTACCTGTATAGATATTCAAGACAACATGACAAGCGTAACACCTTGACAAACATAGAACAATTACAACCTATCTAACTGATGAAGGAATGCTAGAAATCTCATTATAGATGTAAACAAGAATGGAAGATAAACATTAGATGAATTTTATTATGATAAAGACAAGGGGAGTTTATAGCCAAGCCTTGATGTTGAGGCTCTCCTTTGGTAGGTCTATATCCAAGCACGTTTGTCACACCCTCATGAACAAAGGTCCAATATCTCACTATGTTCTCAACACACAAAAACAATCACACTCTGCACTGTTCTCCCGAAGCTATGATTGCTTCTTCTCTATGCTAACTTTTTTAGCTATGTGTTCAACTAGCACATCAATGGAAGATAGATATATTTATAGAGGAGAGGAGGAGGTTGGGATCCTACAATAGTGGAAGGGAGGCCTTATCCCTTGGGAGGTTTCCCCATAAGGTGGAAACAAGAGGCCAAAGGAGGGAGGTCGTGGTTATTCAGTCGAACCTCTCCCTATGACTCATCCACGAAATTATTGTGATCGAAGCTTCACCTCTATTTTTAAAAAAATTTCCATAAACAAATTGGCGTGGGTGCTTAACTGGGACAGAACACCAATTGGTGTAGGCTCAGTGTTAATTTTCCAGCTCGGCGCGGGAGTGTAACTAGCTACTCGCGCCAAGGAAAAACAGGTGTTTTTAGTGGTCTGCTCAGGAAATGGTCAACAGAGGAAATGTTGTCCTACATGCAAGGGATGCATTGATGGTATTTTCAAGGCATGCCACTTCTAATTAGTCACAGAAATGACCCTCTAATATGCAAGATGGGGATTTTAGGGATAGTGACAAATTACTGTGTAACAGATGCCCCCTAAAGTATGAAGTCCGAACATGAATGAGGGGTGAAATGCTTTACAAGTACATGCAAGGAACTAGACGTTGCTGCCAGGAGACCTGCAAGTCAAGCATAGATACATATACATAACTGAAATCTTTGTTGAAAATACATGAAACCATGGTACAGGTGCAACTATCCATCAAGAAAAGGATCATGTGAATGGATCCTCTACATGGACGCAACCATCCAAATAAAGGGATCATATGAAATAGATCCACGGTATGGGCAAAACCATCCATATAGAGAGGATCAAAACAAGAGAACCCATGGTATGTTCGCATCCATCCATCTAAAGAATCATGTATATAATCATGAATGACTCATCACTCCTCGCAACCTAGACTTTTTTTATCGAAGCCCAGGGTCTTGCGCTCTAACACCACCCGATCAAAGTACAAATTCCAACATGAGAATAGACGTGTTGAAGTCGAACATGCTAGAAAATCACTTGATTACTGATCAATGATGTGAACCGTTAACAAGTGCGAGAGAAACCAACCATAATGTCAATGACTGTCAAGGTGCTACTAGTACAATCCATGGAATGTGAACAGTGATCTAAAGTCTAACACCCGTTAAATCATCCTATCGAAGGCCAATGATGTGAACTTGTTGTCAAATGTGAAGAACTTGCTATTAGGGCATGCATCTCTAAGGTACCAGAAAGTAGTCTCTAGATCAACTTCTTGGATAATGAGCTGAAGTTGACAAGAAGTGATTCGTCAAAGGAGGGTCATAATGAATCCCACATCATCGACACAAAACAGAGGATGTGATATGAGTGTGAATCAAGACTGAAACAGAGGATCAAGGAATGTAAAAACTACAGAAGGATTTTCTCTTGAACATATCGGCGACATGACTCAGGAATTTGGCAGCATTTTACTCAAATAGGATCAGAGGTCATGTTGAAAAAATCAATAATCAAATGAGAGGCAAACGGATTTCCCAAACCCATGGAGGCAAAGTGACAGAATGAAGATATCCCAACCCGACACGAACTACGGACAAGTGTGATGTTCAAGAGTGACATACTGCCAACACAACTGATGAAAAACTTCCATTTTCCCCCACCATTTCTGGCGAGTACCTCTTTATTTTTACACAGGCTTGAAGAGGATACCATATGCTTGTCATATAAGTTTGTTCTTCAGAAAAATCCATCCTAGTACATTTTACGAGCCCTAGGAAGGAGTAACTCGAATAACGTCATAACGACAGAGTCCGATTTCATTAGTTTTTAACAATTCTGACAAAGAAAGAACTCGGCATCTTTTCATATTTAGAGAGTTTGAAAGAAAGTGGAAAAGAAAACTCCATCAGTCACTTTTCATAGATAGTCTCACAGATCCGAAAAGGCAGAAAACTATGTCCGAGAGAACGTCTTAGTCATGATAGGTGTTTGGTCAATTTAGTGTGTCCTAAATTGCTACATTAATTTGTCAATCCGGGATTCGTAAGCTGACGAAGTGTGGCGCACTATATGTGCAAGATAACTTATTTCTTACTTTTTGTCGTTTTTGGTTTTTTTTTTTTCTTTTTATCTTGGTTGGTTTCCTAATGTGAGATGGAAAGTCTAAAAGACAAGTATGGTTATGATTGTTCAAGGCAATGATGTCCTTTATAATGATTTACCAAACTTCAAACTTCAAAAGGATTTTGAAACATACAATGACAAAATTAAAAGGAAATGAAAATGTGCCACTATTCTAGTTAAACAAACAGTGAATTATTGATCATGAAAACCATTATCCTTGCTGCTGTCTAAACACAAAGGAAACTGTACTCAAAGAAAAGATTGCAAGTAAAGTAAAACTAAAATCAAATTACATCAACTCATATTCTGACCCCTCACCATTTGTCTCGCTATGGCTTTCAGAGGTAATCATAAACAACTTGAGCAATCTGATATCTAATTTGCAGAAAAATAAACTAACATCAAATTACACACTCATACTTCAATCCCTCACCATTAGTCTCGCTATGGCTTTCGGAGGTAAATGATAATGACATGAGCAATTTAACATCTATCTTGCAGAAAAGTAAACTAATATCAAACTACACACTCATACTTCAATCCCTCACCATTAGTCTCGCTATGGCTTTCGGAGGTAACTGAAAATGACATGAACAGTTTAATATCTAACTTGCAGAAAAGTAAGCTAATATCAAACTACACACTCATACTTCAATCCCTCACCATTAGTCTCGCTATGGCTTTCGGAGGTAACTGAAAATGACATGAACAATTTAATATCTAATCTAACTAATAAAGCAAATGTGCAAGACTGAAATAAACAAAACAATACTGGAATTAAACAAAAACTAAGAAAGATAAATTAGCAGAAGGAAAATATTGATTCCATGTCATTAGTCATTATATAAATATGTGCAAATGCCCGGGCTGCCTATTGTAATCTGAAACAAGAACACTGATCAGTAAACAACAACATAAAACATAAAAGATTATGGACAGAAGTAAAATGTAAAGCATGAAAGATTATGAACAGAGATGGAACGTAAATACCATGAAAGATGTAATGTATATACACGTGAATGACTTATGGCACAATGAACTTAAAGAAATAAAACAAGAAACTATACAGTAATACACAAAACCTCAGCGTGTGCAGGGGCCCTCTGCACAGACCTCGGGCAACAGCCTTCAAATACGAATTACGCTTATGAATAGATTCTTCTCATATATTAAAATGCGGTCATAATAGAGAAATAATGTCACGGCACAATGGAAACGCAATTACATTACAGAGCTAAGCTATTATGCGTATGAGAACGCATTATTTATAGCTGAAGGTGATATAACTAATTCCCTAAAGTCTGTGCTGATAGAAGACACGTGAACCATCACGTCCAGGGATCTAGCATCATGGCCACCGTGAGGAGTAAATATATGAAGAGTGGTTGTTGGATTCGGCTTATGGAGCCATTTAAAGGTGTTGATATGTCTCCCATGATTTATAAACGACCACGCAAATCTCCACGTGATGAGAAACAGAGTTCTGTCACCGTGGGACTCTTCGATTGACCACCACTTGGCCACCATTGACCACAGCCTTCTTAGGTGAATTCGACCGAGCCAATAGGACACGATCCATGTCCACGTCATTTCTAACTTGCCCATGTGGCTTGATTTTCCTGAAGACACCTGCAATATAGACTTTAACAAAATGGCTGCGGAAAGTTGCAGCAGCTGCGGAAAGTGGCAAGATTCCGCAGCTAAATGAGCAAAAATCTAAATCAAACAGCAGACACAAAACATAGTTAAAAACCATTTTAGATGCTCTTTTACAATTAATATACAATGATATTGACGACTTAGAAGGTCTAGGTGAATGAAAAAGGTCTAGAAAGGTGTATAAGAAAGATGCAGATTTGAGACTCAACATACCCCCACTGTGAAGGTGTTGCATGTCCTCATGCAACCAAAATTTTGATAATCCTTCTTCAATTCATATGCCTTGACACTTCAGCCAGTGCATCCAGTCCTCTCCTCCTCTTCCTTGGTGCTGTTAACATCTTGGGCTTTTTCATCAAGCATCTGAATTTGATATTAATCAGTGCTCTGCTTAACTTCTGGCATTTCTTCTTCAATTTCCTGTTCTTTTTCTGCCATAGTCCCAGATGTAGCATGGTATTGTCATGAATGATCTTGTCTAGTTTGCTTTTTTCCTTCAATGCCTCATTTTCATTTTTAATGTGTCTATTTAAAACCTCCAACTCAAAGACTTCTTGTTTCAATGATTGGACTAGATCTTCTTGTGCTATGTGAGGCTGAGTGGATGAAGTACTGGGACCCGTTGTTGCTTTTTCTAAAGATTCTATATAATCTTACACTTCTTGCTGCGTTGGGTCTATCTTAGGTGTCATTTTCATTGGTCTGTTCCCAAAATGCCGTGGAGGAGAATTGTTTTCAAAATCTGGCTGAGAAGGGCTCATGTCAACGTCTGGCTGAGAATGAGATGGACTATGTTCAATGTCTGACTGAGAATGAAATGAACTATGTTCAATATATGACTGAGAATGAGATGGACTATGGCCAGATGGAGTTTTTTTAGATGTTTCTTCTCCCAAATCAATAAAATGGGGTCCTTTCGTTTGTGTTTTCCTCAACTTCCCCTTAAGCCTGGAACTTCTTCTTACACGCTGTGGACTACTGTCTTTTTTCTTTGTTTCCTTTTCCCTCTATTTTTGGCCATAGATAACTGTTCCTGAAGGTGAACTAGTCTCTCAGATAACACTTGATGATCTTCTTCTGAAGAAGGAGTTGGATGCATAGCCTCAATGCTTTTTCTCTCTTTTGATTTTATTGGCTTTTTACCCTTGGTTTCTTCCTTCCTCCTTTTTGACAGTCTCTCTTCTCTACTAGTTCTTTCAACTGTAGTAGTAGGAGTACTTTGAGTTTCATCATTTGTTCTTTTTCTCCTACTCCTTCTTGATGTACTGCCTTCAGGAATTTCTTGGGGTTCTTCAAAGAAATTTCTAATCAAAAATTGTTCCCATGTGTCCTTTTTCTCTTTTAGCTATTTTTCAATCAAAATTTTCACAAGACCATGGTGATATAAATGTGGTTCTACGTGCCCTAAATGCTTCTAAATGGTCACATACATATTTTTCAAAATATTTAATAAAAATTATGGCAGATTGAGGGTCTGATTGTCTAGAAAATTCATCAGCAATCGGGTATGATACATATACATTGACCCAAAACGGCCCTCACAGGTGATAAATTTTTGAATAACTAATAGCAAAGTAGCCCACTCCTCTTTCAAAGCATGAACAGGAATTCCCCTTTTAAAAATAGTTACATCCATACCTGGGTTACGTAGGATTACTCTCCAGGCTTCATCACTAATACTCTTTTTTTTGAACCAGCGTTCACCTTCTTGAGGAAGTTCTATGGCGGCTACTATGAATGCCTCATTCACCGTAAATTTGAGGTCTCCAATATCTACCTCCAGGCCATTGAAAGACCTTGCAAAAGCGTTTGTCACCTCTTTATGGTAGCCTCTAAACTTTTGGATAAACCGCAGCCACTTTACCTTTTTCAATATATCCCTGACTTTCGGGTATCCTTCCATGAATTTAGGTCCTTCTGGTTCTGTTCTCAACAACTAACCCATCCTTCTTTCTACTCTTTAATACGTGTGTGCGTGAGGAGGGTTCAATGGAGGTAAGACGGCTGAATGAGCGAAAATGAGCACGATGACTGTAGGCAGATATCAGAGAATGGGTATACAGACTGTAGCGTAATAGAGAACAAATGGGGTGAAGCGGAACAGAGAAGGGTTACGTGAGCACGGTGGAAATGCAACTGTGAGATCAATAGAACAGTAGGAGAAGTATAACGCATCCAACAGTTATTTAAAATTGGATGGCTACAGAGTAAATGTAAGCACATTTATGCAACGGCTACGGATTTTATGCGGCTGAAAGAAGCCGTAGTCAAATCAACCACGTTTCATCATCACAGGTGGAGTATCAGAGTATGAGTGAAGATCGGAGGCTCGATTATGGGACCGTTTGAAAATGAATGCAAGGATTGTGGGAGGATCATATAGAGATCGTGGAATGGTTACGGAGTTTTTCAATACAATCATTGCATATAATGGAGTTATGGTTTATAACTATATAAAAATGTGCTTGAATGCCATTTGAAATAAATTTTTACTCATACCTTGGAATTCTTGTCATTTTTCCTTGGTCTTCAATTAGTTGCTCTTCATTGATATCTTGAATGCCCCATGTCTTCATAATTGGTCTTCATACCTGCATTTGATTTCATGATTGTGGAAATAAAATCTGGCTATACATTCTTTTGTGAAACAGAATGGTAGCTGCAGAATCTGCTTCCAGCTGCGGAAACTGGTGTCAGCTACAGAAACAGGTGTCAGCTGCGGAAACTGACACAGCTATTATTTGGGTGAATGGAAATAGATGGATGATAAATGACTGAATGAAAATGGTCATGAAAGAGAATTTTATTGGTGAAATGAAATGAAATAGATAAAATGAAGTGAAATGGAATGAAGTGGAGTGAAATTAAGTGGAATGGAATGGAGTGGGTGGTCACAAAACTTGTGAAATGAAAGAGAGATTTTTTTTTGGAAAATATAGGGTGTCAGGTGTTCCTGATTTTCACCCTACATTTTATGTATAAGACTGCCAATCAATGATTGGTTTTCAGGCTTATACAAAATTATTATTATTATTATTTATTTTTTTATTTTTTTAACTGAAAGGAACAAAAGTTAGGCTGGTGGAGAAGAAGAATTCTTTTGTACCAGCCTGATTGCAGAATTTTCTTGAAACATTTTGACAAATTCCTCTTTTGAGAGTGGCTTATGATAGACTTTTAATCTGTGGCCATTCACAATAAGAGGAGTTTGAAATTCATCAATGGTCTTGATTCTTACCGCTCCATTGCTAAAGATCTTGTCAATCTCATATGGCCCAAGCCAATAAGTCTGAAATTTTCCTTTAAAATCTTTAAACTTGGAATCAAATAAAAATACCCAATCTCCTTCTTGAAACTTCTTCTTTTTGATGTATTTGTCATGCCATTTAGCTCTTTCATATTGAACTAGATCAGTTCTTAGAATTGCTTCTTGTCTGATCTCATCTAGCTCATTCAACTGCTCCATTCTATGCTTTTGGGCTTCTGATAAATCCATCCCCAATTGAAATGCTATCTTGAAGGTCTTGACTTGGAACTCAATGGGGAGCAGGACTTCTTTCCCATAAACGAGTTCATAGGGAGAATGTCCTATTGTATTTCTCCATGTAGTTCTGTAGGCCCACAAGGCTTCAGGAAGCCTTTCTGCCCAATCTCTTCTATGTAGATGAATAGTTTTGGTGATGATACTTTCGAGAGCTTTATTTGTAGACTCCACTTGACCATTTTCTTGCGGATGGTAAGGAGTAGATCTTCTGTGCTTGATTTTGTATTCTTCCATCAACTTCTCCACCAAGTTGGATGTGAATTGGCTTCCCTGATCTGTCACAATTTCTCTTGGAACACCAAAGCGAGTAAAAATATCCTCATAAACAAAATTAACAACTGAATTTTCAGTAGCAGACACTAATGCTTTAGCTTCTACCCATTTAGTAACATAATCAGTACAAACCAATATATACTTCTTTTTCTTAGATGGTGGATTAATAGGTCCAATGAAATCTAAAGCCCATTTTTCAAAGGGTTCGATGAGTACCTGTGTTTACAATGGCATTTCATTTGAAAGGGTAGGTTTTCCTACTCTTTGGCAGCTGTCACACCTTTTGACATATTTTTTTGCATCTTTGAAGAGGGAAGGCCAATAATATCCTAAAGAGAGGATTTTATAGGCTGTCCTTTTGTCTGCAAAGTGTCTGCTGCATGGTTCATCATGACATGCCTTAAGAATATCAGGCATTTCATCTTCCCTGACACATCTTCTGATCACAAGATCTGGACCTGTTTTAAAAAATTCGTTAGAAATCCATGAATATTTTGAACTCTCCTGAATAATTTTTCATTTTTCACTTGGAAATAAATGTGGAGGCAGTTTCCCTGTAACCAAATAGTAAGCAATATCTACATACCAAGGAGTCTTAATAGTTACTACAAACAAGTATTCATCAGGAAACTTATCCTCTACAGGAGAATCTTCTTTAGTATTCTGAATCCTAGACAATAAATCAGCTACTGTATTTTGTTTTCCTGGTCTATCCGACACAATAATATTGAATTCTTCCAAAAGTAAGAGCCATCTTGTCACTCTGCCATTAGTAACAAGTTTGTTCATTAGATATCTAATTGCAGAATGGTCAGTATGAATGAAAGTTTCATAGCCTGTTATATAATGTCTAAACTTATTAATTGCATGAACAACAGCTAAAAACTATTTTTCAGTCACAGTATAGTTCAACTCTGTGGGAGTCAAATTTTTACTGGTATAATAAATGGCATAAGGGAATAAATATTTTTGACCCAACACAACTCCCAGAGCTGTATCTGAAGCATCTGTAGAAATATGGAAAGGGAGTTTCCAATTTGGTCCTCTCAAGATAGGTGCTTCAGATATTCTTGTTTTCAAAGTTTCAAAGGCTGATTGACAATCAGGATCCCATTTAAATTCACGGTCTTTTGTAAGCAATTTGAAGAGTGGAGATGCTATTTTAGTGAAGTTTTCTATAAATCTTCTATAGTAACCAGTAAATCCTATAAAACTTCTAACATCTCTTTGAAAATTTGGAATAGGCAACTTGGAGATGACTTCAACTTTTGATCTATCAACCTTAATCCCATCTCCTGAAATATGATGTCCTAAAACAATCCCTTCAGAAAACATCATAAATCATTTTTCATGGCTTAATGAAAGGTTTGTTTCTTTACATCTTATAAGAACTTTTTCCAAATTTTCTAATGCCTCTTCAAATGAATTACCATAAACAGTAAAATCATCCATATAAACCTCTACACAATCATGGATTAGATCAGAAAAAATTCCTAGTACTGCTCTTTGGAATGTTGCGGGTGCATTACATAACCCAAAAGGAAGTACTTGATAGGCAAAATTTCCCCATGGAAAGGTGAATGTGGTCTTATCTTGATCTTCAGGTGCTACCTGAATTTGATTATAGCCACTAAAACCATCCAAGAATGAAAAGTACTTTTTACCTGCTAATGTATCTAATACCTGATCGATAAAAGGCAAAGGAAAGTGATCCTTCAAAGTTGCTTTGTTCAATTCCCTGTAATCAATGCATACCCTCCATTTACCATTATTTTTAGGTACTATAAACAAAGGAGAAACCCATCGGCTATCTGAAATTGGATAAATGAAGTTTACATTGAGTAGTTTTTAGAGCTCTTCTTTTACTATCTCCCTGAGATTTGGATTCATCCTTCTTTGAGGTTTTCTGATTGGTCTACTATTTTCCTCAATATAGATATGATGGATGCAAGTCTTAGGATAAATACCTTTCATGTCAGTATACTCCCATGCAAATGCAGTAGAATGTTTTTGCAAGATTTTGATTAGTTCTTCTTGTTGTGACTTTTCCAAATGTTTGTTGATATTCAATGTTTTTCTTGGAAAAATCTCAATAGTAGAACTACCAAACTCTTCCATAGAGTAAAGAGACATTTGTCTTGATGATAAATATTCTATGTCAGATTCCAACTGAAATTGTGTGGGGTCATATTCTGAAGATATCTCAAAACTTTCTAATGTGTTCAGAATTTGACTATCCTCACTGATTTCAGAAATGGTAAAGACAGGTTGTATAGTGTCCTCATCATCAACCCATTCATTGTCTCCTACTTCTGTGATTGCCCTTGCTGGAGGATACAAATTTAATTTCTTTGTCGAATTACCATTAGAAATGTACATGTCCCCAGATCTACAACTAATAAAAGCATCAGCTGTGGCTAGCCAAGGTCTTCCTAAAATAAGTGGGTGCCCTCCTAGATTACTCTTGGGAGTTAAAATCATAAAATCTACTGGATATTCCCAAGAATCTAAGGAGACTGAAATATCTTCTAATACACCATCTGGTTTAATAATTGATCGATCTGCAAGTTGCAGTAAATTAGGTGTAAAAGAAGGTTAGGAAGTTTTAGCTGGTCCATAGTCTGTCTACTCATAATGTTGATAGCAGCCCCTAAGTCAATCAATGTGTTTGGAATTTCTATCCCATTTATATGTGTCTTGACAATTGGACTTCCTGGATCTACATACTTCTGCATGGTAATTTTTCCCATCATGATATCTACAATTTTTCCTACCACGTGGATTCTTCTTGTGTCTTTTAGTTTCCTTCCTGGTATTTTGAGACTAAACTCCTTTACTGTTTTTGCTAGAATAGGAATCTCTCTAATGGCTTGTAGCAAGGGAATCTTGATACAAACATTCTTTAATTCATCTAGAAAATCATATTTAGGCAACAAGATTTTTTTTTCCACCCCCTTGTCAATTTGTAGTCTTTCAGGAAAAGGAGGTGTAGATGAAGATGCAGGTTGCTCAACTATAGGAGTTGTGGGTGTTAACTTTTCTTTCTCTTTTTGAATGTTTGAGTTCTGAAGAGATGCTTCCTCAGAACCCTTATTGCCTTTAAGAGAGTCCTCCTCAGAGGTATCTTGTTCTTGGACATCTATAGAAGGTTTTTCTAAAACTATACCAGATCTAAGTTGTACATCATTGAGAGGAACAATCATATAGGTAGGAAATTGTTGTCCTTCTATCATGTAAGTATTCTGAGGATTTTTATTATTAGGATTTGGAAATGGCTGAGCTGGAAGTTGATTTGTCTTTTGTTGGTATGGAAGCATGAGTTGAGGATTTGGATTCTGCTAAGAAGGTTCTTGTTGTGAAAATGGCAATGAAAGTTGTGGATTTGGGTTTGGAAGTTGCGGAGCTTGTTGATTTTGAAAAGATGGAGGATATTGATAAAATTGAGAAAATCTCCCATAAGGATTTTGCATCCCTTGTACCCATGGCTGATATGGATTTTGATGTTGGGGCCAAGGTTGTTGCCAAGGATTCAAATTTGGTGGGGTTTGAAGATTCATAGGGTTGTTAAACCCTTGAGTTTGTTGTCCCTGCCAAGGTCTTCTTGCAACAAAACAGAGAGATTCTACTGAATTTGGGTCTTCTTGAAAGACAGCTTTGAGTCCAGGAATTGAAGGACAATCCTTGATCTCATGATTCTCTGAGAAAATTATACATGTTTCTACAACTTTTTCATCCAAGGGACATTCCCTTAAAGCATTTTTCTTTCTACATTTCAGACAAAAGATGGCTAGAGTATTTTTTTCTGCTTTCTGCTTGTTTTGAATCTTAAGGGTGTCTAGTTGTTCACTAAGGCTCCCTAAGATATCAGTTTTGAATTCATCAAGCATATTGCCAATCTTTGCCCTACTTACTGATCCAGTTGTAGATTTGTTAGCCCTGATAAGAGAAGGATCCCTAGGCCCTTTTCCTGTTTTAGATTTTCCTCTTGAGAGATGGACACATAGTTCTGTTATGTCACGAAGTGGAAGTTGAGAAATTTCTCCTTTTCCCATCATGTTTAAAATATCTATCCATTCATCTCTAATGGCTTTTAATATGAGGGCTTTCAAGGTTTCATCATCTAATTTGCTCATCTTTTCTCTTTTTAAGTTGTATTGAAATATTTCAAGTAAATCTTCCAAATTTTCATCTTCTTTTTGCATCATTTTGAATACCTCATCCTTGTGATTGGTGGGCATACAATAGTCCAAGTATCTATCCAAAATTTTTTGTTTCATATCATTCCAAGTCCTAATATATTGGGTGTCTAATCCCATGAATCATTTCAAAGCGGCTCCCTTCAATGTTGAAGGAAACAGTTTGAGTTTTTGAGAGTCTTCCATATAGTCATAGGTTCGGCACACGACTTCAAACTCAAATAGAAATGTTTCAGGATCCTCACTTCGCAATCCATAAAAGTTGGGGAGTGTTGACACCTAATCCTATGGATGGGTGTGCACATGTATTTTTGTATATTATTTATTATTAGGAAATAAGGAAGGCCAAGAGTCATTGGGAGCTGAATCCTAATAGCCTCACCTCCCATCTATAAGAGCATGTACATTCTTCAGCTAATAGACAATTCTAGTTTTGAGGAGTTACCTCATGGTTTGACATGGTATCAGAGCCAGCCCCACATTTGGCATTTCTGCCCTGTGGTGTAACTCCCTACCCTTTGCTCAGTCAATATTTTTAATGTTTTTGCTGCTCATTAACTGCTAGACTGTTATTCTGCATTTTTTTTCCCTATTTAGCACTGACATTTGCAGCTCCAGCTCCTGCAGACTGCAAGCTCTATCAATCTGCAAATTGCAGGCTCTGCCATTCCAGCAGTCCTGCAACTCTGTCTTCTGCAGATTCAAGTTCAAATTTTTTTTTATGTAACGCCCTTTTGGGCCTCCTCATTCATCCATACGCTCCACTTCTCCCCATACGCATTCACTCACACCTCCCTCCTCCATTATCCCTGCGCCCTCACTCATCCTCACCTTAACTCCCACCCCCTCACCATTCCACTCCCCCACTCCCTGCGCCTACCCTCTGCAACAGGCAGCCGGCCCTCACCTCTGCTATACGCTCACTCCAGCAAATTCAATTCTGCACAGACTCCTCACTGTTACGCTCACTCCTGCAAAGTTTCACACTGTCCATACATCTCCAGCGCAATCATATTGTATCACGAATATACCTCTCAAAGCCGCCCCTCCTCATATGTTATTACGTTGTTATACCACGCCCCTCAATACCTGCGTTTATAATACCTCCAGCTCCAGCAGACTATGGTAATACGCCCTCCTTACAGTCGACTATCCCCTTGGCATTCGGCCCTTGTCTCAACTTGTGCGTTGGAAGATTGCAGTCAAGGTTTTCCATACGGCCTTTGGCCACACAAACTCACCGCCATCGAGCCACGCAACTGCCCTGCTCTTCCATACGCAGATCCCTACGCCGCTTACACCACACATCTTTGTAATATTCAACGCCTGCAGCGTTCACTCTTCCCTCACGGCAGGCCCCCTCTCACCAGCGCCCTTCCACCTCTGCGTTATCTCCTACACACGCCGTCCCACGCAGCGAGCTCTCACCTTATATGCTCACCTCACCCAACGCCCTCTCCATACAGCGCCATTGGCTCACCATTTAATACGCTGTCTGTCTGTCCACAATTAACAACGCATTCCATATATAAACCAGCGTTTTACACAATATAAACGCAGTCCATTACACAATATTCAATGCTGTCTCCATAATGCATAATGCCCATTGCATATATTTTTTATGTAAAATCGTTGTAATGCTGTCTCCATTGCATATATTTGTTATGTAAAATCGTTGTAATTTGCGCCCCCTCCCATAGTCATTCCTTTTATATATCGACCCCGCCGCCCCCCATCCCTCCCAATCACCACTTCACAAATTTCGCCCCTCATATTGTATCACTGCCCATACGCCCCATTCACCATTCCATATCATCTTTTTATATACATTTTTTTCCCCAAACAAAAAAAAATACATTTTTTTTATGCAGAATCAGTCTATAGCATAGAGTGTTTTTAAAAACTTCAGTCTTCAGCAAAAGTTTTCTGAGCAGATTTAGTTTCCAGAGAGAGTTTTTAAACTCAGAATATTTTTTCCAGCAAGAGTTTCTGCCCTTTTAATTGAGTATACTTTCCAGCAATAGATTTTTTTTGTTTTCTCTCCTTCAAGAGAAATTTTCCAGCAGAGTTTTTTTCTCTCCTCCTTCAAAAGAAGATGACAGTCCCTTCATCTTCTAAAGAGGCTGCCTACTTGGCACAGAGAGAAAAGAGACATGCTTCAGGTCCATCCAAAGGAAGAGAAGGCAGAAGACGAAGAAGAAACTTCAAAGAAAAGGGGGGCAGACAATTTAAAGCTCAGCAGCAAACAAATCAAGACAAAGGTAAAACTGATGACAAAGACAAAGGTAAACCGGTTGAATCAGCTCATTCTGTTCTAGCACATTGTAACAATGGAGTAACTGAAAACCTATTTGATGTTTCATTTACTTCATGGAGAGATGATTGGTTGCTAGATTCAGGAGCAACATGTCACATGACATTTAGAAAAGATTTTTTTGAAGATTTCAATGACAAAGTTGATGGAGCAGTATATTTCGCAGATAAATCCAAACTCAAGCCATCAGGGCTTGGCACAGTCAGGCTTAAACTGCCTGGTCTTCCTGATCATATCCTACATGAGGTTCTATGCCTCCCGGAGTTGAAGAGAAACTTGCTGTCCCTGATCGAAATCCGGCAGCAAGGACACTCAGTTCACTTGTTTGATGGCAAGGCAGAGGTCAGATCAGCATCAGATCACTCACTTTTCATGGAGGGAATAGAAGAAGGGAGACTTTTGAAGCTGAAAGGTTCATCTGCTCATGCTCAAAACTTTGCATTCAGTTCATATCATGATGAAGGTACATTTCCATCAAGTCTTTTATGGCATGCTAGATTTGGACACTTAAATTATGACAACCTTCGTTTGTTGAAGAAAAATGGTGTTGATGGACTGCCTACAATTCCTAGAAAACCTAAGGAATGTGATGCATGTATTCTAGGAAAGCATAGCAAACAGCCATTTCATGATTCACACTCTAGAGCACATAGGAAACTTGAACTTGTTCATTCAGATTTATGTGGCCCTATGCCTATTGCTTCTGCAAATGGAAACAAATACATGATGACATTTATTGATGACTACACCAGAATGTATTGGATTTACTTACTGAAGAATAAGTCTGATGCTTTTCAAACTTTTAAGAATTTTCATGCATGGATTGAAAATGATGCACAAACACATATTGGCTCTCTACGTACTGATAATGGAAAAGAATACACTTCAAACGAATTTGAAAATTAGCTTCGTCAACATGGAATCAAACATCAAACCACTGTGCCATATAATCCACAACAGAACGGTGTAGCTGAAAGAATGAACAGAACCATCTTAAATATGGTCAGCTCCATGTTATTTTTCAAGAATGTAAAATTGATGTTTTGGGCTGATGCAGTTCTATGTGCTGTTTACATAAAGAATAGGTGTCCTTCAAGTTCAATTAGAAACAAAACTCCTTTTTAAATGTGGCATGGCCACATTCCTTCGGTAAAGCATTTTAGGGTCTTTGGGTCCACCTGTTATGCCTTGATACCCAAGGGTCAAAGGAACAAACTTGGTGCTAGAAGCAGAAAATGTATCTTCTTGGGGTACTCCAATACCTCCAAAGGATATCGTCTCTATGATGAAGCAAATAATAAGTTTGTGATAGCAAGAGATGTCATATTTCTTGAATCCTCCAAGAGTGACAAGGTTGTTGAGCGGCAGCTTGATCGCCTGGATAGATTCACACATGCAAAGTCTTTCAAAGAATTTGATAATGTGATTCCACACCTTGAAGGGGGGATTCCGATATTGAATCAAACTGTGGAATCATTTCCTGAACCACACTCTCCCCACATGAAGAAACAACCACGGATGACACATTGGATGATGTGATTGACAGAATTGGGAGATTGAATCTTGAATCAATCCCAACTCAGTCAAGTGACCAGCCAGGGCCATCTCAGAAAGGTCCCCCCAAATGGCTGACAAAGACACTGGAGGATGTTCATCCTGATGAGGTTGGAAAAACAGGAACAAGAAGTTCCACTCAAGAAATTGAAGGTGATGTAGATAATTCTAATTCCCCTGTTGATATGGATATTACTTATAACTGTGAATTGAGTTTGTCTACAGATCATGAACCAAATTCCTTCAAAGAAGCCGCTTCTCATGATGAATGGAAAGAAGCGATGCAGAAGGAGTATGATGCCTTGATAAAGAATGGCACTTGGAAGCTGGTTGATCCGCCTTTGGGAGCGAAACCAATTGGCTGTAAGTGGGTCTACAAGAACAAGTACAAAACAGACGGCTCACTTGACAAGCACAAGGCCAGGCTTGTGGCAAAAGGATTCGCACAGAAGGAAGGAATTGATTATGAAGAAACGTTTGCTCCCACAGCAAAATGGACCACCATCCGGACTCTCTTTGCCTTAGAAGCTCAGAGTGGATGGAAAGTCCATCAGATGGATGTAAAAACAACCTTCTTGAATGGAGATCTAAAGGAGAAAGTTTATATGTCCCAGCCAGAAGGATTTGTGATAAAGGGTCAATAACACAAAGTTTGCAAACTTGTGAAATCCTTGTATGGCCTCAAGCAAGCACCACGAGCCTGGTATGAGAAGTTGACCGAGCATCTTCTGAAACTTGATTTCAAACACTTTGATCTTGATGATGCAACTTTGTTTGTTAAGAATGTTGGAAAAACAGTTGTATATCTTGTGGTATATGTAGATGATCTTTTGATAACAAGAAACAATGAGAGCTATATTGCATCCATGAAGAAAGAGTTGAACAAAGGTTTTGAAATGACTGATTTGGGTCATGTTCATTACTATTCGGGTATTGAAGTAATTCAACATCGTAAATTCATATTTCTTTCTCAAAAGAAGTACATTGGAGATCTCTTGAACAAATTTGGCATGGATGATTGTAAACCCTTAGGCACTCCAATGGAACAAAACTTGAAGCTCACATCTGTTGAAGGGAAGGAATTTGAGGATGCAACTAAGTATAGACGGCTTGTAGGAAGTCTTATCTATCTGACCACCACCAGACCTGACATCTCATTTGCTGTTGGAATCCTCTCAAGGTTCATGCAGAAACCTTGTGAAGGACATTGGTCTGCTGCAAAATGAGTACTAAGGTACTTGAAGGGGACTCAAGACTTTGGACTCAAATATACACAGGTAGGCGACTTCATCTTGACCGGATACTCTGATTCAGAATTCAGACTTTGATGGCGACAAAGAAACAGGGGTGTCTACTACAGGTTACACCATGAGTCTTGGAGCAGGAGCTGTCTCATGGAGATCACGCAAACAGTCAGTTCCAGCAGATTCCACGACCGAGGCAGAATATGTGGCAGCAGCTGAAGCAACAAAGGAAATTGTGTGGCTCAGAAAAATCCTAGAATATTTGCAGATGAAACAAACATATTCAACACCACTCATGATCGACAACATACCTGTGGAGTGTCTAAAGTTGGCCAAGAACCCAAAGTTCCATGATCGAACAAAGCACATCAATACAAAGTACCATCTCATTCGACATCATGTTCAGGGCCAAAACCATCCATCTACATCATTGTTCCACAAAATGAACATTCAGCGACATCTTCACCAAAAGCACTTGGAAGAAAGAAGTTTGAAAAATTCGAGATCGATGCTTGGACTACCAACATCCCTTCGGATTAAAGGGGGAATGTTGACACCTAATCCTATGGATGAGTGTGCACATGTATTTTGTATATTATTTATTATTAGAAATAAGAAGGCCAGAGTCATTGGGAGATGAATCCCCAATAGCCTCACCTCCATCTATAAGAACATGTACATTCTTGACTAATAGGGCTTTCTAGTTTTGAGTTATCGGTTTGTGAGAGGAAAGATGGTGAGATGTTTTTCATTGTTGTATGAGTTTCCTCATCAACTATAGGGAATCCAAACAAGTTGTCTCCTTCCCTATTTCTTCCATTATTACCTTCACCATTGTTGTCTCCATTGTTTCCTCCTCCTCTACCTCTACCTCTACCTCCAAATCCATCTATTATTTCCCCTGCCATGATAGTTTCTTTAGAGTCCTCAAAGTCCTCTGGTTCTTCTATCAAGGGAGGATGAGAGGGAGTCTCTTCCTTTTCTTCTTCAGGTGATTCTACTTCTTTGATTACAATATATTCTTCTGTAGAAGTAAAAAAATGATCCTTTTCTAAATGAGATTTAGTAGGTGGTATAGGAGAATCCTCTAATTCAGCTGCTCCTTGAATTCCAAAAATCTTAAGGCTAGGGGTAGATGATGTTGAATCTTTTCTATGCCTTGAAGAAGATGGAGTTGTGAAAATCAAACTCTTGGCTTTAGCTATAAACCTTCCCCTAGAATATCTTTCTCTATGCATGTCATTTTTATTTTTTTGTTTAAGTTGGGCTAATAATTCTCTTTCTGATCATCCAGGTCACACTAGGTGCAAGAAGAGAGCATACTTAAGAAATTACTGAACCAATAACTCTCTTTTCTGATCCTCCAGATCACGGTAGGTGCAAGAGGAGAGCATACTTCAAGAAGTTATCAAGTTTTCCCTTCTTTTTATTATTATTATTATTTTTTTTTAAGAAATTGGCTACCTAGTTACACTTCCCCGGCAACGGCGCCAAAATTTTTGGTCAATTTAGTGTGTCCTAAATTGCTACATTAATTTTTCAATCCGGGATTCGTAAGCTGACGATGTGTGGCGCACTATATGTGCAAGATAACCTATTTCTTACTTTTTGTCGTTTTTGGTTTTTTCTTTTTATCTTGGTTGGTTTCCTAATGTGAGATGGAAATTCTAAAAGACAAGTATGGTTATGATTTTTCAAGGCAATGATGTCCTTTATAATGATTTACCAAACTTCAAACTTCAAAAGGATTTTGAAACATACAATGGAAAAATTAAAAGGAAATGAAAATGTGCCACTATTCTAGTTAATCAAACAGTGAACTATTGATCATGAAAACCATTATCCTTGTTGCTGTCTAAACACAAAAGAAACTGTACTCAAAGAAAAGATTGCAAGTAAAGTAAAACTAAAATCAAGTTACATCAACTCATATTCTGACCCCTCACCATTAGTCTCGCTATGGCTTTCGGAGGTAATCATAAACAACTTGAGCAATCTGATATCTAATTTGCAGAAAAATAAACTAATATCAAACTATACACTCATACTTCAATCCCTCACCATTAGTCTCGCTATGGCTTTCGGAGGTAACTGAAAATGACATGAACAATTTAATATCTAACTTGCAGAAAAGTAAACTAATATCAAACTACACACTCATACTTCAATTCCTCACCATTAGTCTCGCTATGGCTTTCGGAGGTAACTGAAAATGACATGAACAGTTTAATATCTAACTTGCAGAAAAGTAAACTAATATCAAACTACACACTCATACTTCAATCCCTCACCATTAGTCTCGCTATGGCTTTCGGAGGTAACTGAAAATGACATGAGCAATTTAATATCTAATCTAACTACCAAAGCAAATGTGCAAGACTGAAATAAACAAAACAGTACTGGAATTAAACAAAAACTAAGAAAAGTAAATTAGCAGAAGGAAAATATTGATTCCATGTCATTAGTCATTATAAAAAGATGTGCAAATGCCCGGGCTGCCTATTGTAATCTGAAACAAGAACACTGATCAGTTAACAACAACATAAAACATAAAAGATTATGGACAGAAGTAAGATGTAGAGCATGAAAGATTATGGACAAAGATGGAACGTAAATACCATGAAAGATGTAATGTATATACATGTGAATGACTTATGACACAATGAACTTAAAGAAATAAAACAAGAAACTATACATTAATACACAAAACCTCAGCGTGTGCAGGGGCCCTCTGCACAGACCTCGGGCAACAGCGTTCAAATACGAATTACGCTTGGGAACAAAGTCTTCTCATATATTAAAATGCGGTCATAACAGAGAGATAATGTTACAGCACAATGGCAATGCAATTACATTACAGAGCTAAAGAAGATCTAACTATTATGCGTATGAGAACGCATTATTTATCACTGAAGGTGATATAACTAATTCCCTAGAGTCTGTGCTGATAGAAGACACGTGAACCATCACGTCCAGGGATCTAGCATCATGGCTGCCGTGAGGAGTAAATATATAAAGAGTGGCTATTGGATTCGGCTTATGGAGCCGCTTACAGGTGTTGATATGTCTCCCATGATTTAGAAACGGCCACGCAAATCTCCACGTGATGAGAAACAGAGTTCTGTCACCGTGGGACTCTTCGGTTGACCACCACTTGGCCACCTTTGACCACAGCCTTCTTAGGTGAATTCGACCGAGCCAATAGGACACGATCCATGTCCACGTCATTTCTAACTTGCCCATGTGGCTCGATTTGCCTGAAGACACCTGCAATATAGACTTTAACAAAATGGCTGCGGAAAGTTGCAGCAGCTGCGGAAAGTGGCAAGATTCTGCAGCTAAATGAGCAAAAATCTAAATAAAACAGCAGACACAAAACATAGTTAAAAACCATTTTAGATGCTCTTTTACAATTAATATACAATGATATTGATGACTTAGAAGGTCCAGGTGAATGAAAAAGGTATAGAAAGGTGTATAAGAAAGATGCAGATTTGAGACTCAACAATAGGCTAAGGTATTCCTTTTTCATAGATAATCTATCCCAGCCCGAAAAATGGGTAAATGTATACTGGGTAGATATAGTTTCGTATCCATTTAATGAGTTCAAAACGACAAGAATCTCGGCAATATTTTCAATTTTAGAGAGTCAGAAAAGAGCTGAAAGTTGAGTCCTCCTAGAGGAATGAGTGGTATAAAGGGTAGCAACTGGTTCCGGTAATGACAGAATTGCTCAGAACAAGTAAAGGTTAAGAGGCTAGCTAACAATACCACTCATTGCAGCAGTTCCTCAGGAATGGGTAAAAAAACCAAGTTAAGGCATATGATTGGCCAAGCAGATAGTGACGGTGGAATGAGAAAACCAAGGCTCGTCTGGAAAAACAGGCTAATAAGATGGAAATCATGAGAGGTAAAAAGGGAATGGTTTCATTTTTACACAAGCTTGAAATTAGGAAACTTTGCTTGAATTTGGTTTCATTTTTACACAAGCTTGAAACAAAGATAAACTATGCTTGAAACTGGTTTCATTTTTACACAAGCCTAAAACGGAAATAAGGTTAGGTTAAGGGTAAAGTGAAGATTTAGGTAAAGGTTAAGGTTAAATTTAGGTTAAGGTAATGTTAATGTCAATGTTAAGGTCAAGGTTAGGTTAAGGTTAAGGTTGATGTTAAGGTTAAGGTCAAGGTTAAGGTTACGTTAAGGGTAAAGTGAAGGTTAAGGTTACGTTAAGGGTTTGGTCAAGGTTAATAATGCGTTACAGTTAAGGTCAAGGTTAAGGTTAGGTTAAGGTTAAGGTTAGGGTTAGGTTATAGTTAAGGTCAAGGTTAGGTTAAGGTTAAGTTTAAGTAAAGGTTAAGGTTAAGGTTAAGGTTAAGGTTAAGGTTAAGATAGGGTTAAGGGTAAGGTCAAGGTAAGTTTAAGGTTAAGGTTTAAGTTAAGGGTTAGGTTAAGGTTAATGATAAGGCTAAGGTTAAGGTTATGTTAAGGGTAAAGTCATGGTTAAGGTTAGGTTAAGGTTAAGATAAGGTTAGGGTAAAGGTTCAATTTATATTAAGGTTAAGGGTTTGGTCAAGGTTAGGGTTTGGTTATAGTTAAGGTTAAGGTAAGGTTAAGGTTAAGGATAAGGTTAAGGTTACGTTAAGGGTAAAGTCAAGGTTAAGGTTAGGTTAAGGATAATATAAGGTTAAGGTTAAGGTTAAAGTTAAGGTTAAGGTTAGGTTAAGGGTAAAGTTAAGGTTAGGGTTAGGTTAAGGTTAGTTTAAGTGTAGAGTTAAGGTTAGGGTTAGGTTAAGGTTCTGGTTAGACTAAGGTTAATTTTAAGGTTAAGGTTAGGTTAAGGTTACTGTTAGGTTAAGGTTAAGATTAGGTTAAGGTTGAGGTTAAGGTTAAGGTTAATGTTAAGAGTAAAGTTAAGGTTAGGGTTAGGTTAAGGGTAATGTTAATTTTAGGTCAAGGGTAAAGTTAAAGTTAGGGTTAGGTTAAGGTTAAGGTTAAGGTTATGGTTAGGCTAAGGTTAAGTTTAAGGTTAAGGTTATGGTTAGGTTAAGGTTACGGTTAGGTTAAGGTTAATATTAGGTTAAGGTTAAGGTTCAGGTTAATGTTAAGGGCTTTTTCAAGGTTAGGGTTAGGTTAAGGTTAATGTTAAGAGTTTGGTCATGGTGAGGGTTAGGTTATAGTTAAGGTCAAGGTTAAGGTTAAGGGTAAGGTTATATTTAGGTTAAGGTAAAGGTTAAGGTTAGGTTAAGATAAGGTTAAGGTTAAGGGTTTGGTCAAGGTTAGGGTTAGGTTATTGTTAAGGTTAAGGTTAAGGTTAGGTTAAGTTAAGGTTAAGGTCAAGGTTAAGGGTAAGATTAAGGTTAGGTTAAGGTTAAGATTAAGGGTTTGGTTAAGGTTAAGGGTAAGGTTAATGTTAAGGTTAAGGTAAAGGTAAGATTAAGGTTAACCTTGACCTTGACCTTAACCTTAACTATAACCTAACCCTAACCTTGACCAAACCCTTAAC
Source organism: Pinus albicaulis (assembly GCA_034641835.2). NCBI lineage: Eukaryota > Viridiplantae > Streptophyta > Pinopsida > Pinales > Pinaceae > Pinus > Pinus albicaulis. The sequence goes on along the minus strand of MU968330.1, from coordinate 1,037,887 downwards.
CTTACCCTTAACCTTAACCTAAGCTTAATCGAACCCTTAACCTTAACTTGACTAAACCCTTAAGGTTAGGTTAAGGGTAAAGTTAAGGTTAAGGTTTAGGTTAAGGTTAAAGTTAGGTTAAGGTGTTAGGTCCCTATATTACTAGTATAGTCCCTTATTTTTATTAGTGTAACCCCCTTATTGATATTATTGTACCATTTTAACCCCCATTTTGTTATTATTGTGCCCTTAAATTATTATTGTTAGGTCGGCTAGGATTGCATTGTGGCCCACTAGGATTACATTATGGCCACATGGACTCCTATATATAGAAAAGGAGGTTTTGTAAATTGTATCATCCAAGAATTGTTCATTTATGTAATGTATTGGAGGTTGCCCCCTCGAAGTGGCTTATTTATAAGGTGTTTCTATCTCTTTTCTTCTATTTTTTGAGCTGGTTACACAACATTTGGTGTCATAGCTTTGGATTCTAGGGTTTCGTTGCTCCAAACAGGCCATTGTGGAATTTTCGCTATAACATTTTTTCTGCAAAGTTTTAGAAATTGAAATTTTTAGGGTGTGAAGCCGAAATCTTGAAGAAGATCGTCTAAACATTTCAAAGCTTGGTTCATAATATTTTCGAAGATATGATCTATGGAAGTTAGGTTTCATTTCAGGCTCCTAAACAGGTCATCGTGGCATTTTCACTATAAAACATTGTCTACGAAGGTTAAAAATCTGAAATTTTTAGGGTGCGAAGCTGCAATCCTGAGGAAACTCTTCGCAAATTTTTATGAGCTTGATTTGCAATATTTTTATAGATATGATCTGCAGAATGTAGTGCTTTTTCAGGCTCCCGAATTTCGTCTCAAAAAGGTGATCGTAGGAAAAGTTGCATAACTCTCTCTATGAGCATCGAATTGGAGTGTCGTAAAATGTGGTCGCAAGTACACAGACCTTAGTTTCTTGGCTATCAATTTTAGAGGTGAAGGACTTAATAGTGACATGTGGAAAGTCGTACAAGTTCGCTCTACTGAACCAGTCCATAATTAGGTCATTGTGGGAGATTGGACATAACTTTGTCTTGGAGAATCCAATTCAGGTTAGACCTGTGGCATTCAAAAGATAATTCAGAGGGATACTTCAGTGCTAAATTTTAGATATTGAAGAGCTGCAATCACATAGATAATCGAATTTCAATATCGAGCTCCTCAAAATCAAGAAAAATGTGTGTATTTTTTTTCCGAATTGCATAAGTCTTGCTTGAAAATCAATTTGAATTGATTCCAAGGGCATATTGTAGAATATATATCAGTATTGGATTCTAAAAAAATTCCCCATAAAAATAATTCAACACCCATTAAGCCTTCAGAAGGCTCTACTATGACTCATGAAGATGAAGAATTGCAACGTGATCTATCAAAATTACAAGAGCAAGTGCAACAAATTTCACTCTCGCAAAGAGCAACAAAAAATGGAATGGAAGTGTTGAAGAAAGGCGTGGAAGCGAATATTGACGGTTTGAAGAAAGGCGTGGAAGCTAATATGGATGGCATGGAAGCTGGCGTGGAAGCTAATATGGATGGCATGGAAGCTAAGATGGATGACATGAAAGACAACATGGAAAACATGAACAATGATCTAAAAGAAGGCAAGAAGGTTTGAAAAAGTTGATACAAGAAATGTTTCCTAATGGTGAAAAGATAGTAGAAGAACCTCATGATGATAAGAACCACCATAAACTCTAATGTTGGCGGGAAGAACCACCATATTCAAAAAATGGATATGAGGAAGTTTGATGGAAAGGATCCTGTAACATGGATACTACATATGGAGCAATATTTTGATCTCCATAACGTGCAAAACACACAAAAGGTACGCATTGCAACTTTACATTTAGAATAAAATACATTTTTATGGTATCGATGGCTTTGATCCCGCAAAAAAATTGTCACTTGGTCAATTTTTATGGAGGAAATGATAGCACATTATGAGGATACAAAGAGCAACACCTTCTTTAGCCAATTGATAAATATCAAACAAAAGGGTTTCGTGGGGCAGCACATTGAGGACTTCCAAAAATTGAATATAAGGGTAACTGATATTCCAGAGGAACACAGGATCGATCTCTTCATAGGAACTTTAAAGGATAACATCCAACATGAAGTTCACGTTTTGGAACCGGATTCATTGGAGAAGGCATTCAGGTTGGCAAGAAAAGTTGAATGTAAAATAATGGCAACAAGGAAGCCTACCACTCAATTCTATAAAGAAGGAAGTGTTGCTACGTCTAGATTTCCACAACCTACAAGGTTGACACCACAAAAATTGGAAGAAAAAAGAGCAAAGGGGCTTTGCTACAGTTGTGATAGCAAATACACTAAAGGTCATAAGTGTGCTGAGAAGAAATTATTTTACATAGATTGTGAAGAGGAAGAAGAAAATGAACAAGAAGAGGATATACACCAAGAACCAGCCCTAGAAGAGGAAGAAATAAATCCGACCATATCGTGTAATGCACTGGCAGGAATTACCACTCCTCAAACTCTCAAGATAGAAGGACATATCAAGAAGAAAAAGGTAATAGTGTTGATTGATTCAGGTAGCACCCATAATTTTATTCATTATAAGGTATCCAAGGAATTAAATTGTTTCCTATACCCAGCACCAGAATGTCAAGTGATGGTTGCAAATGGAGGAACTATAAATTGCTCTGGAAAATGCCATAATATCAAGCTAACCATGGGGGAATATGTATTGACTAGTCCAATGCTTGCCATTCCTATGGGAGGTGCTGATGTTGTACTAGAAGTACAATGGTTACAATCTTTGGGGACGGTAGCTTTTAATTTTCAAGAACTTTTCTTGAAATTTTTTTCAGAAGGAAAGGAAGTTGAATTACGGGGTATTGCGGGGAAGCCAGGAAAGATAATAAGCTCTAATGTCATGACAAAGCTTCTAAAAAAAGAACAACGAGGTGTCATTGCACAATTATGCTCACTAGAAGTTCCAACATCAAAATCATCTATTTCTGCAGATCTCCAACAAGTCTTGGACAATCATTCCAAGGTGTTTGAAACTCCCAAAGGACTCCCAACTATTCGTGATCATGATCATGCTATTCATTTGATTCCAGGAAGTGTTCCTCCAAACATCGGGCCTTATAGATATCCTTATGTCCAAAAGAGAGAAATTGAACGTATGATTGCAGAAATGTTAGAGGCGGGTATAATTCAACCTAGTCAAAGTTCTTTCTCTGCTCCTATAGTATTGGTACACAAGAAGGATGGATCATGGCGAATGTGTCAGGATTATAGGGAGCTCAATAAGCTCACCATTAAAGATAAATTTCCCATTCCTGTGATTGATGAATTATTGGATGAATTACATGGAGCAATTTATTTTACCAAGTTGGATCTTCGTTTAGGATATCATCAAATTAGAATGAAGACTGAAGATATTCCGAAAACAACATTTTGAACTCATAAGGGTCATTATGAATTTTTGGTCATGCCTTTTGGCCTTACCAATGCACCTTCTACATTTCAAGGGTTGATGAATTCCATTTTCAAACCCTTCCTTAGAAAATTTGTGCTAGTATTTTTTGATGATATACTAATCTATAGCGGGTCTTGGAAGGATCATGTTGAACATGTTGACAGGGTGCTCAAACTATTGCAGGAGAAAAAATTATATGCAAAAACATCCAAATGTTTCTTTAGAGTACAAGAGGTGGAATATCTGGGTCATATTGTATCTCATGAGGGTGTTAAGGTAGACCCTAACAAAATTAAAGCCATTAAGGAATGGAAAGTCCCCACAACCATAAAGCAGTTGCAAGGATTTCTTGGGTCAACAGGGTATTATTGCAAGTTTGTTAAGAATTATGGGAGAATAGCAGCATCTCTAACAACATTATTGAAGAAAGATGCATTTTCATGGACTCCTGAAGCAACTAAGGCGTTTGAACATCTTAAAGAGGCAATGTGCCTAACACCGGTCTTAGCTATGTCAAACTTCAAAAAAACCTTTATTCTGGAATGTGATGCCTCAGGAAATGGAATTGGTGTTGTTTTAATGCAGGAAGGAAGACCCATTACTTTTGAAAGTCCTCCAATCAAAGGAAAGTATTTACAGAAACCTATTTATGAGAAGGAAATGTTAGAAATACTGCATCCACTAAAGAAATGGAGAACTTACCTAATGGGAAGACACTTCAAGGTAAAAACTCATCATGATAGTCTTAAAATGTTTTTGGAACAAAGACTATCTTCATAAGAGCAGCAAAAATGGGTCACAAAGATGTTGGGTTATGACTTTGAAATAATCTACAAAAAAGGAAAGCTTAATGTTGTTGCAGATGCACTCTCAAGAAAGAATGAAGAGGTGGAAGCATTGCTTTGTGACATTTCTATTATCCAACCAGATTGGATAACTGAAGCAAGAGATGAATGGAAGAAGGACAAAGATGTATGGACACTCATTCAAAAGTTGCAGCAAGATCCTTGTACATCTGATACATTCAGTTGGAAAAATGATTCCTTATGGTACAAAGATCGCTTATATCTTTGTAATAATTCCCAACTAAAACAAAATATTCTTCTGGAATTGCACACTTCTCCTTTAGGAGGACACTCAGGATTTTAAAAAACTTACCACAAGGTGAAGAAATAATTTTTTTGGGATGGCCTTAAATCTGATATTCAAAAGTTTGTGGTAGAATTTTTGATTTTCCAACAAAATAAAGTTGAGACAATTAAGACCCCGGGACTTCTACAACCTTTATCCATTCCAAGTCAACGTTGGGAGGAGATTTCAATGGATTTTATCACAGTTTTACCTAAGTCCGAAGGAAAGAGTGTCATCATGGTGGTAGTTGATATAATTACCAAGTATGCACACTTTTGTGCATTATCTCATCCATTTAAAGCAAGTACAGTTGCTACTACATTTATGGACAGAATTCAAAAGCTACATGGAAGCCCAAGGGTTATTGTGAGCGACAGAGATCCCATTTTTACTGGAAATTTTTGGACGGAGTTATTTTCTTGTTTGGGTACTCATTTAGCTCATAGCTCATCTTATCATCCTCAATCTGATGGTCAAACTGAGATAGTAAATAAATGTTTGGAAGGATATCTTCGTTGTTTTGTATCGGATAAACAAACACAATGGGTCAAGTGGTTACCTCTTGCTGAATGGTGGTATAACACTTCCTTCCATACTGTAGCAAAAATGACCCCATTTATGGCACTTTCTAGATATCATCCACCATCCATCACATCATATTTAAGGGAAAATTCGAAGGTTCAAGCAGTGGAAGATCACATCGAGCATCAGCAAGAAGTTCTCCAACTCTTAAGGGATAACCTGAATTTGGCACAAAATCGAATGAAACAACAGGCAGATCAACATCGCAGCGAGAGAAGTTTTGATGTAGGAGATTGGGTATTTTTACGGCTACAACCATACAAACAAATGTCCCTCAAGCGAGCTAAGAAGGATAATAAATTATCGCCAAAGTACTATGGTCCTTACAAGGTGTTGCAAAAGATTGGTACTATGGCATACAAATTGGAGCTTCCTGCTTCTTCGCGAGTGCATCCAGTTTCCCATGTTTCATGCTTAAAGAAGGTTATAGGTGAAAATCTTCCAGTTCAAACAATATTGCCAGAACTTGATGAGGAAGGAAAAATCATATTGGAACCTGAAGCGGTCATGGAAACAATAACTCGAAAGCTACGGAATCGATCAATTTCAGAGTATCTCATCAAGTGGAAGAACTTACCCACTGAAGATTCTACATGGGAGGATGAGAATTTTATACAGAAGCACCCAGAGCTACTCAAGCGTTGAGGACAACACTTTTTTGAAGGAGAGGGGCATGTTAGGTCCCTATATTACTAGTATAGTCCCTTATTGTTGTTAGTGTAACCCCTTATTGTTATTATTGTACCCTTGTAACCCCCATTTTGTTATTATTGTGCCCTTAAATTATTATTGTTAGGTCGACTAGGATTACATTGTGGCCCACTAGGATTACATTATGGCCACATGGACTCCTATATATATAAAGGAGGTTTTGTAAATTGTATCATCCAAGAATTGTTCATTTATGTAATGTATTGGAGGTTTCCCCCTTGAAGTGGCTTATTTCTAAGGCATTGCTATCTCTTTTCTTCTATTTTTGGAGATGGTTACACAACATAAGGTAAGGTTAAGGTTAAGGTCAATGTCAAGGTTAAGGTTATGGTAAGGTTAAGGTTAAGGTTAAGGTTAAGGGTAAATTTAAGGTTAAGGTTAATGTTAAGGGTAAGGTTAAGGTCAAGGTTAAGGTTATTTTAAGGGTTTGGTCAAGGTTAAGGTTAAGTTAAGGGTTTGGTCAAGGTTAATGTTGGGTTACACTTAAGGTCAAGGTTAAGGTTAAGGTTAGGGTCAGGTTATAGTTAAGGTCAAGGTTAGGTTAAGGGCGAGGTTAGGTAAAGGTTAAGGTTAAGGGTTAAGGTTAAGGTTAAGGTTAAGGTCAAGGTTAAGGTTAAGATTAGGTTAAGGGTAAGGTCAAGGTAAGGTTAAGGTTAAGGGTTAGGTTAAGGTTAGGTTAAGGTTAAGGTTAAGGATACGTTAAGGGTAAAGTCAAGAACAAGGTTAGGTTGAGGTTAAGATAAGTTTAGGGTAAAGGTTCATGTTAAGATTAAGGTTAAGGCTTTGGTCAAGGTTAGGGTTTGGTTATAGTTAAGTTCAAGGTAAGGTTAAGGTTAAGGTTAAGGTGTTAGGCAGCTATAAAATTTGTTATAACAAATGTTGGCTAAAAAATTTTTGGAGTCTTCAAGAAATAGTTTTTATTAATAAAAGATGTTATCTCTTGAAGACTCTTGAAGGCCTCATGCCTTTGTCCAAATCTTCACTGTTGTTTCCATCTTAAAAACTCTGAAATTCTACTGATTTCATTGAGGAAATACTACTCCAAAGGCCATTTTCCCCCTCCTTCCACTTCCAAAAATAACCTCATTTTCACCCCTTTATTCCCCATAAAATCCTTCATTTTCATATTTTTTCCCCTTTCCCCTCCATCAAAACCCCTTTGAAAACGTTTAAGACTTTTTCTTTGCCTTATCGAAACCCTCAAAACCTTTTGAAAACCAGAGAAAATCATACAAAATACATATTTTTGTATAAGGTTTTAAGCCCCCTTGGGCCAAAATCCTAAACCACTTCCCCCACATGCCCACATCCTACAAACCAGGTGTTATGCCCATCAGGCGCTTATCGCATTGGAAGTAATCAGTGAGCACAATTCTTTAGCTTTCATAAAAGCCTCCTATGCGATTAGCTCTGTTATATATGAGCCCCGGTCCTTTTGCCACTTCACAAAACCAGAGGCCCGCAATCAGGCGCTCAAACTAATGAATAAACCCTGTCCGATTGATATTTTCCTTTGTTAAGTCATAAAACCCACTTACCTAAAGTTTTGGTCTAATGCACCAGAGTTATGTTTTTAATGTAAAATGGGTTGATTGAAATATACCTGCTTCATTTCTCCGATGCGATTGGCCCTTTATTATAAAAATCCTCGGGCCTATGGCTCTTCATATAAACCCACGGCCCCGCAGACGGGCACCAACCATTTCATATATATATTCCGCCACCAAAACCTTTGCTTTATTAAATTTTTGGGTTTTTATACGTTATAAAGGGTTTCCTCTGGTGCAAAGTTTAAAACGATATCAACCGCTAATCTACATACGATCAAACGGCCTGCACTACTACGCATCGCAAATTTGTGGGGTGCATTTGTTTCATTCCACCTCCGATCGACGATCCCTGATCCACCCTCCACTGTCAATTTGATCTATAGATCGACGGCCCCAAAATCATCACATCGCAATTTTCATTCGGTACATTCTTTTGTCCCCCTCGATTGACATCCCTCTGATTCACTCCCCACCATTGATCTGATCCTCAGATCAACAGCCAGCGCTCAATCGCTCCGTCGCACTCCAAGTTCATTACCCCGCCGATTACGATCTCCCGACGCATCTCCCAACATCGATTTGGTCTGCAAATCGATGTTTTTCATCTAATCGCATCGGTGTTTTCCATCAGGTGAATATAATTACTTTACTTAGCCCACCTCTGATCGCTGATTCCTAATTCACTCCCCACCGTTGATCTAGCCCTCAGATCAACGGTCCACATTTGATCGCATTGGATCTTTTCATCGGGTGCGTTTTTAACATTTGTTTTTTCCCCCACCGATTGCGATCCTCCGATTGGATCTGGACCGTCCACGTGTCCAGATCGGATGGTACTAGATCTTTCCCTCATGGTTTCATCGCCCTCCACCTTCCACCAAGAGGATTTCAACGCGTAATCCCCACCGTTGATCTCTGCGCGATTGACGGATCTGACTTATTCTCCTTCCCCGCTCTCCTTTTGAATTCTTCTAATGAATCAAAACCATTGGATGATGCCATCCAATGGCCATGCTCTCTCCCCACACACTCTGAAGCAGTTTTCCCAAATAATGCAGGATTTCTTAAATTTTTTTTGTGTTTTGCAGGTTTGAATGTTTTTTCCGTTATGACAAAAGGGAAAGCCAGAGGCTGGGAATGACTATTCCTGTGCCTTTGATTTATCAAAGGGAACCATTTTTAGGGCTCAAAATCCATGTCTCGTCAATGTTTCATGAGGCATTTATGCCATATGAGCCCTGCGTGTCCTGCACATCAACAAGACACAGTGTTATTTAAACAAACAAAAGAGTATCAATGTTGAAGACCTGCCACAACAGAACAGAAGATTGAAGACAATTTGGGGGATTACGGCTAAGATTGATTATCAAAAGCCTAATCCTCCAAATTAAAACATAGTTAAAGAAAATTATAAGTGTTTTATCAGACAGAAAACCCTCCACCACCACATTTGAGGCAAATTGATTCCTCCAAACTACCACAAAGCCACCTGTGCCTCAAAGAATTCAAATAGAGGCCGAAGTTATTGATCAAAAATAGGTATTTTCCTCAACGCAGCCAAAGAATTAATTCTTCAAAAGGAATTTAATGTAGAAATATCAGCAGAGTTATTACATTCATGACACAGAGCCTCAAAAGTCAACAAAAGCTCCCACCAAGCTTAATCTTAAATGTAAAACAAGTAATATAGACAGAACATCTATAAACTTCTTCATCGAGCCCCTCAAAGGCCGAGAAGCCATTAAGATTGTATTAATTATCTTGGGAAATCTTTTATTAGATCTCACCTCCTCATTATTCTATAAATACTTCTGTAGAAGATGAGAAAATTTTGGTTGCAGAACTTTGAAATATACTTGAGCTTGAGATTTCTACTTGTAAATAGTGTTCACTGGCTCTTGAAGCTCTGCTTGTGATAGAATATTTAGGCTAAAAAGTGAAGATTATTTCTGAACTGAAACATTGGACCTGAAGACTGTAACTGGTTTGACATCAATAACAAGCTGATTCTTGGGATGTTGGTCTATATAACTGGTGAAGTGATCCTTTCTTTGTTATTGTTTTTTCCTTCTATGTATGCCATATTGTTCACTATTCTTTGATAAAGAACAAAATTTATAGAGTTAGGATTTACTGTTTACCAGTACCATTCTCTAACTGATAAGCTTTATCTCAACATTTTCCTCCAATTTGTTTATTTAAGAATGATTCAATATAGTCTAAGCAGTTAGGAATGCTGGCGTTCCTTCGTCCCACTGTTTGCTTTAAACATTGTTCTTGAATGTTATTTTTCTTATTTTCTTATTAAAGTTAGACTAGAAAAGTGATGGTGTGCCCTGTTTTCTAGCTTTATTTCTCCAAAGGAAGATTCTAAAGGTTTCCCTTAGTGTTGGCTGAAAGCAAACCAGGTTTAAAAGTACCTTATCTGATCTTAAGTTTCACTTTGTTTCTCTTATGTGTCTTCATACTTTCTGAAGGTAATTATGCAGATTAGTGGATTGTTTGTCGATTAAGCTACTTTAATACAAAATTTCCCAAGAATTCTATGGTTATCCCTATTCTTGGTTGGTTTTAAACAGTTACTTAAGAGAATTTTCTTTTTTGGACTCGCTATAAATACTTCGTCACATTATTATCAGTTTCCACCCCTCCAACACTTTATTGTTTCCATTCCATAATTTTAATCTCAATAATCTTGTGATATAGATGACTTGCCCCTTGGACCAATCTTGATGTTGTTTCTCAATTAAAGCCCTGTTATGACTCCATATCCGAATGGAATAAAAACCAGTGTTATATCTATCTTTTAGCCAAAGCTGTTCTAGTTGCTTGCAACTTCTCACCTTTGAAACTTTTTACACTTAGAACTCTCCCCTCAAATAATAATCATGCTCAATCATCCAAAAAAAAAACAAAACCCTCAGCCTTCATAGCTAGCCTAATATCATTACCCAAAACTTCAAAGACAAATCCATCTTTGCACTTATTGGAGAGATCCCTCTCCGGATTTAGGAGGGCTAGATCCTAGAATCCCAAATTGGTTGAAACGATGTTGTTTCTGTGATTGGAATTTGTCAATCTTTCTAATTATAGATTCCTAACATAAGGTAAGGTTAATGTTAAGGTTAATGTTAAGGTTAAGGTTAAGGTTAAGTTTACGTTAAGGGTAAAGTCAAGGTTAAGGTTAGGTTAAGGTTAAGATAAGGTTAAGGTTAAGGTTAAGGTTAAGGGTAGTTTAAGGCTAAAGTTAAGGTTAGGGTTAGGTTATCGTTAAGGTTAAGGTTAGGTCAAGGGTAAAGTTAAGGTTAGGGTTAGGTTAAGGTTAAGGTTATGGTTAGGCTAAGGTTAAGGTTAAGGTTAAGGTTATGGTTAGGTTAAGGTTACGGTTAGGTTAAGGTAAAGATTAGGTTAAGTTTAAGGTTAAGGTTAAGGTTAATGTTAAGGGTAAAGTTAAGGTTAGGGTTAGGTTGAGGTTAAGGTTAAGGTTAGGTTAAGGGTAAAGTTAAGGTTGGGGTTAGGTTAAGGTTAAGGTTAAGTTGTGGTCAAGGTCTTTGTGCTCAACTTAGTGTTCCTAAATTGAGTTCATTAATTGCCAACCAGGGCTAGTAAACTGTTGAAGTGTAGTGCACTATATGTGCCTAGGTATTTGTTTCTCACTACGTTGTGTTTAGTGTTTTCTGATGTTTTTGGTTTTATGGTTTTATATTTGAAAAGGGAAAGAACTAAATGCTGGTGAAAAGAAGCTATTGGTTATATTAAAGCAGAACAAGGCCTAAGATATGGATGGCAAACAACAAATGCAAATACTAAAACAGAACAAAGCCTAAACTATGGCTGGAAAACAACAAATGCAAAGCTTGATAATGACTTCATTGCAAGGAAATAAATCACAAAATGATCTTGAACTTATCCAATTCATTCATTAAATATGTGTTGGAAGAGCTTGAGAAATGTACAAGTTAAGTATGAATGAAGTTCTCCTAAATAAACAATCAACTTACAATGTTACAACATCTCATCCATGATTAAAGGTTTATTGGAACATATTTGGAAAAGAAAATTTGTAGCACAATAATATTTTTACTCTAAACTAACTTCTAATTCTGTTCTGCAACTTAATTTAGCACCACTAGGCCTCACTCAAAAGTTATAGGTTTCTTTTTAAAATAGTCCTTGAGAAAAGGCTTATTTGTGAAATGGTAAAAAGGTTGCAAAATACTCCAGGCCTTAGAATGGTACTAGCTTCTGTCCAAATAATTATGTATTAATATGAGGTTGGAACAAAAGAAGTTTTTTTTGTAAATAATGAGGACCGTGGTATCTAAATTTAATAACTAACACAATTTAAAATGCAATGGATAACAACTAAACTGCAATGCTAATACAATGAGCTAAGACTACACTAGAATGCTACTAATCTACTTGAAGTACAGTGAATAGAGTTAAATTAAAATGCCATTATCAAACTTGAAATGTAGTGACAGAGCTGAACTAAATGAAATCATCCTCTGGAGTGTTATGACTAAACTAACATGCAGCTAGTCTATTGGAATTCTACAGCCCATCTTGTTCAATGTGAATGATATTTTGGAAGAGTTTGTAAAAACAATTCTGGCTGTATTATTCAATGCAATTGAACATAAACATAATATTTGAAAACAAATACAATTAAAATCTAAGATACCACAGCTATTTCTTATTCATTGTTAATGATGTTTTGGAAGAGTTTGTAAGAGTAAGACCAGCTGTGACACTTAGTGTAAACAAGCATAAATCATAAAATTCGAAAGGAAATGCAACTAAAACCTACAACAGCATAGCTAGCATTATTCATCATGATGATATTTTGGAAGAGTTTATAAGAGTAAGTCTAGCTGTGATGATCAATGTAAACAAGCATGAAACATAAACTTCAGGAACGTGCTTAAGCTAGAAATGAAAAACAAGACTAAAATACTTATCTAAACCATATAAACAAGGCTGCTCAGGAGGCAGGGGCCCTCTACCACCGGAGTAGCATGCAAAATCTACTTCAAGATTGACTCATTTCTTTCAATAAAGTGATACTTCTTGCATTAGAGAGAAATTACTTCAAAACAGATTGTTTTTGGACTTCTGAAATCTAGCAATCAATCACAAAATCTAACCTTGTCCCTCGGTTTCCCGAGCCATATTTTTAACAAATTTACATAACTGTTTTGAGATAACCTAGGGATAATTTTCTTTCCAAATAAAAATCAAACTAGGACTCTAATGGTGGTCACGTAATAGAATTAAGGACATCTAGACTGTCCTTGTCCTATTAGGAGTCTTTCTCCTAGTTTGAGTTCCCACGTACATAACTGCCTACAGAATTCTGTTCAAACTTTGTGGAGAGCAAAAAATGATGAGGGAATGATGTGGAATATGTCCATGTGTGTTTTTCTCCAAGATGACACCCTTAACCTGTGTAGACATGAATACAGTTGCAGAATCAGCAACTATCTACAGAATGTCTGCATTCTGTAGCTAGATCTCGTTCAAAAAGTACTACAATGACAAAATCATAAAAACATAGCAAGTTAGTCATGATATTTATTCTTAAAGCAAGTTTAACTAATTCTATTGATCATTTGATCCTGTAATTAATAATGTACAAAGGAAATAGAGTGGAATGTGGTGGAAAAAAGAACATTTTTGGAGCTCAACATACCCCCACCACTAGGTTCTTGCATGTCCTCATGCAACTATTCCATGAATTCTGAGACCTATGCAAGGAAATCCAACCCTCTTCTTCTGCTTTGCCTAGCAGTCAAAGGCCTTCTGGGATTTATTATGACTAACTTAAATCTCAAATTTGTTAGTGCCCTGGTTAACTTTTTATTTCTCTTCTTCAATTTTTCACTGGCCTTGTATAACTTTTGCATTTGTAGAGACAGAGTTGAATTCATATCAGTTTTCAATTTAACCTGCTCTCTCAGAATTTAATTCTCATTCTTGATATGCCTGTTGAGTACTTCTAACTCATACCTATCTCTTCTTAGCATATCAATTTCAGACTTTGGTGGGCTAGGAGTTCTGTCTCTAGATTCTGAAGCTCTCCTCTCTAATGACTCAATATAATTGTAAACTTGTTGCTGTGCTGGGTCAATTTCTGGAACTTCTTCATCAAAATACTCCTCAGTAGGTGTTTCTTCATCTTTTATGTTTATGACTCCAGTTTGTTTAACCTTTTTTTTTCTTTAGTATCCATCTAAGTCTATGGCTCCTTCTCGGTTGAGATGGCCCTTCTCCTTTCTCTCTGGCAAATTTTTTTATTATCCTCCCTTTATTAAGCTACTTCTTAATCTGAGTCAATTTCTCAGAAATCATTTCTTCACTGCTTTCTTGTATTTTTTTACCAGTTTCAGTTTTGGAGGTTTTCCATCTTCTACTTCTTTTCGTAGGTTTTTCTTCAGGTGGGGGTTCCTTGGGTTCCTCAAAGTGATTTCTCACTAAGAAGTCTTCCCAATTATCTCCCATTTTTCTCAAATGATGTTCAATCAAAATTTTGACTAAACCATGGTGGTATAAGTTTTTTTCTAGAAATTGAATTCTCTTTTGAACACTTGAGGCCATTTTCTTTAAACTATGAAGCAAGAAAAAGGGAAAATTGAGTTCTTCTTCTAGGAAATGCATTATCAACCGAATATGATAGACATAGAAAGTACCATATCTTCCTTCACAAGTGATAAATTTTTTCAAGATAAGCAACATGTTCCTCCATTTGTTCTTTAGTGCAGAGCTAGGAATACCCTTTTTAAAAATGGTAACGTCCATACCCGGTGACTTGAGTATCTGCTTCCATGCTTCGTTATGAAATTCTCTATTCTTGAACCACCTTTTTCCTTGTCTGGGCAATTCGGTTGCTTCTGCAATGGAAGCTTCTATAATGGTGAATTTAATATCTCATATCTCGACCTCAGCTCCTTTGAAGGATCTTGCAAACGTTTTGGTTACCTCTTTGTGAAACCCACTGAATTTTTAAAAGAATTGCAACCACCCTGCTTGTTGTAACATTTCTCTGACTTGAGGATAATATTCTAAGTACTTAGTGCCAACCGGTTCAGTCCTCACTATAAGACCCATAACTCCGCTTTCCAACCTTCAAAGTTTTGCTCCTCTGTTCACGGTGACAGCGGCTGTTACAAAGATTTTTTTGCCCCACAGATGTTTCCTCTGTTTTACAGACTGAAATGGTTAAGAGTTGGCTACGGGAAATAATGATATGGAGTGATTGAGGAATGAATATAATGAGGTGAGGATGATGTATATGAGTTGAAAGATATCACGGTAGAAAAGACCATGAAGATATTTTGTAACGAATTCAAAATCATCATTAAATGCTTTGGCCTAGTGACATGATATATGGGAGGTTTGTTAGGCATGATCAACAAAATTAATTAAAACAACTTTCTGAACTATTCATAACTTAACTATACTAAATTTTTTCATGATATGTCATTATAATCAGAACTTTTACCTTTGCCTTTTTTCTGATTTTTTTTTTTTTTGTGTTCTTCGTATGCTTTGTTCTCTCCTGAAAATCATTAATTTTTGAGTCTTCATAACCTTCTTGATTTTTCTTGTTGTCATGGATATGCAGGATCATTTTATTGCAGATCAGGTGATTACTAGACAGTGCCTTCAGGATCTCTGGCTGCAGAATGTCTGTCTGGCTACAGAATGTCTGACTGGTTGCAGAATGTCTAATTGGCTATAGAATGTACCTGTAGAAGACTTGAAACATGAAATGGAATGGTTTGGAGCATGAATGGAATGTTGTATGGAATGAGTGAAGATGGATAATAAAATATGGTGTAATGGAATATGAATGAAGTGAGTAATGGAGTGGAATGGATCACATCTTATGAAATGGAGTGAAGTATGAGAAGTGGCCTGCAATTCATGATATGTATTATTCATTTGCAGAAATACATCAAACTTTAAAAATCTAGAATGGAAATGAGGTGGACCATGGAGTGAAATGAATGAAGTGTGGATGAATGAATGAGATGGAGTATGGATGGATGAAATGAGATGGACCATAAGTGAAATGAATCTGCACTTATGATTTTGTAATAACTACTTGCAGAAAGAACAGATTTGAAAAGCTAGAGTGTCAGAAAGATTCTGATTTTCACTCCACCTTTTTTGTATAAACATGCCAATCAGTGATTGGTTTTCATGTTTATACTTCTTCTTTTTTTCAATATCTGACTTCAGAAAATTCACTTAAGTTGATGAAGAAGAAAAATTCTTCTTCATTAACTTCATATCACTGCTTTCCTGGAATTTCTTGACAAATTATTCTCTTGAGAGTGGCTTATGATACAGCTTCAATCTATGACCATTCACAAGAAAAGTGGCCTTCTCTTCATCTATTGTCCTGATTTTTATTTCTCCATTGTCAAAAGTTCTTATGATTTCATATGGCCCAAGCCAATGTGTTTGGAATTTACCTTGAAAATCCTTGAACTTTGAATCAAACAAGAGAGCCCAGTCACCTTCCTTGAACTTCTTTTCCTTGATGTACTTGTCATGCCATCTAGTCCTTTGCTGTTGGACTAGACTTTTTTTTTGAACTGCATCTTGTATGATCTCATCCAATTCATTAATCTTCTCCAATTTGTGCTTTTGTGCCTCTGATAGATCAAGTCCTAGCTGAATTTCCATTTTGAAAGTTTGAATCTGGAACTCTATGGGAAACAAAACTTGCTTTCCATAAACAAGTTCATAAGGAGTATGGCCTATTGTGCTTCTCCATGTAGTTCTATAGGCCCACAAGGCTTTAGGAAGCCTATCTACCCAATCTCTTCTATGTAAATGGACAGTATTTGTTACGATCCCTTCAATAACCTTATTAGTATATTCCACTTGACCATTTTCTTGTGGATGATAGGGAGTAGATTTTATGTGTCTGATTTTGTACCTCTCCATCATTTGTTCCACTAGCCTTGATGTGAATTGAGCTCCTTGATCTATAAAGACACATGGACCTGTGGTAATGTCTCAAAGAAAATTAACTACGGAGATGCTTTCAGTAGCAAAAGTAATGGCTTGCTTTCTTACCCATTTGGTAACATAATCGGTGCAAACTAATATATATCTCTTTTGTCTATTTGATGGAGGACTAATAGGTCCTACACAATCAAAAGCCCATTTTTCAAAAGGTTCAATATGTGCTGAGGTTGTAATGACATCTCACGAAGGAGAAGGTTTCCTACCCTTTGTGGCTGTCACCACCTTTTGTACTCTTTATTGTAAACAATAATGGCCAATAATCTGTCAAAGGAAATGAAGGATCTTGTAGGTTGTCCACTTTTATCGACAAAGTATCCACCACAAGGTTCATACGCATGACATAGCACAGGGGTCTAGGGCATCTCATCTTCCTCGCTGCTCCTAATGATAAAATACGGACCCCTTTATTGGCAATCATTGTGACCGCGAATATTTTTGTCATAAATGAATTTTCTTTTATCTCTTGCATTCATTATTGAAGGAAATTTTCCTGAAACTAAATAATTAGCAATGTCAGCAAACCAAGGAGTTTGAGTAGAAATTGCAAAAAGATATTCATCGGGAAATTGATCTTCAACTGGAGTGTCATCTTTGATGTTTTGGAGTCTAGATAGGAAATCAGCTACTGTGTTTTGTTTTCCAGGCCTATCTAGAATGGTAATGTTGAATTCTTGTAAAAGAAATAACTATCTTATGACTCTGCCATTAGTAATTGATTTGTTCATTAAGTATCTAATTGCATAATGATCTATGTGAACAAAAGTTTCATAGCCTGTTATATAGTGTCTGAATTTGTTTATGGAATGAACAACAGCTAAAAACTCTTTTTCAGTTATAGTATAGTTTAACTCTACAGGAGTCAAATTTTTACTGGTATAGTAGATGGCATAAGGAATCAGGTCTTTTTGTCCCAATACTGCTCCTAGAGCTGTATCTGAGGCATCTGTTGAAATATGAAAAGGAAACTTCCAGTTAGGTCCCCTTAAAATAGGTGGTTCAGAAATTTTTGTTTTGAGGGTCTCAAAGGCTAACTGGCAATCAGAATTCCATTTGAATTCACAGTCTTTGGTAAGTAATTTGAAGAGTGGAGATGCTATATTGGTGAAGTTTTCTATAAATATTTGATAATATCCTGTAAATCCAAGAAAACTCCTAACATATTTTTTACAACTTGGAATAGATAAGTTAGAGATGACTTCAAATTTTGACTCATCAACTCTAATCCCATCCCCTAAAATGTGATGTCCTAAAACAATTCCTTCAGTAAACATCATAAAACACTTCTCATGACTAAGTGAAATATTTTCTTCTTTACATCTTTTTAAAACTTTTTCCAAGTTTGCTAAGGCTTCTTCAAATGTGTTTCCATAAACTGTGAAATCATCCATATATACCTCTACACAATCATGTATTAGATCCGAAAAGATTCCTAATACTACCTTTTGAAATGTTGCAGGTGCATTGCATAATCCAAATGGAAATACTCGGTAAGCATAGGTACCCCAAGGATAGGTAAATGTGGTTTTGTCTTGGTCCTCAAGTGCTACTTGAATTTGATTATAACCACTAAACCCATCTAGAAATGAGAAGTACTTTTTGCCAGCTAAGGTATCTAACACCTGATCTATGAAAGGTAGGGGAAAATGATCTTTAAGAGTAGTTTTGTTTAATTATCAGTATTCAATACATACCCTCCATTTACCATTTTTCTTTGGCACAATTACCAAAGGAGAAACCCACTGACTATCTGAAATAGGATAGATAAAGTTGAAATTCAACAATTTCTGCAATTCTTCTTTAACAATCTCCCTAAGATTTGGATTCATTCGTCTTTGAGGTTGTCTGATTGGTTTACAATTTTCCTCTATGTAGATGTGATGAGTGAAAGTCTTGGGGCTTATCCCTTTCATATCAATGTACTCCCATGCATATGCAGAAGAATGTATCTGTAAAATTTTGACTAGCTCTTCTTGTTGAGATTTTTCTAGGTTCTTGTTTATGTTCAAAGTTTTTCCTGGAAATATCTCAATTGTAGAGCTGCCAAATTTATCCATGGAATAGAGAGACATCTGCCTTGATGACAAAAACTCAATGTTGGATTCTTCTTGAAATCGTTCATGTTTATGTTCCGAAGAGGATTCAAAGTTTTCTAAAGTATTCAGAATTTGACTATCTTCACTAATTTCTGAAATTGTGAAGAGAGGTTGTAAGTTTTCTTCATCCTCTATCCATTGAGTATCATCTAAATCTGTAATTGTCCTTGCTAGAGGATACAAAGTGAATTTCTTAGTTGAACTACCATCAAAGATATACATATCACCGGATCTACAACTAATGAAAGCATCAGCTGTAGCTAACCAAGGTCTTCCTAATATAATTGGATGCCATCCTAGATTATTCTTAGGAGTTAGGATCATGAAATACACAGGGTACTCCCAAGAATCTAGGGACACTGGAATGTCTTCTATTACCCCATCAGGTTTGATCACATATCTGTCTGCTAATTGTAATAATGTGGGTGTAAAAAGAAGATTAGGAAGCTTCAGTTTATCCATGATTTGTCTACTCATGATATTGATTTATTCTCCTAAATCAATGAGTGTATTTTGGATCTCAATTCCATTGATGTGAATTTTGACAACTGGATTTCCTGGGTCTAGATACTTTGGAATAGCAATCTTACCCATCATGATATCTACTATTTTTCCTACCAGTTGAATTTTCTTTGTCTCTCTTATTCTTTTTCTTATTTTCTTCATGCTCAACTCCTTTATTGTCTTTGCTAAAATTGGAATTTCCTTGATGGTTTGTAATAATGGGATCTTAATACAGAAATTTCTTAGCTCATCTAGGAAATCATAATTAGGCACCATAATTTTTTTTTCTACACCTCTATCAATTTGTAATCTTTCTGGAAAGGGAAGTGTAGGAGTGGATGTTGATGGCTGCTCTAATACAGGAGTTGAAATTATTGGTTCTTTTTGTTTTTATTTTTCAATGTTTGGGTCCTGAAAAGATGTGTCTTCTTCAAGACTTTTATTTTCCCATAGAGAATCTTCCTCAGAATTATCTTGTTCTTGTATGATCACAGAAGGTTTCCTCTTTTCAAGTATTCTTTTAGACCTAAGTTGAACATCACTAAGGTCTAGAGGAGTAATTAAATAAGTTGGAAATTGTTGGCCTTCTATCATGTATGTATTCTGAGGATTTTTATTCTTGGGGTTTGGTATGGGTTGAGAAGGAAACTGATTTGATTTCTGAGGAAATGGTAATGGAAGTGGTTTATTTTGATTTTGTGGATTTTGAGGATTCTGTTGAGGATTTTGTTGAGGATTTTGAGGAGAAAAATTTAGGTATGGTGGATAGGATGGTGGATATTGATAGTACTGGGAGTATCTTCCATGGGGATTTTGTGCTCCTTGTGCCCAAGCTTGATATTGATTTTGAAATTGGGGCCAAGGTTGCTGCCAAGAATTCCAGTTTGGTGGGGGTTGATTATACATTTTATCATGAAATCCTTGTGTTTGAGGTCCTTGCCAAGGCCTTCTAGAGACAAAATTGAGAGATTCTATGGAACTTGTAGGAGTATCTTCTTGAAAGACAGTTGTAAGACGAGGAAGTGAAGGACAACTCTTGGTCTCATGTTTTTCTAAACAAATTACACAGGTCTCTACAGCTTTTGCATCCAAAGGACATTCTCTCAAGGCATGCTTCTTTCTACATTTGGGACAAAAGATTGCTAAAGCAGCTTGTTTTGTAACTTAAGGGTGTCTATTTGTTCACTAAGACTCCCTAAGATGTCAGATTTTAATTCATCAAGCATATTCTCTATCTCTGCCCTACTTACTGTTCCAGAAGCAGACTTACTTGCCCTTGCAAGAGCAGGGTCTCTTGGTCCTTTCACAGTTTTATATTTCCCTCTTGAAAGGTTGATACATAACTCAGATATTTCAGGTAATGTAAGCTGAGATATATCCCATTTTCCCATCATGTTAAGGATATCCAACCATTCATCCCTAATTGTCTTCAACAAGAGAGCTTTTAAGGTGTCTTGATCTAAGTTCTCCATTTTTTCTCTTTTGATGTTGTAATGAAATATCTCCAACAAATCTTCCAGGTTTTCATTCTCTTTTTGTATCATCTTGAACACTTCCTCCTTATGATTGACTGGCATACAATAATCCAAATACCTTTCTATAAATTCTTGTTTCATATCTTCCCATGTCCTAATATACCTGTTGATCAAACTCATAAACCACTTCAATGCTGCTCCTTCCAATGTTGAAGGAAATAGTTTAAGTTTTTGAGCATCTTGTAAGTAGTCATAATTTCTACACAGGACTTCAAATTCAAATAGGAAGGTTTCAGGATCTTCAGTTTTAAGTCCATAGAAGTTTGGAAGGACAGAGGGTGAAATGTTTTTCATAGTTGTATTGGTTTCTTCATCTACTATAGGAAACCCAAAAGAGCTTCCCATCTCTCTTCTACCTCTTCCTCTACCTCCTTCTCCTCTACCCCCTCCAAATAATGTGTGTTCTCCATTCAAAACTCCTCCTCCCCCTTCTTCTTCCATAGTTGATTCTTCTGTGGAAGTGGAAAAGTTTGTGTCTCTAGCAGGGGTCCTTCAATATTCTTCTAAGACAGGTTCAGTGGATGAAGTGGAAGGTATTTCTAATGGAATATCTGATCTTAAGTCTTCTAGAAGTCTAGGATCAGTAAAGGATTGAATGTGGGTCTGAGTTGGAGGTGTGCTGGCTCTAAATATTGATGAAACAAGTGGTGTTCTAGGAATCAAACTTCTGCTTCTGCTTCTTATGAATCTACCCCTTGAGTCTCTCTCTCTACGCATATCATTATTTTTGGGAGTTAAGAAAAAAGGCTACCTAGTTACACTTCCCCGGAAACGGTACCAAAATGTTTGTGCTCAACTTAGTGTTCCTAAATTGAGTTCATTAATTGTCAACCAGGGCTAGTAAACTGTTCAAGTGTAGTGCACTATATGTGCCTAGGTATTTTTTTCTCACTACGTTGTGTTTAGTGTTTTTCGATGTTTTCGGTTTTATGGTTTTATATTTGAAAAGGGAAAGAACTAAATGCTGGTAAAAAGAAGCTATTGGTTATATTAAAGCAGAACAAGGCCTAAACTATGGATGGAAAACAACAAATGCAAATACTAAAACAGAACAAAGCCTAAACTATGGCTGGCAAACAACAAATGCAAAGCTTGATAATGACTTCATTGCAAGGAAATAAATCACAACATGAGCTTGAAATTATCCAATTCATTCATTAAAGATGTGTTGGAAGAGCTTGAGAAATGGACAAGTTAAGTGTGAATGAAGTTCTCTTAAATAAACAATCCGTGATTAAAATTTCATTGGAACATATTTGGAAAAGAACATTTATAGCACAATAAGATTTTTACTCTAAACTAACTTCTAATTCTGTTCTGCAACTCAATTTAGCACCACTAGGCCTCACTCAAAAGTTATAGGTTTCTTTTTAGAATAGTCCTTGAGAAAAGGCTTATTTGTGAAATGGAAAAAAGGTTGCAAAATACTCCAGGCCTTAGACTGATACTAGATTTTGTCCAGATGATTATGTATTAATATGAGGTTGGAACAAAAGAAGTTTTTTTTTTTTTTTTTTAAATAATGAAGACCTTGGTATCTAAATTTAACAACTAACACAATTTAAAATGCAATGAATAACAACTAAACTGGAATGCTAATACAGTGAGCTAAGACTAAACTAGAATGCTACTAATCTACTTGAAGTACAATGAACAGAGTTAAATTAAAATGCCATTATCAAACTTGAAATGTAGTGACAGAGCTGAACTAAATGAAATCATCCTCCGGAGTGTTATGACTAAACTAACATATAGCTAGTCTATTGGAATTCTACAGCCCATCTTGTTCAATGTGAATGATATTTTGGAAGAGTTTGTAAAAAAAAAATTGGCTGTATTATTCAATGAAATTGAACATAAACATTAGATTTGAAAACAAATGCAATTAAAATCTAAGATACCACAGCTGTTTCTTATTCATTGTTAATGATGTTTTGGAAGAGTTTGTAGGAGTAAGACCGGCTGTGACACTCAGTGTAAACAAGCATAAATCATAAAATTCGAAAGGAAATGCAACTAAAACCTACAACACCACAGCTATGCCTTATTCATCGTGATGATATTTTGGAAGAGTTTATAAGAGTAAGTCTAGCTATGATGATCAATGTAAACAAGCATGAAACATAAACTTCAGGAACGTGCTTAAGCTAGAAATGAAAAACGAGACTAAAATACCTATCTAAACCGTATAAACAAGGCTGCTCAGGAGGCAGGGGCCCTCTACCACCGGAGTAGCACGCAAAATATACTTCAATATTGACTCAGTGCTTTCAATAAAGTGATACTTCTTGCATTAGAGAGAATTTACTTCAAAACAGAGTGTTTTCAGACTTCTGAAATCTAGCAATCAATCACAAAATCTAACCTTGTCCCTCGGTTTCCCGAGCCATATTTGTAACAAATTTACATAACTGTTTTAAGATAACCTAGGGATAATTGTCTTTCCAAATAAAAATCAAACTAGGACTCTAATGGTGGTCACGTAATAGAATTAAGGACATCTGGATTGTCCTTGTCCTATTAGGAGTCTCTCTCCTAGTTTGAGTTCCCACGTACATAACTACCTACAGAATTCCATTCAAACTTCATGGAGAGAAAAAAATGATGAGGGAATGATTTGGAATACGCCCATATGTGTTTTTCTCCAAGATGACACCGAGAACCTGCGTAGACATGAAGACAGCTGCAGAATTGGCAACTAGCTACAAAATGTTTGCATTCTGTAGCTAGATCTAGTTCAAAAAGTACTACAATGACAAAATCATAAAAACATAGCAAGTTAGTCATGATATTCATTCTTAAAGAAATTCTAACTAATTCTATTAATCATTTGAGCCTGTAATTAATAATGGACAAATGAAATAGAGTGGAATGTGGTGGAAGAAAGAACATCTTTGGAGCTCAACACAAGGTTAAGGTTAGGTTAAGATTAATGTTAAGAGTTTGGTCAAGGTGAGGGTTAGGTTATAGTTAAGTTCAAGGTTAAGGTTAAGGGTAAGTTTATAGTTAGGTTAATGTTAAGGTTAAGTTTAAGATAAGGTTAAGGTTAAGGGTTTGGTCAAGTTTAGGGTTAGGTTATTTTTAAGGTTAAGGTTAAGGTTAGGTTAAGTTAAGGTTAAGGTCAAGGTTGAGGGTAAGGTTAAGGTTAGGTTAAGGTTAACATTAAGGGTTTGGTTAAGGTTAAAGGTAATGTTAATTTTAATGTTAAGGGTAAGTTAAAGGTAAGGTTAAGGCTAAGGTCAAGGTTAGGTTATAGTTAAGGTCAAGGTTAAGGTTAGGTTATAGTGAAGGTTAAGGTAAAGGTTAAGGTTAAGGTTAAGGGTGAAGGTTAAGGTTAAGGTTAAGGTTAAGGTTAACCTTAACCTTAACCTTAACATTAACCTTAACCTTCACCTTCACCTTCACCTTCACCTTACCCTTCACCTTAACCTTAACCTTGACTTCACGCTTAACCTAACCTCAACCCCTTGACCTTAACCTTAACCTTCCCATAACCATAACCTTAACCTTGAATTTACCCTAGCCTAACCTTAAAATTAACCATAACCTAACCCTAACCTTAACCTTAACCTTAACATTCCCCTAACCTTAACTTTAACCTTCCCCTAACCATAACCATAACCTTAACCTTAATGTTGACCTTACCCTTGAACTTATCTTAACCTTAAGGGTAAGGTTAAGGTTTAGGTTATCATAAGGGTAAAGTTAAGGTTAAGGTTATGGGTAAGGTTAAGTTTAAGGTTAAAGTCAAGGTCAAGGTCAATGTTAAGGTTAAGTTATGTTAAGGTAAGGTTAAGGTTACGATTCTAGTTAGGGTAAGGTTAGGGTAAGGTTATAGTTAAGGTTAAGGTTAAGGTTAAGGGTAAATTTAAGGTCAAGGTTAGGGTTAAGTTATAGTTAAGGTTAAGGTTAGGTTAAGGGTAAAGTCAAGGTTAACCTAACCTTGACCTTAACCTAACCTTCCCATAACCTTTACCTTAACCTAACTTTAACCTTAACCTTCCCCTAACCTTAACCTTAACCTTAACCTAAACTTAACCTTAGCCTTACCCTAACCTTATCCTAACCTTAACCTTAACTTTACCCATAGCCTTAACCTTACCCTTAACCTAACCTTAACCTTGACCTTGACCAAACCCTTAACCTAACCTTAACCTTAGCCTAACCTTAACCTTAACTTAACCTTATCTTAAACTTAGCCTTCCCATAACCTTAACCTTAACCTTAACCATAACCTAACCTTAACCTTCACTTTACCCTTAATGTAACCTTAACCTTAACCTTAATCTTAAGGTCAATGTCAAGGTTAAGGTGAAGGTTAGGTTAAGGGTAAGGTTAAGGTGAGGGTTAGGTTATAGTTAAGGTTATGGATCGTGTAAGGTTATGGTTAGGTTATAGTTAAGGTTAAGGTTACGTTAAAGTTAAGGTTAAGGTCAGGTTAAGGCTAAGGTTATGGTTATGGGAAGGTTAAGGTTAAGGTTAGGTTAAGGTTAAGGTTAAAGCTAAGGTTAGGGTTAAGGTTAAGGTTTTGTTCTAGGTTAGGGTTAGGTTATAGTTAAGGTTAAGGTTAAGTTAGGCTATAGTTAAAGTTAAGGTTAAGGTTAAGGTTAGGTTATAGTGAAGGTTAAGGTTAAGACTTGTAACCTTAACCTTGACCTTACCCTTAACCTTAACGTTAAATTTAACACTAACCTTGACTTTACCCTTAACTTAACCTTAACCTTCACTATAACCTACCCTAACCTTGACAAAACCCATAACCTTAACCTTACTAAACCAGTAACCTAAACCTTAACCTTAACCTTAACCTTAACTATAACCTAACCCTAACATTGACCAAACCCTTAACCTTAACCTTGACCAAACCTTTAACCTTAACCTTGACCTAACTCTTAACCTTAACCTTAACCTAAACCATAACTATAACCTAACCCAAACCTTGACCAAACCCTTAACCTTAACGTTAACCTTCCCTTAACCTTAACCTTAAGCTTAACCTTAACGTTAACCATAACCCTAACCTTTGACCAAATTCTTAACCTTAACCTTAACCTAAACCTTTTCCCTAACCTTAACCCTAACCTTAACCTTAACCTTAACCTTAATTATAACCTACCCCTAACCTTAACCAAAACCTTAACCTTAACTTTACCCTTAACCTAGCATTAACCTTAACTATAACCTAACCCTAACGCATACCAAACCATTAACCTTAACCTTACCTTAGCCTAAGCCTTGCCTTAACCTAACTTTAACCTTAACCTTCCCCTAACCTTAATCCTAACCTTACCCTAATCTTACCCCAAACCCTAACCTTGACCAAAGCCTTAACCTTAACCTAACCTTAACGAAACCCTTAACCTTAACCTTAACCTTCACCTTAACCTTAAGGGTTTGGACAAGGTTAGGTTTAGGTTATAGTTAACCTTAACCTTAAACTTAATCTTAGCCCCAACCTTGACCAAACCCTTAACCTTAACCTTCCCCTAACCTTAGCCTTAACCTGAACCTTAACCTAACATTTACCATAACCTTAACCTTAAGCTTACCCTTAACCGTAACCTTAACCTTAACTTTACCCTTAACCTTGACCTTAACCTTAACTTTAACCTTAACCTTACCCTAACCTTAAACTTAACCTTACCCTTAACCTTAACCTTGACTTTACCCTTAATGTTACCCTTAACCTAACCTTAACCTTGACTTTACCGTTAACCTAAACCTAAACTTGACCTTAACTATAACCTAACCCTAGCCTTGACCAAACCTTAACCATAATATTAACCTTAACCTTACCCTTAACCTTAACCTTAACTATAAACTAACCCTTACCTTACCCTAACATTAACCCTAACCTTAACCTTTACCTAACCTTAACCTTAACGTTGACCTTACCCTTAATTTAACCTTAACCTTAACCTAACGTTAACCTTAACTTTACCTTAACCTTGAATTTACCCTTAACCATAACCTTAACCTTAACTTAACCTAACATTAACCTTAACTATAACATATCCCTATCCTTATCTTAGCTATAACCTTAAGGTTAATGTTAAGGGTTTGGTCAAGGTTAGGGCTAGGTTATAGTTAAGGTCAAGGTTAAGGTTAAGGTTATCAGAAGGTTAAGGTTAAGGTTAAGGTTAAGTTAAGGTTAAGGTTTGGTCAAGATTAGGGTTAGGTTATAGTTAAGGTAAAGGTTAAGGTTAGGTTAAGATTAAGGTTATCAGTTTAGTCAGGTTAAGGTTAAGGTTAGGTTAAGGATAGGTTAAGGGTAAAGTTAAGATTAATACCTATAACCTTAACCTTAACCTTAACCTGACTAAACCCGTAACCTTAACCTTAACCTAATGTTAACTTGACCTTAACTATAACCTAAACCTAACCTTAACCTTGACTTTACCCTTAACCTTAACCTAACTTTAACCTTAACCTTCCTATAACCTTAACCTTTACCCAACCTTAACCTTAACCTTAACCTTTACCTTAACTTGACTAAACCGGTAACCTTAACCTTAACCTGACTAAATCCGGAACCTTAACCTTAACCTTTAACCTTACCCTAACCTTAACCATAACCTTAACCTTAACTTTATTCTTAACATAACCTAACTATAACCTAACCTTAACCTTAACCGTAACCTTAACCTTAACCTAACCTTAACCTTAACGCTAACCTTAATCTTAACTTTACCCTTAACCTAACCTTAACCTTGACTTTAACCTTAACTTAACCTAACGTTAATCTTAACCTAACCATAGCCTTAACCTTACCTTAACCTAACTTAACCTTAACCTTCCCCTAACCTCAAAATTAACCTTAACCCTAACCTTAACCTTAATCTAATATTAACCTTGACTTTACCCTTAACCTTAACCCCAACCTGACTAAACTCGTAACCTTAACTATAACCTAAACCTAACCTTACCCTAACCAAACCCTTAACATAACATTAACCTTAACCTTAACCTTACCCTTATCTTAACCTTAACCTTGACCTTGACCTTAACATTGAACAAACCCTTAACCTTAACCTTGACCAAACCCTTAACCTTCACCTTAACCTGACTAAACCTATAACCTTAACCTTAACTATAACCTAACCCTAAGGTTAAGGTTAACGTTAAGGTTAAGGTTATGGTTAAGATTAAGGTTAAGGTTAACTATAAACTAACCCTAACATTGACCAAACCTTAACCTTAACCTAACCTTGACCTTAACTATTACCTTAACCTTAACGTTAACTTTACCCTTAACCTTAACATTAAGTTTAACTTTAACCTTCCCCTAACCTTAACCCTATCCTTAACCTTAACCTTAACCTTAGCTATAACCTCACCTTAACCAAACCCTTAACGTTAACCTTAACCTTACCCTTAACCTAACCTTAAACTTAACCTTACCCTTAACCTTCACCCTTAACCTTAACTGAACCTTAACCTTAACCTTAAGGTTAAAGTTAGGTTAAGGGTAAGGTTAAGGTTAAGATTAAGGTCAAGGTCAAGGTTAACCTTAACCTAACCTTAACCTCACCTTAACCTTCACCTAAACTTAACCTTAACCTTACCCATAATGTTAACCTTAGCCTTAACCTTAACCTTAACCTTGACCTTCAATATAACCTAACCCTAACCTTGACACACCCTTAACCTTAACCATAACCTGACTAAACCCGTAATCTTAACCTTAACCTTACCCTTAACCTTAACTTATCATTAAACTTAACCTTAACCATAATCTTAACCTCACGTTAAGGTTAAGGCTAAGGGTAAGGTTAGGGTTAAGGGTAACGGTTAAGGTTAATGTTACAGGTTTAGTCATGTTAACATTTTTTGTCCAGGTAAATCCCCTCTACGGACAGAGGCAATCCCTCTAGCCCTAGGGTGGGTCTAGAAACTACGAGAACATACTAACATCTACCTTCCTAGATTTTAAATGAAATTCAGAGCAAGGAAGATGACCTACCTCGTTCTGATGCTATGTTGTCGTCTTTTGTCGAAGCTACTTGATCTATCGCTCTTCTCCAGCTCGATACACACTGCGATCAACGTTTGATTACCTGTACAGATAGTCAATACAACACGACAAGTGTAACACCACGAAAAAAATAGAACAATTACAACCTATCTAACTGATCAAGGAATGCTAGAAATCTCATTATAGATGTAAACAAGAATTGAAGATAAACATAAAATGCATTTTATTATGATAAAGACAAGGGGAGTTTACAACCAAACCTTGATGTTGAGGCTCTCCTTTGGTAGGTCTATATCCAAGCATGCTTGTCACACCCTCATGAAAAAAGGTCCAAGATCTCACTATGTTCTCAACACACAAAAACAATCACACTCTGCACTATTCTCCCGAAGCTATGATTGCTTCTTCTCTATGCTAACTTTTTCAGCTATCTGTTCAACTAGCACATTAATGGAAGATGGCCATATTTATAGAGGAGAGGAGGAGTTTGGGATCCCACAATAGTGGAAGGGAGGCCTTATCCCTTGGGAGGTTTCCCCATAAGGTGTAAACAAGAGGCCAAGAGAGGGAGGTCGTGGTTATTCAGTCGAACCACTCCCTATGACTCATCCACGAAGTTGTTGTGATTGAAACTTCGCCTCTATTTTAAAAAAAAATTCCATTAACATATCGGTGTGGGTTCTTAACTGGGACAGAGTGCCAATTGGCATGGGCTCAGTGTTAATTTTCCAGCTCAGTGCAGGAGTGTAACTGGCAACTCGCACCAAGGTAAAAACAGGTGTTTTTAGTGGTCTTCTCAGGAAATGGTCAACAGAGGGAATGTTGTCCTCATGGAAAGGGATGTAATGATGGTATTTATAAGGCATGACACTTATAATTAGTCACATAAATGACCCTCCAATATGTGAGATGGGGATTGCAGGGATAGTGACAAATTACTGTGTAACAGATGCCCCCTAAAGTATGAAGTTCGAACATGAGTGATGGGTGAAATACTTTACAAGTACGTGCAAGGAATTAGACGTTGTTGCTGGGAGACCTACAAATCAAGCATAGATACATATACATAACTGAAATCTCTATTGAAAATACATGAATCCATGGTATAGGCGCAACTATCCATCAAGAAAAGGATCATGTGAATGGATCCTTAGCATGGACGCAACCATCCAAATAAAGGTTTCATATGAAATAGATCCATGGTATGGGTGCAACCATCCATATAGAGAGGATAAAAATAAGAGAACCCACGGTATGGTCGCAGCCATCCATCTAAAGAATCATGTATATACTCATGAATGACTCATCACTCCTCGCAACCTAGACTTTTGTGATCGAAGCCTAGGGTCTTGTGTTCCAACACCACTTGATCAAAGTACAAATTCCAACATGTGAATAGACGTGTTGAAGTCGAACATGCTAGAAAATCACTTGATTACCGGTCAATGATGTGAACTGTTAACAAGTGTGAGAGAAACCACCCATAATGTCAATGATTCTCAAGGTACTACTAGTAAAATCCATGGAATGTGAATAGTGATCTGAAGTTGAACACCCGTGAAATCACCCTAACGAAGGCCAATGATGTGAACCTGTTGTCGAATGTGAAGAAATTGCTATTAGGGCATGCAACTCTAAGGTACCAGAAAGGATTCTCTAGATCAACTTCCTAGATAATGAGCTGAAGTTGACAGGAAGTGATCCGTCGAAGGAGGGTCATAATGAATCCCACATCATCAACACGAAACAAAGGATGTAATATGAGTGTGAATCAAGACTGAAACAGAGGATCAAGGAATGTACAAACTGTAGAAGGATTTTCTCTTGAACATATCGGCGACACGACTCTGGAATTTGGCAGCATTTGACTCAAATAGGATCAGAGGTCATGTTGAAAAAATCAGTAATCAAATGAGAGGAAAACAGATTTCCCAAATCCATGGAGGCAAAGTGACAGAATGAAGATATCCCAACCCGACACGAACTGCAGACAAGTGTGATGTTCAAAAGTGACATACTACCAACACAACTGATGAAAAAATTCCATTTTCTCCCACCATTTCTGGCGGGTATCTCTTTATTTTTACACAAGCTTGAAGAGGATACCATATGCTTGTCATATAAGTTTGTCCTTCGGACAAATCCATCCTAGTACATTTTACGAGCCCTAGGAAGGAGTAACTTGAATAACGTCGTAATGACGGAGTTCGATGTCATCATTTTTTAACGAGTTTGACAAAGGAAGAAATCGACATCTTTTCATATTTAGAGAGTTTGAAAAGAAAGCGAAAAAGAAAACTCCAACAGTCCCTTTTCATAGATAGTCTCACAGATCTGAAAAGGTAGAAAACTGTGTTTGAGAGAACCTCTTACTTGTGATAGGCTAAGGTATTCCTTTTTCGTAAATAATCTATCCCAACCCAAAAAATGGGTAAACGTATACTGGGTAGATATAGTTTCGCAGCCGTTTAATGAGTTCAAAACGACAAGAATCTCGGCAATATTTTCAATTTTAGAGAGTCAGAAAAGAGCTGAAATTTGACTCCTCCTAGAGGAATGAGTGATATAAAGGGTAACAACTAGTTCCGGTAATGGTGGAATTGCTCAGAACAAGTAAAGGTCAAGAGGATGGCTAACAATACCAGTCATCGCAGTGGTTCCTCAGGAATGGGTAAAAAAACCAAGTGAAGGCATATGATCGGCCAAGCAGATAATGACGGTGGAATGAGAAAACCAAGGCTCATCTAGCAAAACAGCCTGATAAGATGGAAATCATGAGAGGTAAAAAGGGAATTGTTTCATTTTTACACAAGCTTGAAATCAAGAAGCTTTGCTTGAAGTTGGTTTCATTTTTACAGAAGCTTGAAACAAAGATTAACTATGCTTGAAACCGGTTTCATTTTTACACAAGCTTGAAACAGAAACAAACTATGCTTGAAAAATTAAGCATGCCCCTAGCATGGTGACTCAATTTAAGGTACATATCCCCCAAGCTTCAATCCATATGAAAGGCAAATGGAGTGAAGGTTCAAATTACGAGATTAAGGGAAAGACTCGACTGGGATTTTACGAGATCTAAACAAAGACTTGAATTGAATGGGAACGTGTTTCATTATTTTAATGAGGTTGACACATTAAAATAACTGTCCTCATAAGATATTGTTTCATTTTGTAAGGAGCTTGACACAAGAAAACGAACTCTGCTCCGACGACCTTGTTTCATTTTTTAAGAAGCTTGCCACAAGAAAACGAACTCTTCTCCGATAACCTTTCATCATGATGAATAAGAATTCATGGCTTCCAAGAGTTCCAAACCCGATGGGAGAACAACATCTCGGAAATTAGGACCCAATGCCCCCATCACCTGATGCACAATGAGACTATCACTGAATGTGGGCACGGGACAGGTAGCCACATAATTAACTTGTGGCGGGGAAGATACAACTGGTGGATAAAGACCCGAAAGGGATGATGGTGGACCAGATGTCATGTTAGGACCAAAGAATGAAAGATGATCAATGGTCATGATTCGACCTTTGTGTGGAAAACACATCACACGAAAGAGGGAAGAGACAAGAGCACCCATGACATAAGTATAGTCACGCCCCAAGAGTAAATTAAAATCCAAGGGGCCTAGAACAACCATCACATCCATATGGACAGTTTTCCCTCCCAAAGTAATATAAAACTTCATAAGGATCCCTAACGGTTGACTGGTTCCTTTGTTAAAAGCCAACAGATTCTGTGTAACAGGCATAAGCAGTAGAGAACCAAAATCTTGCCAAGTAGTGGAAGACAAAATACTAACATACGCGCCTTCATCTATAATGGTGCTAGGTATGACCAGATCAAATTTTATTACAGTAATATCAAAAGGCACATAAGACGGAAGGCGGTATCCTGCAAATCAACTCCAATCGAAGGAAGCGACCAAACTACTTGGAGGGGGTACCATCGAACTGAGATGGTTTTCCCTCAGTGTTACAGGAACAAGAGGAGCATCTTCCTCGATCTCCATCTCGGGAGTAGGGGGAGAAAACTCTTGAACTACAGGGACAGAAGAAACTTTCTCCAAGTCTGAAGAATCTCATGAAACAAGAAGAACATGAGGGGGATTAGATCCACACTCGACGGAGAAGACCTGATGAACCATAGATGAGATCAAGTCGATCGATGCCATGTCCAATGATTGGTCAGGAACGGATTACTAAATTTGAATTTCTGGGGGAGCAGGATCGACCAAGGATGACTCTTTACCAATCATTGAATCAACTGGTGGAAGACTCGAAGAAAGCTTCTGGTAACTAGCCGGAAGGCAGGGTGCAGAAATAGTAGGTTTATCCAAAAATCTCTTGTCTTCATCCATGTACGGACAAAGGTGAATAAGATGATGCCCTTCACACACCTTACAGGGATTGGTAACCTTACCTTGTTTCTTACGAGTCTTATTAGCACTTGTTGAGGATGTGTTACCAAGATGACTTCTGGAAGTCAAAGGCGACGGTGGACGACCGTCGGCTAATACTTCAAGTACCTTGGGAATGCCAGGGCAGTCTCGAAGAAGGTGGTCACCTTTGCACAAAATGCAAGGGAATTTGACTTTCCATGGAAGGTTGGATGGTTTATCAATGGAAGGCTTCTTAGGAGCAGTAGTTGTAGCATTATCCTCTCGCTTATCTAACTTCTTATTCTTCATCTTCTTCTTCTTCTTCTTAGCCACCTGGTTACTAGAATCCAAACTTTCACCAGGAAAAGTAGGATAAGAGGATGAAGAAACAGGTGAAGAAGGGGAGAGGTCCACTTTAGAATCAACATAATGTTGTTCAAGTGGAGGAGATGGTTGTACAGTGGGAGGAACACTCGAGGCCACAGTGGTCGAGAATAACCAAACAGGAAACCCAATAGTTAACCCAGGAAGGGACAATGTCACCATATAAGGAGCACCAACATTCCAAAAAGCAAGAAAAGGACCACGACTCCCTTCGAAGGGGATTCCTTGGTTGGTAAACTCCAGAAAGGTTTCCATCAGAAACAAAATTAAAACAAAATGCTAAG
Source organism: Pinus albicaulis (assembly GCA_034641835.2). Taxonomy (NCBI): domain Eukaryota; kingdom Viridiplantae; phylum Streptophyta; class Pinopsida; order Pinales; family Pinaceae; genus Pinus; species Pinus albicaulis. The sequence goes on along the minus strand of MU968330.1, from coordinate 1,004,232 downwards.
GAAACTAACTTTAACCAGGAATCTTTCGTGGACAGTTAATCTTAAGACATTGAAACCAAACTCTATTGTTTCATTTTTTAAGAGTCGAGAAACAGGAAAAAGGTGACTATATCACTTTCAAGTTGAAACGAGCATGAAAGGACAAGTGCTTGATGATATTTCAAATTTATAGAGTTAATAAATATCGAAAATGACTGCTTAGGTAGTCTAGAAAAAAGGGTGTACTAGGTTCCCATGAACTGCCATATACACCTTGGTAATCAAATGAAAGAAGAATTGACCAAGGACTTGATGTACGTGCAGGTAGTCTCCCCGAATGTTGTGTTTAGTGTATCATGGTTACAAGGTGGAAGACTCAGCTTCCTATGGATAAAAGGATTGCAACCTGGAGGGGTCTCCCTTTATATACTCGACGGTATGGGGAGCACAAGGTGCCTTAGTTTAATTGAGTAAATTTCAAAGGTTGATCTTGAATTAGGTTTCAATTTCAAGGCCCTACCTCATGTCATATGAAAATCTCCTATATACAGCTATATGAGAAAATAAATCTTTCAATTCGATGAATTTTATCTAGTTAAGGGAAGAGCTTCAAACAATGATGCAACAAACAACAACACTGCAAACAAAATTTTTCCAAACTAGATCACTTTCACTATCCAAAAGTAATCTAAAACATTCAATGATGCGAATTATGCAATGTAATCTATGCAAAATTATTTTTTTTGAAAACTATGCAACTGTAATCTATGCACACATTTCTTTTTCTTTTGAAATGATAAGAATGCACTCAATGCATTTTTCGATGAAATGAGAATCTACTTAATGCATGCTTTTAATGAAATAGGATGCACTCAATGTGATTTTTAGCTTTCAATCATTAAACAATGTAATCTAAGTTCAATGATAAATCTCAAAAAATACTTTTCAATGCAATTTGATATAATGCACTTTAACTAAAAGAAAAATCTAAGACAAAAGCTAAATGAATGCAAATTTCCTTAATGAAGGATGAATGTAAAAGGGATGCAAACAAACACTAAGAATGCAATTGTTGTTTTCAACACATTGTAACAAAATTCCTCAAAAGGCTACAAGACATATGAGGTCAAGCACAAAAAGGACTTCCAAAGCATGAGCTCAAAACAAGGCATTCATTCCCTTTTACATCAAGCAATCATATAAAGAAGACTTTTCAGCAGAACAATGAGCAATGTAATCTATACTGACAAGTGAAAAAATAAAGGGGAGAACGAGTAAATCATACAGAGAAAAGGACAGGAAGGGCAAGACACACTGGTGAAGGAATTAGGGAAAAAACATCAATTTTTCATACACCCTAAAATTGGCACGACTTTTGTGGGTGAAACTAGTGCCAACTGGAGCGACTTGCTCACTGACAACTAGTGCCAATGGCCAATTGGCATGGGTTTCTAACTGAAAACTAGTGCCAATCGGTGTGATTGTCAAAAAAATAAAAGCGCCAATGCCTGAACAGGAAAAAACAAAGAATTTCTCCCAACCAACACCAGACTCACCATTTCAAGAAAAACTAAAAGATTGTAATTGATGAAAAACATAGGAACAAACAGGGAAATGTTCATTCGATTAAATCCATCGAATGACTAAGACCTCAAAGAGTGACAAACTCAAAGGAAACTCCCCAGCAGAGTCACCAATTTTTTGTCCAGGTAAATCCCCTTTGCGGATAGAGGCGATCCCTCTAGCCCTAGGGTGCGTCTAGCAACTACGGGAACATACTAACATCTACCTTTCTAGATTTTAAATGAAATTCAGAGCAAGGAATATGACCTACCTCATTCTGATGCTATGTTGTTGTATTTCGTCGAAGCTACTTGATCTGTCACTCTTCTCCATCTCGATACACACTGCTATCAATGTTCGATTACCTGTACAGACAATCAAGAAAAAATGACAAGCATAACACCATGACAAACATAGAATAATTACAACCTATCTAACTGATCAAGGAATGATAGAAATCTCATTATAGATGTAAACAATAATGGAAGATAAACATCAGATGCATTTTATTATGATAAAGAAAATGGGAGTTTAAAACCAAGCCTTGATGTTGAGGCTCTCCTTTGGCAGGTCTGTATCCAAGCACGTTTGTCACACCCTCATGAATAAAGGTCCAAGATCTCACTATGTTCTCAACACACAAAAACAATCACACTCTACACTTTTCTCCCGAAGCTATGATTGCTTCTTCTCTATGCTAAATGTTTCAGCTATCTGTTCAACTAGCACATCAATGGAAGATGGCTATATTTATAGAGGAGAGGAGGAGGTTGGGATCCTTACAATAGTGGAAGGGAGGCCTTATCCCTTGGGATTTTTCCCCATAAGGTGGAAACAAGAGGCCAAAGGAGGGAGGCCTTATCCCTTGGGAGGTTTCCCCATAAGGTGGAAACAAGAGGCCAAAGGAGGGAGGCTGTGGTTATTCAGTCGAACCACTCCCTATGACTCATCCATGAAGTTGTTGTGATCGAGACTTCGCCTCTATTTTAAAGAAAAATTCCATAAACAGATTGGCGTAGGTACTTTTAACTAGAACAGAGCACCAACTGGCACGAGCTCAGTGTTAATTTTCCAGCTCGGTGTAGCAGTGTAACTGGCCACTTGCTCCAAGGCAAAAACAAGTGTTTTTAGTGGTTTTCTCAGGAAATGGTCAACAGAGGGAATGTTGTCCTCATGGCAAGGGATGCAATGATGGTATTTGCAAGGAATGACACTTCTAATTAGTCACAGAAATGACCCTCCAATGTGCAAGATGGGGATTGCAGGGATAGTGAAAAATTATTGTGTAACAACGTTAAGGTAAAGGGTTTGGTCAAGGTTAGTGTTAGATTATAGTTAAAGTCAAGGTTAAGGTTAAGGTTAAGGTTATGGTTATGGTTATGGTTAAGGTTAGGTTAAGGTTAAGGTGAAGGTTAATGTTAAGTTTAGGTTAAGGTTAAGGTTAAGGTTAGGTTATAGTGAAGGTTAAGGTTAAGACCCGTAACCTTGACCTTACCCTTAATATTAACCCTAACCTAACCTTAACCTTTACTTTACCCTTAACTTAACCTTAACCTTCACTATTACCTAACCCTAACCTTGGCCAAACCCTTAACCTTATCCTTAATGTTACCCTTACCCTTATCCTTAACCTTACTAAACCTGTATCCTTAACCTTAACCTTAAATATAACCTAACCCTAACCTTGACAAAACCCTAACCTTAACCTTATATTTACCCTTAACATAACCTTAACCTTAACTATGCCCTTAGCCTTATATTAACCTTAATCTAACCTTAACTTACCTTTAACCTTGACCTTAACCTTAACTTAACCTAACCTTAACCTTAAGGTAAATTTGGTTAAGGTAAAGTCGGTTACGGGTTTAGTTAGGTTAATGTTAAGGGTAAGGTTAGGTTAAGGGTAAATTTAAGGTTAAGGGTAAAGTTAAGGTTAAGGTTAAGGTTACCCTAACCTTAACCTTAACTTTATACATAACCTTAACTTTACCCTTAACCTAACATTAACCTTTACCTTGACCAAACCCTTAACCTAACCTTAACCTTAGCTTAACCTAACCTTAACCTTCACTATAACCTAACCCTAACTTTAACCTTAACCTTAACCTAACCTTAACCTTAACCTTAACCTAACTATAACCTTACCCTTAACATTAACCTTAACCATAACCTAACCTTAACCTTAACTTTACCCTTAACCTAACCTTAACCTTACCCTTAGCCTTAACCTTATCTTAACCTTAACCTAACCCTAACCTTGAATTTACCCTGAAAGTAACCTTAACTTTAATCTTAACCCTTAACCTAACCTTAACCTTAACCTTAACCTAACCTTAACTTTAACCTTAACCATAACCTAACCTTAACCATTGTTACACAACATTTTGTCACCGTCCTGCAATCTCTCATCTTGTATGTTGGAGGACTATTCTCGTGACCTGTGAACAGTAAAATGACCTGAAACCACCTTCATGGCATCCTCTTGCATAAGGAAAAACATTCTCCTGAATGACATTTCCTCTGAAAAACACTAAAAATAGATGTTTTAGCCTTGGCGTGACTAGTCAGTTCATCCCTCGCGCCAATGGGGGAAATCGACACTAGAGGGCGCGGCAATTGGCGCTCTGTCCCTGTGTGTCACTCGCGCCAATATTATTAAGGGATGTTTTTTAAAAATAAATTGCAGAAGTTTGATTCTAACAAACTCCTGAATGAATCATCAAAAGGATTTGAGTGGTTTGGCTCCGGATCTCCTTGTATAGGAAGTGGTTTTCCACCTATCATGGAACCTTCTTAAGAGATAGGGCCTATCCCATAATTATAGGGATCTCAACTTCCTTTCCTCCATGTATAAAAGCTTGACTTCTCCATTATCAAGCTACCTGAACTTGTAGGAAGGAAACTATAGTTGGGAAACTACTGAGAGCCAAGCCTAAGAGAGAGAGCTTTGTCTAGATTCCTGACAGGCTTTGTTGAGACACACTCCGCTGCTAGCCCTGCTGAAGGAAGATCATAGCGTCAGAGCATTTGGTTTTAATCTCCCTTTTGTCATTTATAATATAAGCGACTCTAATTTCGGTTCCATTCATGTGTTCATTTCTTTATGTAATGTAATAATTATATCCTCTCTGACTGATATATAGTTACATGCTTTAGATTTTACGTTGTATGTCGCCGTGTCCTTGCATGTGTACGGGTTTTGGGATGTGTCGAATGGAAGGATCATGATTTGTAAAGCGAGGGATGAGAAAAATCATCTTTTATTCAATGAAAACTGCGTGGGATTTGAGGTAGGCTACTTATCGCGATCTTTGTCTTTTTGTAACTAGGAACCATGTCATTGCGTGACTTAATTGTTGCTAGACTCGATCTGGGCTGTTGGGATCACTTCTGTCCATAGAGGGGATTTACCTCTTCAACAAACTAGTGACTCCACTGGGGAGTCAGTTGGAGTTAGTCTTTCTTCTTTTGTTTTTTTTTGGCTTTTGAGTGATTTATTTTCTCTTCTGGTTCACCTCCTTTAGTGTCAAACCCATATTCAGCCCCCAGAAGACCTGATCCAGTCTCTGTTTGTCCTTTTTCATCTTTTTCCCATAGTAAACTTGATTGGTGCAGTTTAGTGCTTGACAGTCGTACCAACTGGTGCTTGTTGCTATTTAGGTCCCTGCGCCAACACTTTTTTGGCGCAGATTACAGCCAAACAGGCGCGCCAACTCTATTTGGTGTAAAGGTTTGCTTGCTTTTGGGCTCTCTGAGCTTCATTTTTGGTCCTTGTGTCATTTTTCTATTTTTTTGAGTGCCTTGAAGTCTTTTTTGACTGTGTTTGGCCCTTGTCCTCCGGTTTTTTGCCCTTTACTACCAGTTTTGCATTCTAGCCCTACGGCTTCTAGGTGCTTCAGTGTACTGAGCCTCCCGTGGGAGTTTTGGGTTCTTTCTTTCCTGGTCAACTTCGTTTTCTCTTCTTTGCATTCGTTTTGCTGGATTCCATTGTATCATTGCGTTAGTTGAGTGATTGTTCTCTCTTTCATTCATGTTTCGATTTTTCTCATTCTAAGCCTAGATTACACTGTTTGTGTGACTCTTTTTTGAGATTATTCTTCGATTTGAGGGATTTTGTCATAAATTTGGGTCTTGATTACGTGCATTTGTATTGAATGAACTTTTTTGTTTCAACTCTCTCACTGTCATTTCTCGAATTCGTTTCTTCTTTAGTTTTTTCATTCTTTTAGTGCATTTTCTCTAAAACATTGAAAAATACAAAAACAAATTTCTTTGCATTTTGATTAGTCTAGCGAAAATTGAAAGCTCTTTCGCATTACTAGTGTTATATAACTCTAAGAGAGAAGTTTTATAGTTTCATTAGCTTGCATTAGAGACAGTAGTGGATGTTTTTGTGCCTTTAGTTTTGTTTCCATTTGAAAAGCTCTCAACCCTACCGTAGATAGCTCTTCATTGAACAAAGTGATATTTTGTGGCATGTAGTGTGCATTTAGAGGATTTTTGAGATCCTACATTCGATAAGGCCTGAAATTGAAACATAAATTGAAGATCAACTCTAAAATTTACTAAATTAACCTAAGGCAACATTGAAACATTAACGGAATATCTAGAGGTCTAGGCTAGTGACATGTTCCGGAATCGTTAAACCTAGTACCTGTCGTTCACCATCTGGCTTTAGACAGTGCTAGTACGGACTTGTGCTCCCCATACCATCGCGTATATAAAGGGAGACCCCATTAGGTTTCTATTCTTTATCCGTAGGAAGCCAAGTCTGGCGCCTTTTACCCGTGATACACTGGACACAACATTCGGGGAGATTACCTACACATACATCAAGTCCTTGGTTGATTTCTCTTTCATTTTTTAACCAAGGTGTATATGGAAGTTTATGCATATCTGGTACACCCATTTGCCTAGATTACCATAGCAGTCATTTTGATCTTTACTGACTCATTAAATTTGAAAATATTATGAAGTGCTTGTACTTTCACGCTTGTTTCCAAATTGAAAGTGATAGAGTCATCTTTTACTTGTTTATAGACTCTTAAAACATGAAACAATAAAATTTACAGTTTCAATGTGGTAAAATTAATCACCTACGATCACACTCCCATTTAGAGATTGATTTTTTTTAGTCTGTTGTTGTTTGCCTTTGTTTTTGCCCGTGTGTATTTTTTTGGATCTCTTCCTCTTTTCGTTATAGTCACAGTGGCGGAACCCTCAGTTTCATCTAATGGTATTCCTTACACAGATGATTCATCAAAGGTCTCTCAGTCCTCTGCTGAGTATCGACAGCCCATTGTATTTGAGTTTCCCAACGGGGGACCGGTTATATCTGAACTTCCTTTTGGAGGACCAGTTGACTTCAATTGGCCCTTGTCCAACGCTTGGTTTGGATTTGGAGTAGGGGAACACTTCCTTCCTCTTACATCGGGATCGCCTTTCTTGGCAGCTATTATACCTCCTAGTCCCCGTCGTCTTTTAGAAGATCTTATGGCAGGGTCATATATGGACTCACCCAATCCTTCTCCTAGTGAGGGAATTCCTACTTCTGGTGAAGATTACCAGATTTTTCTCGAAGACATCCCTGAAACTTTTGTTATGTCTTCACCTGGTCCTTCACTCCCAGCTGGATATAGGTCTTTAAGTCAGGTCATGGTCGTTGTTGCCTCTATGGGAATATCGACTCCATCCACGAGGCCAACTATTCCCTCCGTAGGGATGTCGCCATCGACACCTCTCACGACATGTCCTTTCGTCACATTGGTACCTGTTAGACCTACTATCTACGTGGCTCATCTACGCCTGCTGTCACTACTCAGTCAACTAGGACCTCGTTAGTTCCTGAAGACGTTTATATAGCTTCTGCTATTCTAGAGAATATTTCTCCTGAAGAGTATTGGTTGTATTTATAGCCGTCAAACTCTGAGGTTGGTCAGTCCTCTCAAGATCTCAACCGGCCTTACTTTTCCCATTATGGACTTGATGGTGCCCCGATTTACATATTTCCATATCAATATGATGAGCAAGGAAACTCCCTTCATTTTCCTTCTCCTGAGGCTTATCAGTATATTAAGTGTTTTCTATCTGCCCAGGCTGGGAAACCTTCTAATCAACAAGGAAAACCCTTCCAGGGACAACCTTCGGCCCAACCTGGTTATCTATACGACCTGCAAGGACAACCCTTACAGGGACAACCTTCGGGCCAGCAGGGATTGTTGTACGGTCTGCAAGGGAAATCTTACAACCCTCAAGGTCAACCTCTGTAGCCTCACCCTGTGGTCCAACCGAGGCAACCTCAAAGACCCAGAGGGAAACGGGGGTATCAACCTAGACCATTGTACAGTCTTGGGGGGAAAACCCATCCTTCTTAAACATTGGTTCAACCTCAACAACCTCATCTTCCAATTGGTCAAAATGTTGCACAACCAGGGCCATCTTATGGTCCTGTCACAGGTCAACCTGGTTATCAAGCACAACTTGGCCCTCTCCTGCCATCAGGCCAACCTGCTCAGTCGGGGCAGCCTGATTTCCTTCATCAACCGGGTCAATCTGTTCAACGAGGACAACCTACACAGCCAGGTCAACATGTTCAACCAAGACAACCTGCACAACCTGTTAACCCTGCTTAGTAGCCAATCTATTCTATGCCACAGCCGAACTCGCCTATGCGCCCAACTTATCAGGCTTAGCAGGGTCCCACTTACCAAAAGCCCGTTCGATCCCAAGGAGGCTATTACCTTCAAGGCTAGTCTCGGCCGGTTTAAAACCCGCCCCAAGGGTCTAGTTATTACCTTCAATAGCCAGGCTACACTTATACTCCAAATTCAAACCCGTACACTTCTCAAATGGGACCCACATATAATCAGAGTCAGTACCGTGGTTATCAACCCCTGTATCCTAGTTTTCAGCAACCGTATCAACCCAATTATATGGCTTATACCTCTTATGGTCAGAATCCTCCAGGATAGAACCAATGGGGGTAGCATTATGCTCAACTAGGCTGGAGTACAGGTACAGGTCCTTATCGGGGACCTGGCATGCCTTTTAATCCTCAGTTACCTTTTCTCGCCACATTGGAATTACCGGATGTATCCAAATTGACCAATGATCTGATTCTTCATAATCCATATTGGCCTCCGGTTCTGACAAAGGTACCTGGTGACTATCCTAAATTTGAAGGAAAATCTGGAGAAGACCCCCAAGCACATGTCATGACCTACCATTTGTGGTGTTCTTCAAAGTCTTGGATAGATGATTTGATCCGTCTACGTCTTTTCCAGCGCACTCTTACCGGCGCTGCTGCTAAATGGTACATAGAAATACCCCTTGGTATTTTTCAAGACTTTAATACTCTAGCTATAGCATTCCAGATGCATTTCTAGTTACCGTTTCGTTATGAAGTCGGGACACATCTCCTCACATCTCTAAAACAGGACAAAGCCACTCATATTTCATATCATATTCATGAGTGGAGACGTCGTCGTCGTCTAATCAAGTTTGACGTTCTTGATCAGCTTCTAACTCATTGGTTCACTACCTCCTTTATCAACAAGATTGCACAGGACATTGCTATGGGGGCATGTGTAACTGAAGAACAAGCCATTTCTCGTGCCCAGCACCTTGATTTAGTGTACTCTCAGTCCGGCACATTATATGATATCTTGACTGATGCCCCACGGCCTGGGACCTCTAAAGCACCAGCTACCCCATTGGTTGATGTTGTTATTGGTTCCATCTCTCAGAATTCTTGTAAGTCTTCTAATGGGAAGCAGAAATCGAATTCTTCCAACAATTCTGCTCTTCCCGCTACTCCAGATTCTGGTAAGACTGCGAAGGTCAACACCGTTCAGGCCAATCCTGTAGATAAGGCTTCCAAAGGGAAGAAGAAGGACAAAGGCAAGGCCAAATCCGATGCCCCGAAACCAGAATCCTCCAAATCACGTGCTGATGATGGTCCAAAACGAAAACTGAAGTACCCTTGCCTGATCTGTGAAGAATACCATTACACCAAGGATTTTCTCCGATGATTTAAGGTTAGTGAACTTCTTAAAGGCTCTAAGGGAACTCCGTCAGTTCTTAAGGAACCTTTTCCATCTCAGCAGACCTAGATGGCCGAGCAGCCTTCACCATCTACACGATTTGGGTCTCAAGTTTTCATGATGAATGGTGCTGCACATGTTTCTATTGCCACTCGATTTAAGGATTATGACGAAACACACCAGGAAACTGGGAAGGAAGTCGTTGATGGCCTGTCTCCCCCACCTTCCTCTGGTCCTTTAGAAATTCAGAAGCCCCAAGCTGAACTCGTTGTACGGCCACCTTCCAAAGGTGTTCTTTGAAAGTCTTCCTATAATCCAAACGCCCGTGCTGCTCAACGTTAAAACATTGTTGAGGATTTGGCACAAGCGCCCTTCGCAATGTCTGCATTGGAAGTGATTCGAAGTTTCCCATCTCAACGAAAAACTCTGTTATCTGCAATCAGCAGAATTGATCCTGCCAATTCTAGCCTTCTCACCTTCGATCTAGAGAATTTTGTCCCTCGACTTCCGCACCAGATTTCCCTTGTTATACAAGTCAGCATCAACGGTCTCAATATTCACAGAGCCATTGTGGACGAAGGTGCCTTTACCTGCGTTATGTCATCTACTTGCTGGAAAGCCATTGGCTCTCCGGCCCTCACTTCTTCCCCCAATTCCCTCGAGGCATTCGATGGAAGGAAATCAAAACCCTTGGGTGTTCTCGCAAGTCTACCAGTCACATTACAAGGTAAAACAGTCAACGTTGAAGTGGAAGTTGTTGATGCCAAACTCAACTACAATATTCTACTTGGTCGCAGTTGGACCCAAGCCATGTTGTGCGTTCCTTCCACACTCTTTCGACGTTTGAATTTTCCACATGAGGGAAATATTATTACTGTTGATCAGTTGTCTTTATTTACCTCATCCTCCGAGAACAACGTGCCATACATGGATCAAATTCCTAATCCCCCCGACAGTGTAGGACCTGGTCTTTTCAAAGACCCATTCTCATGGGTATTTTTCCCATTCCACCACTAAACACCATTGAATTCATCATGATCTCTAGGTCGGATGACCCGTGGATCATCCCTTATCCTGAACAGGTTGCCTCTTTTGTAGAATCGATGCCTCTGACCCCAGTTGAAATCAATTATTGTGAGATCGTTGCCACATCAGATCCTCCTCCTACTGAAAATGCTCCTTTGAGCATGGCTCTTGATGATTATTACCAACCCCCTTGGCTCAGCGATGCAAATTCGCCCGATCCTTTGAGATAATTTTTTACATCTGACGAAGCTATCGTGGAGACTATGTCTCTCGAAGATCTGCCATGGAGCGACGGACATCATTTTTCCTCGTTCATGTGCGGACTGGGGGAAAAGTCTGTTTTTCTCGAGCATTTTGTATCTGGTTATCCCCCTCCTGAACCTACTCCTTTGAGCCCGTCGGAGCATAGTTCCTCTTCTTGTGTCAAGCTCCCTAAACAATGAAACAAGTTGCTTCGAGGACAGCTCTTAAGTGTGTCAACCTTGTTAAAACAATGAAACACGTTCCTGTTCAATTCGAGTTTTGTTATATTTCGATCGAATCTCTTGTGTTTTGAACCTTCACTCCATTTCCTATGGACTAAAGCTTGGGGGGCATGTACCTCGAATTGAGACACCATGCCGGGGGCATGCCCGTTTTCCTTGTCATTTCAAGCATAGTTTGCATTTGTGCTTTTAAGCTTGTGAAAAAATAAAATGTGTGGTGTGGTGAACTTTGTAAGCATTTTCTGTTGATTGGGTCTTCCTGATTGTGTAGATGTCTATTAATCCTTATTTCAGTTTCACGGATGGTGCCTCCCATAGTACCAGGAATCTGTCTTCGGCAGCCTAGGTAATCTACAATCCTGCTGATGAGTTAGTTAATTTACAAGGTGTTTTTCTAGGGCCTGCTACGAATAATGTCGTTGAATATAGTGTCGTTTTGGAGTTATTGAACGAGGCCGTTAACCTCGATATTCGTGCATTGCTTCTATATCTAGACTCACATCTTGTAGTGTTACAGCTCAATGGTCATTATTCACTTAGGAATCCATCCATTTTAAGACTATATCTACGTATTCATTTACTGGAATGAAATTTTGATTACATCACATATCAGCATATACCCAGATGAATGAATACATTAACAGATGTAGTAGCTAACATGGTATTAGATAGACATTTACGCAACTTGTAAAAACATCATCATATGTGAAAATATCCATGCAGAAATATATATATGTGTGTGTGTGTGTGTGTCGAATGTTTGCAGCGTGTGCATCATATAAAATCCCAAAAATATGCATGTTTGTTTTAATTACATCCGGAGACAACATGTCTCTCAAAAATATGCATATGAAAATCCTAGGCGACTAATCAGCATGGTGCTCATGGTAGCATGTTACTTCCCGCACCAATCGCCTCACTAAGCGATGAAGGTGGCTAGGCACCCCTACGGTGTGCCTCTAATAAGCAATAGGAACATCAGCTAGGAAAGCATAATCAGGAATCCCACGGTTGATTCCCTCTAAGTTTTGAACCATCTCGTTCCCCTTTCCCCCCTCACCTTGAGGGTCATAAGCGAGAGGGGTCCTCCGCGCGATCGGTGACATCTCGGCGGGCCTCTCTGGGCTGACATCTGCATACATATAGGATTATTTGTTATAACATGCATGTATAAAAAAAAAGCATAAAATTCATAAAATCAAAAAGAGTCTTACCCAGCTCCTCATCCCAGTCCTCTCCTTCCGGGAGTGGAAGGTCTGGGTCTCCTGTGAAATCAGTACCAGAATAGGGCCAGTCCTCTACGACGATCAACTGTCGCTAGAGCCATCCGAAGAACTCGGGTCGTTCGACATTTGCTGGCCCCCTCCTGCTCTGGGCATTATTGCTACCCATCGAGCCATTTGTGGCTCTCTCAAAGGTGGATTTGTGACTATTGCCCCTTGGCCCTAGAAGATAGGTAGTTGTTCTAGGATGAACGATACCAAGATTGACCCGTACCCAAACTACTTCAGTTTGACCTTTTTACATTTAGTCAATTGCCATTCGATATTCATGGTTATGGCTGTGGCCCAATAAAATACTGTCGGGTTCATACATTCTGACGCGATAAGGAGCTATGTTTTGGTAGCCTCATGTGGTGCTCGCGACACCACGGCCCGCGTAATGGTATGTAGCACCACTCTAAGTGCTAGATCGGGAACAATGTGAATGTCAAATTTTCCACTACCTGATTGTGTTTGTGCCCCTGGGCACACTCTCTCCATAACCATCGACATATTTTTGCCAGAAGGCCTGGTACCTATCATAATCGGAACTGGACCTCTGCAAGATAATCCATTGATGAAGTAGACATCGGACACTTCGAGTTCAAGCACTTGATCTCGAAGCCTAAAATTCTCTTCATTCTCATCCCAGATACTTATCAAATATTGTAACAATTCCAGTTGTCCCCTGAAACATGGTGTCAAGAAGAATTTCTTTAAACCACAATTCCAAAGAGCATCCATGCATTTCTCATTCCCCATTTCCATTTCGTCCTCTTCACTGTGCTCCCTTTCTTTCCATTCAATCACCATTGTGGCTTTATACCTGCACCAAATTGGTCATAAGCACATCATAAGATCCCTTGGGCATTCAAAAATTCAATTGATTGGTTCAACTTTTGTGAAATTTTAGCGGAATATGAGGTTGCGTGGTTAGCGCAATTGTTTTTCTGACAGACGCGCCAGCTAGCGCGACCCCTTTGCAAAAAGAGCTCGATTGACATGGGTCTGTGCCTCGTACCCATGCCAACCGTGGAAGCCCTAAATTTTCAAATCCTCCCCTCAGGGATGCCAAATCACAATGGAAAGCTATGAAATATGGCCTAAAACATAGCTAATGGAAGCGGCTCTTACCCAAAAAAGACAGGATCTGGAATGATGCACTGGATCGTCCACAATCATCACCGCAAGATCGCAGGGAAATAACTCACTATCGCTCTGCACAAGAGGTAAAAAGTAAAAAGTAAATATGTTTTTACTATTTGTTCATATTTATAACTTTTCGAAATCAAATTTAGGTTTTGAGACTTGTTTTTCCAATATTTCACTATGTTTTGTCGAAAAATGGGTTTTACACTTGCTTTTTGTGCAACGACAGGTTTTCATGTGACTAGAACGACGACACGAGTTGTATTTTATACTTTCTCGGACTTGGTGAAAACATGAAAAAGTCACTACTGGAGTCATCTTTCAGCTCTTTTCTAACTCTCTAAAATTGAAAATATTGCCGAGTCGCTTGTCGTTTTGAGCTCATTAAATTGGATGCGAAATGACATCTACCCAGTATACGTTTACGCCTTTTTCGGGTTGGGATAGATTATTTACAAAAAAGGAATACCCTAGCCTATCGTGATTAGGAGGTTCTCTCAGATATAGTTTTCTACCTTTTCGGATCTACGAGACTATCTACGAAAAGGGACTGTTGGATTTTTCTTTTCCGCTATCTTTTCAAACTCTCTAAACATGAAAAGATGTTGAGTTCTTCCTTTGTCAGACTCATTAAAAACTGATGACATTGGACTTCGTCGTAATGACGTTGCTCGATTTCCTCCTTCCTAAGGCTCGTTAAATGTACTAGGATGGATTTTTCCAAAGGACAAACTTATATCGCAAGCATATGGTATCCCCTTCAAGCTTGTTTCCAAAAATAATTAGGGTACTCACTATAAATGGTGCGGAAAAATGGAACCAGTAACACCGTCGTGTCGGCAGTATGTCATTCTCGAACATGGCACTTGTCAGCATTCGTGTCGGGTTGGGGACATATCATCTCATTTTCTTCTTGCCTCCATGGGTTTGGGTAATCTCTTTTGACCACTCATCTGCTCTTTGCCACGTCATCATGACCTCAGATCCTTTGATGTCAAATACTGTCAAATCCGGTGTCGTGCTGCCGATATGTTCAAGAGAATTTGGCCTCTGCAGTTTTCAACCTCCCTCTGATTCTCTACTGATCTTGATTCGCAAACATCATGTTCCTCTGTATCGCATCGATGATGTGGGAAACACTATGGCTCACCTTCGATCAAGGTCACTTCCTGTCGACTTCAACTCATTATCCAAGAGGCTGATCTAGAGACTCCCTTCAGGTACCTTGGAGCCTACATGCCTTAATGGCAGGTTCTTCGCATTCTATGCAAGGTTTTCATTATTGACCTTCGATTGGATGATTTTGCGGGTGTTTGACGCCAGCTCACTGTTCACATTCCATGGATTGTACCTATAGTAACTTGAGGGACATCATTTTTATTGGTGGTTCCTCTCGCGTCTGTTAATGGCTTTCATTTTTGGCTGGTAATCAGACAATGTTCTTGCATGTTCAACTTCAGCTCACTTATTCACATGCTCAGACTTGTACTCTATTCGAGTTGAGATGGAGTGCAAGACCCTGGATTTTTTCTGATGAAATCCAGGCTGCGGGTTTTTTGTGGATTATCATGATTAGTTACATGACTCATTTGATTGGATGGTTGCGACCATACTTGAGTCTACTTGTTGATCCTTCTTTGCTAGATGGCTGCATCCATACCTTGGATCCCAGTTATTGTACACTCTATTATGGATGGTTGTGCCCATACCACATATCATGTATCAAAGATATCAGTTGTACTTGTATTTGCAGGTCTTCTGATGGTAGTGTTTTCAGTTGGGTGCATTCTCATAAATCATTTCACCCCTCCCTCTCTCTCGGACCTCATGCTTTAGGGGGCAGCTGTTACACAGCATTTTGTCACCGTCCCTACAATCCGTTGTCCCGTACGTTGGAAAAATATTCCTGTGACCTGTGAATAGTAAAATGACCTGAAACCACCTTCATGGCATCCTCTTGCATAAGGAAAAACATTCTCCTAAAGAACATTTCCTCTAAAAAACCATAAAAATAGATGTTTTAGCCTTGGCGTGACTAGTCAGTTCAGCCCTCACTCCAATGGGGGAAAGCCACACTATAGGGCATGCCAATTGGTGCTTTGTCCCTATGTGTCACTCACTCCAAGCTTATTAAGGGATGTTTAAAAAAAATAAATGGCGGAAGTTTTATTCTAACAAAATCCTGAATGAATCATCAAAAGGAGTTGAGAGTTTTGGCTCCAGATCTCCATGTATAGGAAGTGGTTTTCCACCTATAATGGAACCTTCCTAAGAGATAGGGCCTATCCCATAATTATAGGGATCCGAACTTCCTTTCCTCCATCTATAAAAGCTTTCCTTCTCCATTATCAAGCTAGCTAAACTTGTAGGAAGGAAACTATAGCCAGGCAACTATTGAGAGCCAAGCCTAAGAGAGAGAGCTTCATCCAGATTCTCGACAGGCTTTGTTGAGACACGCTCCGGTACTAGCCCCACTGAAGGAAGATCATAGCGTCAAAGCATTTGGTTGTAATCTCCATTTTGTCATTTATGATATAAGCGGCTCTGATTTTGGTTCCATTCATGTGTTCATTTCTTTACGTAATGCAATGAATTATATCCTGTCTGACTGATATATAGTTACACACTTTAGATTTTACGTTGTATGTCACCATTTCATTGCATGTGTATAGGTGTTCGAACATGTTGAATAGAAGGATCATGATCTGTCAAGCGAGGGAAAGGAAACGTCATCTTTTCTTCAACGACAATTGCGTGTGATTTGAGGTAGGCTACTGTTAGGTCCCTATATTACTAGTATAGTCCCTTATTGTTGTTAGTGTAACCCCCTTATTGTTATTATTG
The DNA here is from genome assembly GCA_034641835.2 of Pinus albicaulis. Lineage (NCBI taxonomy): Eukaryota > Viridiplantae > Streptophyta > Pinopsida > Pinales > Pinaceae > Pinus > Pinus albicaulis. Next base: position 987,882 of record MU968330.1, on the reverse strand, counting down.
TACCCTTGTAACCCCCATTTTGTTATTATTGTGCCCTTAAATTATTATTGTTAGGTCGGCGAGGATTACATTGTGGCCCACTAGGATTACATTATGGCCCCATGGACTCCTATATATAGAAAGGAGGTTTTGTAAATTGTATCATCCAAGAATTGTTCATTTATGTAATGTATTAGAGGTTTCCTCCTCAAAGTGACTTATTTCTAAGGCGTTGATATCTCTTTTCTTCTCTTTTTGGAGCTGGTTACACAACATTTGGTATCAGAGCTTTGGATTCTAGGGTTTCGCTGCTCCAAATGGATCATCGTGGAATTTTTGCTATAAATTTTTTTCTAAGACATTTCAGAAGCTGAAATGTTTAGGGCGTGAAGCCGAAATCCTGAGGAAATTTTTCTAAAAATTTCAGAGCTTGGTTTACAATATTTTGGGAGATATGATCTGTGGAAGTTAGGTCTTTTTTCAGGCTCCTAAACAGGTCATCGTGGAATTTGCACTATAATGTTTTTTCTACAAAGTTTCAGAATCTAAAATTTCTATGGTGTGAATTTGAAATCCTGAATAAATTCTTCAAAAAAATTGAGAGCTTGGTTCGCAATATTTTTGGAGATATTATTTGTGGAAGGTAGTGCTTTTTCAAGCTCCTGAATTTCATCTCAAAGAGGTGATCGTGGGAAAAGTTCAATAAATCTCTCTCTCTCTCTCTCTCTGGGCATCGGATTGGAGTACCGTAAAAATTGGTCACAATTACACGAACTGTAGTTTCTTGGCTATCAATTTCAGAGACGAAGGATGAAACAATGACACGTGGCAAGTCGTACAAGTTTGCTCTAATGAACTAGTCCATAATTAGGTCATTGTGGGAGATTGGACACAACTTTGTCTTGGAGAATCCAAATCAGGTCAGACCTGTGGCATTCAAAAGATAATTCAAAGGGCTACGTTGGTACTGAAAATAAAATATTTAAGTGCTGCAATCACAAATATAATCCAATTTCAATATCGAGCTCCTCAAAAGCAAGAAAAAGGTGTGTATTTTTTTTTTCCGAATGGCATAAGTCTTGTTATAAGAATCAATTTGAATTGATTCCAAGGGCATATTGTAGAATAGATATCAGTATTGGGTTCTAAAATATGCCCCATAAAAATAATTCAACACCCATTAAGCCTTCAGAAGGCTCTACTATGACTCATGAAGATGAAGAATTGCAACATGATCTATTAAAATTACAGGAGCAAGTGAAACAAATTTCACTCTCGCAAAGAGCAAAAAAAAATGAAATGGAAGTTTTGAAGAAAGGCGTGGAAGCTAAGATGGATGGTGTGCAAGCTAAGATGGATGGCGTGGAAGCTAATATGGATGGCATGGAAGCTAAGATGGAAAACATGAAGAATGAGCTAAAAACAGACATCGAAGGTTTGACAAAGTTGATACAAGAAAAGTTTCCTAATGGTGAAAAGATAGTAGAAGAACCTCATGATGAGAAAAAAATCAATGTTAATCGTGATTTGATAAACTCTAATGTTAGCGGGAAGAACCCCATATTCCAAAAAGGGATATGAGGAAGTTTGATGGAAAGGATCTTGTAACATGGATACTACAGATGGAGCAATATTTTGATCTCCATAACGTGCAAAACACACAAAAGGTACGCATTGCAAATTTACATTTAAAACAAAATACATTTATATGGTATCGATGGCTTTGCTCCCGTAAAAAAATTGTCGCTTGGTCAATTTTTATGGAAGAAATGATAGAACATTATGAGGATACAAAGAGCAACACCTTCTTTAGTCAATTGATAAATCTCAAACAAAAGGGTTTAGTGGGGCAGCACATTGAGGAATTCCAAAAATTGAATATAAGGGTAACTGATATTCCAGAGGAACACAGGATCGATCTCTTCATAGGCACTTTAAAGGATAATATCCAACATGAAGTTCGCGTTTTGGAACCAGATTCATCAGAGAAGGCATTCAGGTTGGCAAGAAAAGTTGAATGTAAAATAATGGCGACAAGGAGGACTACCACTCAATTCTATAAATAAGGAAGTGTTGCTACGCCTAGATTTCCACAACCTACAATCTTGACACCACAACAATTGGAAGAAAAAAGAGCAAAAGGGCTTTGCTACAGTTGTGATAGCAAATACACTAAAGGTCATAAGTGTGCTGAGAAGAAATTATTTTACATAGATTGTGAAGAGGAAGAAGAAAATGAACAAGAAGAGGATATACACCAGGAACCAACCTTAGAAGAGGAAGAAATGAATCCGACCATATCATGTAATGCACTGGCAGGAATTACCACTCCTCAAACTCTCCAGATAGAAGGACATATCAAGAAGAAAAAGGTAATAGTGTTGATTGATTCAGGTAGCACCCATAATTTTATTCATTGTAAGGTAGCCAAGGAATTAAATTGTTTCCTATACCCAACACCATAATGTCAAGTGATGGTTGCAAATGGAGGAACTATAAATTGCTCTGGAAAATGCCATAATATCAAGATCACCATGGGGGAATATGTATTTACTAGTCCAATGCTTTCCATTCCTATGGGAGGTGTTGATGTTGTACTAGGAGTACAATGGTTACAATCTTTGGGGACGGTAGCTTTTAATTTTCAAGAAATTTTCTAAAGATAATAAGCTCTAATGTCATGACAAAGCTTCTAAAGAAAGAACAACGAGGTGTAATTGCACAATTATGCTCACTAGAAGTTCAGACATCAAAATCATCTATTTCTGCAGATCTCCAAGTCTTGGACAATCATTCCAAGGTGTTTGAAACTCCCAAAGGACTCCCACCTATTCGTGATCATGATCATGCTATTCATTTGATTCTAGGAAGTTTTCCTCCAAACATCAGGCCTTATAGATATCCCTACTTCCAAAAGAGTGAAATTGAATGTATGATTGCAGAAATGTTAGAGGCGGGTATAATTCAACCTAGTCAAAGTTCTTTCTCTGCTCCCGTAGTATTGGTACACAAGAAGGATGGATCATGGTGAATGTGTCCGGATTATAGGGAGCTCAATAATCTCACCATTAAAGATAAATTTCCCATTTCTATGATTGATGAATTATTGGATGAATTAAATGGAGCAATTTATTTTACCAAGTTGGATCTTCGTTCAGGATATCATCAAATTAGAATGAAGACTGAAGATATTCCAAAAACAACATTTCGAACTCCTGAGGGTCATTATGAATTTTTGGTCATGCCTTTTGGCCTTACCAATGCACCTTCTACATTTCAAGGGTTGATGAATTCCATTTTCAAACCCTTCCTTAGAAAATTTGTGCTAGTTTTTTTTGATGATATACTAATCTACAGTAGGTCTTGGAAGGATCATGTTGAACATGTTGACAGGGTGCTCAAACTATTGCAGGAGAAACAATTATATGCAAAAACATCCAAATGTTTCTTTGGAGTACAAGAGGTGGAATATCCGGGTCATATTATATCTCACGAGGGTGTTAAAGTAGACCCTAACAAAATTAAAGCCATTAAGGAATGGAAAGTCCCCACGACCATAAAGCAGTTGCGAGGATTTCTCGGTTTAACAGGGTATTATCGCAAGTTTGTTAAGAATTATGGAAGAATAGCAGCACCTCTAACAACATTATTGAAGAAAGATGCATTTTCATGGACTCCTGAAGCAACTAAGGCCTTTGAACATCTTAAAGAGGCAATGTGCCTAGCACCGGTCTTAGCTACGCCAGACTTCACAAAAACCTTTATTGTGTGTTGTGTAACCAGCTCCAAAAATAGAAGAAAAGAGATATCAATGCCTTAGAAATGAGCCACTTAGAGGGGGATACATTAACATAATAAGGGGCTACACTATTAATATAGGGACTTAACATACCCCTCTCCTTCAAACAAGTGTTGTCCTCAACGCTTGATTATTTCTTGATGCTTCTGTATAAAATTCTCATCCTCCCATGTGAAATATTCTACAGGAAAGTTATTCCACTTGCCGAGATACTCTGAAATTGATTGTACTTGTCGAGTTCTTGTTTCTATGACTGCTTCATAAATTATTTTGATGTGATGTTGATCTTCCTGTTGTTTCATTAGATTCTGCGCCAAAGTTGGGTTATCCTTTGAGAGTTGGAGAACTTTTTGTTGATGCTCGATGTGATCTTCCACTAATTTATCATCCATATTTGCTATTATTTTATCCTTCAAACCATCAAACTTAGCCTCCATTTCTGCTTTTAAACCATCTATTTCATCTTCAATTTCTCTTCGTAAGATTGAAACTTGTTGCACTTGGTACCGTAATTTTGATATCTCATACTGCAACTCTTCCTCTTCATGCTTCATAGAATAGCTTTTTGAGGGATTAATGGGTATGGAATTATTTTTTGGAGGAATTATAGAACTCAATACTGATAAAAATTCTAAAATATGCACTTGGAATCACTTCAATTGCTTTTTCAAACAAACGTTATGCAATTTTAAAAACCAAATACACATCTTTCTCTTGATTTGAGGTGTTAGATATTGAAATTAAATTATATCTATAATTGAAGATCCTCAATATATGAAATTCAGCCTTATAGTAGGCCTCTGAAGTTTCTTTAAAATTCCACTGGTCTGATTTGATTTGGATTCTCCAAGACAAAATTTGTGTCCAATCTCCCACAATGACTTAATTATGGACTTGTACGACTTGTACAACTTGCCACGTGTCACTGCTTTGTCCTTTTTCTTTGAAATTGATAGCCAAGAAACTAAATTCCGTTTCATTGCGACCAATTTTTACGACACTCCAATCCGATGCCCGGAGAGAGAGTTATTGAAATTTTCCCACGATCACCTCTTTCAGATGAAATTTAGGAACCTAAAAAAGCACTACCTTCCACAGATCATATCTCCAAAAATATTGCGAACCAAGCTCTGAATTTTTTTGAGGAATTTCCTCAGGATTGCAGCTTCGCACCATATTAATTTCAGATTCTGAACCTTCATAGAAAAAAAATTATAGCACAAATTCCACGATGATCTATTTAGGAGCCTGAAAAAAGACCTAACTTCCACAGATCATATCTCCGAAAATATTGCGAACCAAGCTCTGAAAGTTTTAGAAAATATTCCTCAGGATTTCAGCTTCGCACCCTAACAATTTCACCTTCTGAAAATTAATAGAAAAAAATTTATAGAGAAATTTCTACGATGACCTGTTTGGAGCAGCAAAACCCTAGAATCCAAAGCTCTGATACCAAATGTTGTGTAACCAACTCCAAAAATAGAAGAAAAGAGATATCAACACCTTAGAAATGAGCCACTTCGAGGGGGCTACACTAACATAATAAGGGGCTACACTATTAATATAGGGACTTAACATTGTGGAATGTGATGCCTCAGGAAATGGAATTAGTGCAGTTTTAATGCAGGAAGGAAGACCCATTGCTTTTGAAAGTCGTCCAATCAAAGGAAAGTATTTACAGAAACCTATTTATGAGATGGAAATGTTAGCAATACTGCATGCACTAAATAAATGGTGAACTTACCTAATGGGAAGACACTTCAAGGTAAAAAATGATCATGATAGTCTTAAACACTTTTTGGAACAAAGACTATTTTTAGAAGAGCAGCAAAAATGGGTCACAAAGATGTTGGGTTATGACTTTGAAATAATATACAAAAAAGGAAAGCTCAATGTTGTTGCAGATGCACTCTCAAGAAAGAATGAAGAGGTGAAAGCATTGCTTTGTGCCATTTCTATTATCCAACCAGATTGGATAACTGAAGCAAGAGATGAATGGAAGAAGGACAAAGATGTATGGACACTCATTAAAAAGTTGCAGCAAGATCCTAGTACATCTGATACATTTAGTTGGAAAAATGATTCCTTATGGTACAAAGATCGCTTATATCTTTGTAATAATTCCCAACTAAAACAAAATATTCTTCTGGAATTGCACACTTCTCCTTTAGGAGGACACTCTGGATTTTAAAAAACTTACCACAGGGTGAAGAAAGAATTTTTTTGGGATGGCCTTAAATCTGATATTCAAAAGTTTGTGGCAGAATGTTTGGTTTGGCAGCAGAATAAAGTGGAGACAATCAAGACCCCGGGACTTCTACAACCTTTATCTATTCCAAGTCAACGTTGGGAGGAGATTTCAATAGATTTTATCACAGGTTTACCTAAGTCTGAAGGAAAGAATGTCATCATGGTGGTAGTTGATAGACTTACCAAGTATGCACACTTTTGTGCATTATCTCATCCATTGAAAGCAAGTAAAGTTGCTACTACATTTATGGATAGAATTCAAAAGCTACATGGAAGCCCAAGGGTTATTGTGAGCGACAGAGATCCCAATTTTACTGGAAATTTTTGGACGGAGTTATTTTCTTGTTTGGGTACTCAATTAGCTCATAGCTCATCTTATCATCCTCAATATGATGGTCAAACTAAGATAGTAAATAAATTTTTGGAAGGATATCTTCGTTGTTTTGTATCTGATAAACAAACACAATGGGTCAAGTGGTTACCTCTCGCTGAATGGTGGTATAACACTTCCTTCCATACCGCAGAAAAAATGACCCCATTTATGGCACTTTATGGATATCATCCACCATCGATCACATCATCTTTAAGGGAAAATTCGAAGGTTCAAGCAGTGGAAGATCACATCGAGCATCAGAAAGAAGTTCTCCAACTCTTAAAGGATAACCTGAATTTGGCACAAAATCGAATGAAACAACAGGCAGATCAACATCGCAGTGAGAGAAGTTTTGATGTAGGAGATTGGGTATTTTTACGGCTACAACCATACAAACAAATTTCCCTCAAGCAAGATAAGAAGGATAATAAATTATCGCCAAAGTACTATGGTCCTTACAAGGTGTCGCAAAAGATTAGTACTATGGCATACAAATTGGAGCTTCTTGCTTCTTCGCGAGTACATCCAGTTTTCCATGTTTCATGCTTAAACAAGGTTATAGGTGAAAATCTTCCAGTTCAAACAATATTTCCAGAACTTGATGAGAAAGGAAAAATCATATTGGAACCTGAAGCGGTCACGGAAGCAAGAACTTGACAACTACGGAATCGATCAATTTCAGAGTATCTCATCAAGTGGAAGAACTTACCCACTGAAGATTCTACATGGGAGGATGAGAATTTATACAGAAGCACCCAGAGCTACTCAAGCATTGAGAACAACACTTTTTTGAAGGAGAGGGGCATGTTAGGTCCCTATATTACTAGTATAGTCCCTTATTGTTGTTATTGTAACCCCCTTATTGTTATTATTGTACCCTTGTAACCCCCATTTTGTTATTATTGTGCCGTTAAATTATTATTGATAGGTTGGCTAGGATTACATTGTGGCCCACTAGGATTACATTATGGCCCCATGGACTCCTATATATAGAAAGGAGGTTTTGTAAATTGTATCATCCAAGAATTGTTCATTTATGTAATGTATTGGAGGTTTCCCCCTCGAAGTGGCTCATTTCTAAGGCGTTGATATCTCTTTTCTTCTCTTTTTGGAGCTGGTTACACAACAGCTACTTATCGTGATATTTGTCTTTTTGTAACTAGGAACCAACGTCATTGCATGACTTGATTGTTGCTAGATCCGATCTGGGCTAGTGGGATCGCCTCTGTCTGCAAAGGGGATTTACCTTTTCAACAACCATAACCTTGACCTTAACTATGACCTAACCCTAACCTTACCATTAACCATAACCTTAACTTTAGCCTTCCCATAACCTTAACCTTAACCTAACCTTAACTTTACCCTTACCCTTGACCTTAACCTTAACCTTAACCTTACCTTAACCTTAACCTTAACTATAACCTAACCCTAACCTTAACTTTAACCTTAACTATAACCTAACCCTAACCTTAACCTTACTTTAACCTTATCTTAACCTTAACTATAACCTAAACCTAACCTTGACCAAATCTTAACCTTAACCTTAAATTTACCCTTAACCTAACCTTAACATTAACCTTAACCTTCCCATAACCATAACCTTAACCTTAACCTTGAGCTTACCCTTAACCTTAACTATAACCTTAGGATTAACCTTACCCTTAACATGATCTTAACCTTAACCTAACCCTAACCCTATCCTTTACCTTAACTATAACCTTAAGGTTAGGTTAGGTCAAGTTAAGGTTAAGGTTACGGTTAAGGTCATAGGTTATGTTAGGTTAAGGTTAAGGTTAGGTTAAGGTCAAGGTTAAGGTTAAGGTTAAAGGTAAAGTTAAGTTTAAGGTTAAGGTTAAGGTTACAGGTTTAGTCTAGTTAAAGTTAAGGTTAAGGTTAAGGTTAGGTTAAAGTTAAGGTCAAGGTTAGGTTAAGGTTAAGCTTATGGTTATGGGAAGGTTAATGTTAAGGTTAAGGGGTTAAGTTTAGGTTAAGGTAAATTCAAGGTTAAGGTTAGGTTAAGGTTAAGGTTACGAGTTTAGGAATGTTAAAGTTAAAGTTAAGGGTAAAGTTAAGGTTATAGTTAAGATAAGGTTTGGTCAAGGTTAAGGGTAAGGTTAAGGTTAAGGTTAGGGTTAGGTTAAGGTTAAAGTTAAGGTTAAGGTTATGGGTAATGTCAAGGTTAAGTTTAAGGTTAGGTTAAGGTTAAGGTTAAGGTAAGGTTAAGGGTTAGGTCAAGGTTAAGGATTTAGTCAGCTTAAGGTTAAGGTTAAGGTTATGGTTAATGTTAATGTTCATGGTTTGGTAAAGTTTAGGGTTAACCTTAACTTTAACCTTCTCCTTAACCTTACACTTAACCTAACCTTACCCTTAACCTAACCTTAACCTTGACCTTAAATATAACCTAGCCCTAACCATCACCAAACCTTAACCATAATCTTAACCCTAACCTTACCCTTAACCTTAACCTTAACTATAACCTAACCCTAGCCTTACCCTAACCTTAATCTTTACCTAACCTTAACCTTAACCTTAACCTAACCTTAACCTTGACCTTACCCTTAACATAACCTTAACCTTAACCGAACATTAACCTTAACTTTACCTTAACCTTGAATTTACCCTTAACCATAACCATAGCCTTAACCTTAAATTAACCTAACATTAACTTTTACTATAACATAACCTTATCCTTATCTTAAATATAACCTTAAGTTTAATTTTAAAGGTTTGGTCAAGATTAGGGTTTGGTTATAGTTAAGGTCAAGGTTAAGGTTATGTTATAGTTAAGGTTAAGGTGGGAAGGTTAAGGTTAAGTTAAGGTTTGGTCAAGTTTAGGGTTAGGTTATAGTTAAGGTCAAGGTTAAGGTTAGGTTAAGGTTAAGGTTACAGGTTTAGTCAGGTTAAGGTTAAGGTTAGATTAAGGATAGGCTAAGGGTAAAGTTAAGGTTAAGACCTGTAACCTTAACCTTTACCCTTAACCTTAACCTAAATAAACCCGTAACCTTAACCTTAACCTAGCCTTAACCTTGACCTTAACTATAACCTAACCCTAACCTTAACATTAGCTTTACCCTTAGTGTAACCTTAACCTTGACTTTACCCTTAACCTTAACCTAACTTTAACCTTAACCTTCCCATCACCTTAACCTTAACCTTAATCTTAACCTTAACCTTAACCTTCCCATCACCTAACCTTAACCTTAACCTTAATCTTAACTTGACTAAACCCGTAACCTTAACCTTAACCTCACTAAACCCATAACCTTAACCTTAACCTTTAACCTTACCCTAACCTTAGCCTTAACCTTAACTTTATTATTAACATAACCTAACTATAACCTAACCTTAACCTTAACCTTAACCTAACCTTAACCTTAATTCTAATATTAATCTTAACTTTACCCTTAACCTAACGTTAACCTTAAATTTAACCTTAACTTAACCTAACCTTAACCTTAACCTCACCGTAACCTTAACCTTAACTTATCCTAACTTAACCTTAACCTTCCCCTAACCTTAACCTTAACCTTAACCCTAACCTTAACCCTAACCTTAAACTTAACCTAATCTTAACCTTGACCTTACCCTTAACCTGACTAAACTCGTAACATTAACTATAACCTAACCCTAACCTTACCCGAACGAAACCGTTAACTTAACCTTAACCTTAACCTTACCCTTACCCTTACCCTTATCTTAACCTTAAGCTTGAACTTAACCTTAACCTTGAGAAAACTCTTAAACTTAACCTTAACCTGACTAAACCTGTAACTTGTAACCATAACCTTAAGTATAACCTAACCCTAACCTTGACCAAACCCTTAACCTTAACCTTCACCTTAAACTTCCCCTAATATTAACTATAACCTTAACCTTAACCTTAACCTTAACTTTACCGTTAACCTTCACTATAACCTAACCTTACCTTTACCTTAACCTTAATCTCACTCTTAACCTTAACCAAAACCCTAACGTTAACCTTAACCTTAACCTGAAGCTTACCCTTAACCTTGATTTTAAGCTAACTTTAACTTTACCTTAACCTTTACTTTACCCTTAACCTAGCCTTAACCTTAACCTTCCACCTTAACCTTAACCTTAACCTTCACTATAACCTATCCTTAACCTGAAGATTAACCTTAACCTTAACCTTAACTATAACCTAACCATAACCTTACCCTAACGATAACCTTAACCTTAACCTTAACCTTAACCTTAACCTTAACCATAACCCTAACCTTAACCTTAACCTTAACCTTAACCTTATCTTAACCTTACCTTAACCTTTACTTATCTTAACCTTTACTTAACCTAACCTTAACCTTAACCTAACCTTAACCTTGACCTAAACTTAACCTTATATTACCCTTAACCTAACCTAACCTTAACCTTAACCTAACCTTGATCATAACTATAACCTAACCCTAACCTTGACCAAACCCTTAACATTAACCTTAACCTTAACCTTAACCTTGACTTTACCCTTAACCTTACCCTAACCTTTCCCTAACCATAACATTCACTTAACCTTCACCTAACCTTAACCTTTACCTTAACCTTAACCTAACCTTACCCTTGACCTTACCTATAACCTAACCCTAACCTTGACCAAACCCTTAACCTTAACCTAGCCTTAACGTTAACCTAACCTTAACCTTAACCTTACCCTAATGTTATCCTTAACCTTGACCAAACCCTTAACTTTAACCTTAACCTGACTAAACCTATAACCTTAACCCTAACCTTAAACTTAACTATAACCTAACCCTAACGTTGACCAAACTCTTAACCTTAACCTTAACCTTAATCTTCCCCTAACCTTAACTCTAACCTTAACCTTAACCTTAACCCTTAACCTTAACCTAACTAAACCCTTAACCTTAACCTTAACCTTAACTTTACCCTTAACCTTCACTATAACCTAACCTTACCTTTACCTTAACGTTAACCAAACCCTTAACCTTAACCTTAGCCTTAACCTTAAACTTACCCTTAACCTTGACCTCAAGCAAACCTTAATCTTAACTTTACCTAAACGTTTACTTTACCCTTAACCTAACCTTAACCTTAACCTTCACTATAACCTATACTTAACCTTAACCTTAACTATAACCTAACCATAACCTTACCCTAATGATAAACTTAACCTTAACCTTAACCTTAACCTTAACCTTAACCCTAACCTTAACCTTAACCTTAACCTTCCCATAACCATAACCTTAACCTTAACCTTCCCATAACCATCACCTTAACCTTAACCTTAGATTATAGTTAAGGTGAAGGTTAGGTTAAGGTTAAGTTTAGGTAAAGGTTAAGGTTAAGGTAAGGTTAAGGTTAAGGTTAAGGTTAAGGTCAATGTTATGGGAAGGTTAAGGCTAAGGTTAAGGTTAAGGTTAATGGGGTAAGGTTAAGGTTAAGGTTAAGGTCAAGGTTAAGGTTAATTTTATGGTTATGGGAAGGTTAAGGTTAAGGTTAAGGTTATGTTAAGGTTAAGGTTAGGTATAGGTTACAGAGGTTAAGGTTAGCTTTATGGTTATGGTTAAGGTTAAGGTTACAGTTACGGTTAAGGTTAAGGTTAACTTAACCTTAACCCTTAACCTTACCCTAACCTTAACCTTAACGTTAACCTAACGTTAAACTTAACTTTACCCTTAACATAACCTTAACCTTAACTTTACCCTTAACCTTAACCTAACCCTAATCTTGACCAAACCCTTAACCTTAAATTAAACATGACTAAACCCGTAAACATAAACTTAACGTTACCCTTAACCTTCAACTTAACCTTAACCTTAACCTTAACTATAACCTAACCCTAACCTTAACCAAACCCTTAACCTTAACCTTAACTTTAACCTTAACCTTCCCCTAACCTTAACCCTAACCTTAACCTTAGACTTTACCCTTAACCTAACCTTAACGTTAACTATGCCCTTAACCTAACCTTAACCTCACCCTTAACCTTAACTTAACCTAACCTTAACCTTAACCCTAACTATATCATAACCCTAACCTTGACCAAACCCTTAACCTTAACCTTATCTTAACCTTAACCTAACCTTAACCTTAACCTTAACCTAACTATAACCTTACTCTTAACCTTAACCTTGACCTTAAATATAACCTAACCCTAACCTTGACTAAATCCTTAGCATTAGCCTTAACCTAACCCTAACCTTGACAAAACCCTTAACATTAACCTTAACCTTAACCTAATCTTAACGTTAATATAACCATAATATTAACCTAACCTTAACCTTACCTTTAACTTAACCTTGACTTTACCCTTAACATTAACCTAACCTTAACCTTAACTTTACCCTTACTGTAACCTTAACCTTGTATTTACCTTTAACCTTGACCTTACCCTAACCTTAACCTTGACTTTACCCTTAACTTAACCTTAACCTTCACTCTAACCTAACCCTAACCGTTACCAAACCCTTAAACTTAACCTAACTAAACCTGTAACCTTAACCTTACCCTTAACCTTCATCTTAACCTTAAATTTACCCTTAACCTAACCTTAACCGTAACCTTGACCATGACCTTTACTAACGTTAACCTTAACCTTACCCTTAACCTTAACCTTAACTTTGCCATTAACCTAACCTTACCCTTAACCTTAACCTTATCTTAACCTTAACTATAACCTAACCCTAACCTTGACCAAACCTTATCCTGAAACTTAACTTTACCGTTAACCTAACCTTAACCTTAACCTTAACCTTGGTTAGGGTTAGGTTAAGGTTAAGGTTAAGCTTAGGATAAGGGTTTCTTCAAGGTCAAGGTTAAGGTTAGGTTAAGGGTAAGGTTATGGGTAAATTTAAGGTTAAGGTTAGGGTAAGGTTAAAGGTAAGCTTAGGTTAAGGTTAAGGGAAGGTTAAGGTTAAAGTTAGGTTAATGCAAGTTTAAGGTTACGAGCTTATTCACGTTAAGGTTAAGGTTAAGGTTAGGTTAAGGTTAAGGTTAAGATAAGGTTAAGGTTAAGGTTAAGGATAGGTTAAGGGTAAAGTTAAGGTTAGGGTTAGGTTAAGGTTAAGGTTATGTTAAGGGTAAAGTTAAGGTTACGGTTAGGTTGATGTTATGCTTAGGCTAAGGTTAAGGTTAAGGTTAGGGTAAGTTCACGGTTAGGTTAAGGTTAAGATAAGGTTAAGGGTAAGGTTAGGTTAAGGGTAAAGTAAAGGTTAATGTTAGGTTACGGTTAGGTTATAGTTAAGGTTAAGGTCACGGTTAAGGGTAAATTTAAGGTCAAGGTTAGGGTTATGTTATAGTTAAGGTTAAGGTTTTGATCAAGGTTAGGGTTAGGCTAAGGTTAAGTTAAGGTTTGGTTAGGATAAGGTCAAGGTTAAGGTTAGGTTAAGGTTAAGGTTACGAGTTTAGTGAGGTTAAGGTTATCGTTATGGTTAAGGTTATTGTTATGGTAAAGGTTAAAGTCAAGGTTAAGTGTTTGGTTAAGGTTAAGGTTAATGGTAAGGTTAAGTTAAGGTTAAAGTTAAGGTTAAGGTTAGGTTAAGGGAAAATTTAAGGTAAAATTTAGGGTTAAGGTTAGGGGAAGATTAAAGTTTGGTTAAGGTTAAGGTTAGGTTAAGGGTAAAGTTAAGGTAAAGTTTAGGGTTAAGGTTCGGGGAAGATTAAAGTTAGGTTAAGTTTAAGGTTAAGGTTAGGATAAGGTGAGGGTTAGGTGATAGTTAAGGTTAAGGTTAGGTTAAGAGTAAAATAAGGTTAAGGTTAAGGTTAAGGTCAAGGTTAAGGTCAAGGTCTAGTTTAAGGTCAAGGTTAAGGTCAAGGTTAAGGGTAAAGTTAAGGTCAAGGTTTGGGTTAGGTTATATTTAAGGTTAAGTTTAGGTTAAGGGTAAAGTCAAGGTTAAGTTTAAGGTGAAGGTTAAGGGTAAGGTTAAGGTTAAGGGTTACGGGTTTAGTCAGGTTAAGGTTAAGGTTAAGGATTTGGTTAAGGTTAGGTTAAGGTTAAGGTTAAGGGTTTGGTAAAGGTTATGGTTAGGAGTAAGGTTAGGGTAAGGTTAGGATTAAGGTTAGGGGAAGGTTAACGTTAAAGTTAGGTTAAGGGAAGGCTTAGGTTAAGGTAAGGTTAAGGTTAAGGTTACGAGTTTAGTCAGGTTAATTTTAACGTTAAAGGTTTGGTACGGGTTAGGGTTAGGTTATAGTTAAGATTAAGGATAGGTTAAGGGTAAAGTTAAGGTTAAGGGTTTGGTCAAGGTTAGGGTTAGGTTATAGTTAAGGTTAAGGTTAAGGTTAGGGTTAAGGTTAGGGTAAAGGTTCAGGTTAAGGTTAAGGTTAAGAATTTGGTCAAGGTTAAGGTTATGGTTAACATTAAGGTTAAGGTTAAGGTTAAGGGTTTGGTCAAGGTTAAGGTTAAGGGTTTGGTCAAGGTTAGGGTTAGGTTATAGTTAAGGTTAAGGTTAAGGTTAAGGTTGAGGTTGTGGGTTTAGTAAGGTTAAGGTTAAGCTTCAGGTTAAGGGTAAGGTTAGGTTAAGTTTAAGGGTTTGGTTAAGGTTAGGGTTAGGTTATAGTGAAGGTTAAGGTTAAGTTAAGCATAAAGTGAAGGTTATGGTTAAATTTAAGGTTAGCGTTAAGGGTAAGGTCAAGGTTAAGGTTATGGGTCTTAACCTTAACCTTAACTTTAACTATAACCTAACTGTTACACAGTAATTTATCACCATCCCTGCAATCCCCCGTCCCACACATTGGAGGGCCTTTTCTGTGACCTGTGAGCAATGACATAACCTGAAACCACTTTCATGGCATCCCCCTTGACAAGGAAAATCATTCCTCTGAAGAAATTTTCCTTTGGAAAACCCTAAAAAATGACCTTTTGGCCTTGGCATGACTAGCCTGTTCAGCCCTCATGCCAATGGGGAAAATCCACCAAATAGGGCGCACCAACTGGCACTCTGTCCCAGTGTATTTCCCGCGCCAAGCTTAATAAGGATTTTTTTTTTAAATAAATGGCGGATGTTTGATTCCAACAAACTCCTAAACGAGTCTCTAAAATGAGTTGGGACGTTTGGTTCTGAATCTCCATGTATGGGAGGTGGTTTTCCACCTATCATGGAAGATTCCTTCAGGATAGGGCTAATCCCACAATTGTAGAGATCCCAACTTCCCTTCCACCATCTATATAAGCTTTCCATTTTCCCTTAGCAAGCGAGTAGTAGCCTTAATGGTCATAAAACTAAGAGCTGAATCTGTAGCAAGGAGACTATCGCCAGACAACCTTTGAGAGCCAAGCCGAAGAGAGAGAGCTTTGTCCCATTTCCGATGAGCTTCATTGAGACATGCTCCACTGTCGACCTTGCTGAAGGAAGATCCAGTGTCAGAGCTTAAGGTTGTATCGTTCCTTTGTTTTATTAATAATAAGCGACATTGATTATGGTTTCATTCATGTATCTTTATCTTTGATGCAATGAATTATATCTTCTCTGATTGATGTATAGTTACAAGATTTAGATTCTATGTTATGTATCGTCATGTTTCTTTGCATGTGTGCAGGTGTTCGGATGCGCTAAGCGAAAGGATTGTGATCTGCCTAAGTTGAGGACGGGAAGCGTCATCCTTTCCTCAATTACCATTGCGTAGGACCTGAGGTAGGCAACTTGTTATATTTTGCTGTTTTTGTAACTAGAGACCTACGTCACTGCGTGTCTGATTGTTGCTAGACCTGATTTGGGCTAGTAGGGATTGCCTCTGTTCGCAGAGGGGATTTACCTCTCCAAAAAACTGGTGACTCCACTGGGGAGTTAGTTGGAGTTAGTCTTATCTCTTTTGGTTGTTTTTGGATTGTGTCTGATTTATTTTCTCTTATGGTCTGTCTGTTTCTGGTGTAAGACCCTTTTTCAGCCCTAGAGGATCAGATCTGACCTCTTCTTTTCCGAAATTTTCATCTTTTAATGGTTGGCTTGATTGGCGCAGTTTCCACCCTGATAGTCATACCAATTGGAATAGGTTTCCAGTTCATCACTCGCGCCATCCCCTATCTAGCGTGGATTATAGCTAGACAGTCGCACCATTTCCTGTAGGTGCTAGGGTTTTCCCTTGTTTGGGAATTTTTTTGGTCAATACTTTTGCTTCTGGGTTAGTTTTAGATTTTTCTTGACGTGGTGAGTCTGGTCTTGGTTGGGAGAAATTCTTTGTTTTTTCATTTTCAGGCATTGGCGCTTGTTTTCAGTTAGCAACCCGTAGGGTGTGTGAAAATTGAGATTTTTTCCCTAAATCCTTCACCAGTGTGTCCTTCCCTTCCGGTCTTTTCTCTGTATGAGCGTAGATTACATTTCTCATGGTTCAGCTGAAATGTCTTCTTTCCATGATTGCTTGATGTAAAATGGAATGAATGTCTTGTTTTGATCTCATTCTTTAGAAGTCCTCTTTGTGGTTGATCTCATATGTCTTGTAGCATTTTGAGGAATTTTGTTACGAAGTGTTTAAAACAACGATTGAATTCTTAGTGTTTGTTTGCATCCCTTTTGCATTCATCCTTCCATTACAAAGATTTGCATTCATTTAGTTTTCGTCTCAAAGTTTGATTTTGTTAGAATGCATTAGATCACATTGCATTGAAAAGTATTTTTGAGATTTATCATTAAACTTAGATTACATTGTTTAATGATTGAAATCTAAAAATCGCATTGAGTGCATTCTCTTTCATTAAAAGCATGCATTAAGTAGATTCTCATTTTATCGACAAATGCATTGAGTGCATTCTTATTCTTTCAAAAAAAAGGAAATTGTGCATAGATTAGAATTACATAATTTTCAAAAAAAAGATTTTGCATAGATTACATTGCATTATTCACATCATTGAATGTTTGAAATTACTTTTGGATAGTGAAAGTCATCTAGTTTGGAATAATTTCATTTTCAATGTTTTTGTTTGTTGCATCATTGTTTGAAACTCTTCCCTTAACTAGATAGCATTCATCAAATTGAAATATTTCTTTCGTCATATAGCTGCATATAGGAGATTGTCAGATGACATACGGTAGGGCCTGAAAATTGAAACATAATTGAAGATCAACTCTAAAACTTATTCAATTTACCTTAACACAACATTGAAACATTAAAAAAATGTTTAAAGGTCTAGGCTAGTGATGTGTTCGGGCATCGTTAAACCTAATAGCTGTTGTTCGCCTCTTAGCTTTATATAGCACTAGTATGGACTTGTGCTCCCCGTACCGTCGAGTATATAAAGGGAGACCCCACTAGCTTGCTATCCTTTATCTGTAGGAAGCCGAGTCTACTGCCTTATGCCCATGATACACCGGACACAGCATTCGGATAGATTGCCTACACGTATGTCAAGTCCTTAGTTGATTTCTCTTTCATTTTTTAACCAAGGTGTATATTGCAGTTCATGGATATCTGGCACACCTTTTGCCTAGAGTTCCAGAGTAGTCATTTCGATATTTTACGACTCTTTAAATTTGAAAATATCATCGAGCGCTTGTCCTTTCACGCTTGTTTCCAAACTGAAAGAGATAGAGTCATATTTTTCTTGTTTCTTGAATCTTAAAATATGAAACAACAGAGTTTTGTTTCAATGTTTTAAAAAAAAAATTAACTGCCCACGAAATATTCCTAGTTAAAGTTAGTTTCCTTAGGGTTTTGTTCTTAAGATCGTTATTGATGGAAACTTTTCCGTAGTTCACCAACCAAGGAATCCCCTCCGATGGGAATCCTGGTCCTTTTCCTCCTTTTGGAAATGTTGGTGCTCCTTATATGGCAACGTTGTCCCTTCTTGGGTTAACTGTTGGGTTGCCTGTTTGGTTGTTCTCAACCTCTGTGGTCCCAAATGTCCCGGCTACTAGTCAATCAATTCCATCCACCGTACCATCCACTCCACCGCCTGAACAATGCCATGTTGATTACAAGGTGGACCTCTCCCCTTCTTCACCTATTTCTGCGTCCTCATCTTCTACTTCATCTGGTGAAAGTCTGGATTCGAGTAACCAGGTGGCTAAGAAGAAGAAAAAGAAGAAAAAGAACAAGAAGTCTGGTAATAGAGAGGCTAAGGCCACAACTACTGCTTATAATACACCATCCATTGATAAACCATCTAACCTTCCACGGAAAGTCAAATTCCCTTGCATGTTGTGCCAGGGAAACCATCTTCTTTGAGACTGCCCTGGTATTCCCAAGGTGCTTGAAGTATGGTCCAACGGTTGTCCGTCGTTGCCTTTGGCTTCCAGGAGTCAGGTTGGGGGCACGTATTAAGCTCGTGCTAGTAAAGCTCCCAAGAAGCAGGGCAAGATTACCCATCCTTGTAATTTGTGTGAAGGGCACCATGCCATTCACCTCTGTCCATATATGGATGAAGCCAAACGAGTGTTAGACAACCCGACTGTTTCTACACCATGCCTTCTAGATGGTTACAATAAGCTTTCTTTGAGTCCTCCACCAGTTGATGCCTCGATCAATCAAGAGTCATCCTTGGTTGATCCCGCTCCCCCGAAAATTGAAATTTAGTAATTCATCCTTGACCAACCATTGGTCATGGGATCGGCTAAGCTGGCCCCGTCTATGGTGCACCAGGTCTTTTCCTTTGAGATTGGACCTCACATCCCGCAGGTTCTTCTTGTCTCTTCAGATTCTTTGGACTTGGAGAAAGATTCTCCTGTCCCTATACCTCAAGAAGCCGCTCCTCCGCCTCCCATGATGGATATCTCGGAGGATACCCCTCCCGCCTTCGAGATGGAGGTCATGGAGGATGCTCCTTCTTGTATCGTAACACCAGGGTAAGACCATATCGGTTCGATGGTAGCCCCTCCGAGTAGTTTGGTCACTTCCTTCGATTGGAGTCAATTTGCAGGATACCACCTTCCGTATTATGTGCATTTTGAGATAATGGTACAAACCTTCGATCTGGTCGTACCTAGCACTATTATAGATGAATGAGGTTCTATTAGTATTCTATCCTCAACTACATGGCAAGTGTTCGGTTTGCCTCTGCTTGTGCCTATTATGCAGAATATGTTGGCTTTTAACAAAGGAACTAGTCAACCGTTAGGGATCCTTCCGAAGTTGCTGCTACTTTGGGAGGGAAAATTGTCCATATGGACGTGATGGTTGTTCCAGGCCCCTTGGATTTCAATTTACTCTTGGGGCATGATTATACTTATTCCATGGGAGCACTTGTCTCCTCCCTCTTTCGTGTGATGTGTTTTCCACACCAAGGTCGGATCGTGACCATCAATCAACTTTCATTCTTTGGTCCTAACATGACATCTGGTCCACCATCATCCCTTCTGGGTCTTTATCCACTGGTTGTGTCATCCCCGCCGCATGTCAATTATGTGGCTACCTGTCCCGTGCCTACATTCAGTGATAGTGCCATTTTGCATCATGTGCTGGGGGCATTGGGTCCAAACTTCCAAGATGTTTTCCTTCCATCGGATGGGCAACTCTTTGAAGCGATGAATTCTTATTCATTATAATGAGGTCTTTCAAAGCATTGTTCATTTTCTTGTGTCAAGCTCATTAAGAAAATGAAACAAGGTTTTCGGAGCATAGTTCCTTTTCTTGTGTCAAGGTCGTTAAAAAATGAAACAATATGTTAGGAGCACAGTTCATTTTCTTGTGTCAAGCTTCTTAAAACATGAAACAAGGTGTCCTGAGGATAGTTCTTTTAATGTGTCAACCTCATTAAAACAATGAAGAACTGTCCTGTTCAATTCGATTCTTTGATAAGATCTCGTAAAATCCCAGTCGAGTCTATCTCTAGATCTTGTAACTTGAACCTTCACTCCATCTGCCTCTCATATGGACTGAAGCTTGGGGGGCATGTACCTCGAATTGAGTCACCATGCTGAGGGCATGCAAACCTTTTCAAGGATAGTTTGTTTTCATTTCAAGCTTGTGTAAAAATGAAACTGGTATCAAGCATAGTTTATCTTTGTTTCAAGCTTGTGTAAAAATGAAACCAACTTCAAGAAGAGTTTCCTGATTTCAAGCTTGTGTAAAAATCAAAACCATTCCGATTTTACCTCTCGTGATTTCCATTTTATCAGCCTGTTTTTCCAGATGAGCCTTGGTTTTCTCATTCCACCATCACTATCTGTTGGGTCGATCATATGCCTTCACTTGGTGTTTTACACATTCCTAAGGAACCACTGCAATGATTGGTCTTGTTAGCCAGCCTCTTAACCTTTACTTGTTCTGAGCAGTTCCACCATTACCAGAACCAGTTGCTTCCCTTTATACCACTCTTTCTTCCAGGTGGAGTCATCTTTTAGCTCTTTTCTGACTCTCTAAACATGAAAATATTGCTGAGTCATTTTTCTTTTTGATCTCGTTAAATTGGCTATGAAACGACATCTACCCAATATAAGTTTACCCTTTTTTCGGGCTAGCATAGATTATTTATGAAAAAGGAATACCCTAGCCGATCGCGACTAGGAGGTTTTCTCAGACATAGTTTTCTACCTTTTCAGATCTGAGGAACTATCTACGAAAAGGGACTGTTGGAGTTTACTTTTCCACTGTCTTTTCAAACTCTCTAAACATGAAAAGACATCGAGTTCTCATTTTTTCAGACTCGTTAAAACCTGATGACATCGGATTCGGTCATAATGACGATACTCGAGTTCCTCCTTCCTAGGGATTGTTAAATGTACTAGTTTGGATTTGTCCAAAGGAAAAACTTCTGTGACAAGAATATGGTATCCTCTTCAAGCTTGTGTAAAAATAAAGAGGTACTCGCCAGAAATGGTGGGGAAAAAATGAAACCAGTATCAGCGTCGTATCGGCAGTATGTCGCTCTTGAACATGGCACTTGTCTGCATTTGTGTCGGGTTGGGGGCATCTCATCTCGTTTTCTGCTTGCCTCCATGGGTTTGGGTTATCCTTTTTGACTTCTCATCTACTCTTTTCCTCGTCATCATGACCTCAGAACTTTTGATGTCAAATACTGCCAAATCCAGTGTCGTGCCGTCGATATGTTCAAGAGAAGTTGACCTTTGCAATTTTCAACCCTCCTCTGATTCTCATCTGATCCTGATTCACAAATATTATATTCCTCTATCTCATGTCGATGATTTGGGAAACATTATGGCCCACCTTCGATCAAGGTCACTTCCTGTCAACTTAAGCTCATTATCCAGGAAGTTGATCTAGAGACTCCCCTCCGGTACCTTGGAGCTTGCATGCCTCAATGGCAAGTTCTTTGCATCTAATCTAAGGTTTTCATCATTGGCCTTCGATCAGATGATTCTGCGGGTGTTTGATGCCAGCTCACTATTCAAATTTCGTGGATTGTACCTATAGTACCTTGAGGGCCATTGTCATTATAGGTGGTTCCCCTCGCGTTTATTAACAGCTTTCATCATTGGCTGGTAATCAGATGATGTTCTTGCATGTTCAACTTCAGCTCACATATTCACATGCTAGGACTTGTACTTTGTTCGGGTTGAGATGGAGCGCAAGACCCTGGGTTTTGTCTGATGGAATCCAAGCTGCGGGTTTTTTGGATTATCATGATTGGTTACATGACTCATTTATTGGATGGCTACGACCATACCTGAGTCTACTTATTGATCCTTTTCTGGATGGCTACGTCCGTACCTTGGATCCTGATTATTGTATACTCTATTTTCGATGGCTGCACCCATACCACATATCATGTATTTGAGATATCAGTTGTACATGTCTACGTAGGTTTTCCGACAGCAGTGTTTTCATTTGGGCACGTTCTCATAAAGCATTTCACCCCTCTCTCTCTTTTGGGCCTCATGATTTAGGGGGAATATGTTACACAGTAATTTTCACCATCACTGAAATCCCCCATCCCGCATATTGGAGGGCCTTTTCTGTGACCTGTGAGTAGTGAAATAACCTAAAACCACTTTCATGGCATCCCCCTTGACAAGGAAAATAATTCCTCTGAAGAAAGTTTCCTTTGGAAAACCCTAAAAACCGACCTTTTTTCCTTGGCATGACTATCCAGTTCAGCTCTCGCGCCAATGGGAAAAATCCATCAAAGAGGGCATGCCAACTGGCGCTCTGTCCCAGTGTATTTCCCACACCAAGCTTAATAAGGATTTTTTTTTTAAAGTAAATGGAGGAAGTTTGATTCCAACAAACTCTTGAACGAGTCTCCAAAATGAGTTGGGAGGTTTGGCTCCAGATATCCATGTATGGGAGGTGGTTTTCCACCTATCATGGAAGCTTCCTTAAGGATAGGGCCAATCCCACAATTGTAGGGATTCCAACTCCCCTTCCACCCTCTATATAAGCTTGCCATTTTCCCTTAGCAAGCTCTTAGTAGCCTTAATGGTCATAGAACTAAGAGCTGAATCTGTAGCAAGGAGACTATCGCCAGACAACCTTTGAGAGCCAAGCCGAAGAGAGAGAGCTTTGTCCCATTTTCGATGAGCTTCATTGAGACGTGCTCCATTGTGGACCCCGCCGAAGAAGATCCAGTGTCAGAGATTAAGGTTGTATCGTTCCTTTGTTTTATTAATAATAAGCGACTTTGATTGTGGTTTCATTCATGTATCTTTATCTTTGATGCAATGAATTACATATTCTTTGACTGATGTATAGTTACAAGATTTAGATTCTATGTATGTGTGCAGGTGTTCGGACGTTCTAAGCAAAAGGATTGTGATCTGTCGAAGTGGAGGACGGGAAGCATCATCCCTTCCTCAATGACCATTGCATAGGACCTGAGTTAGGGAAATTGTTATATTGTGTTTTTTTTGTAACTAGAGACTTACTTCACTGCATGTCTGATTATTGTTAGACCCGATCTGCGCTAGTAGGGATCACCTCTCTCCGCAGAGGGGATTTACCTCTCCAAGACTAACCTAACCTTAACCTTAACTATAACCTAACCCTAACCTTGACCAAAACCTTAACTTTAACATTACCCTTAACTTTAACCTTAACCTTAACCTAACCTTAACCTTAACCTTAACCTTCCCATAACCATAAACTTAACCTTAACCTAACCAAACCTTAACCCTAACATTAACCTTAACATTAAATATAACCTAACCCTAACCTTACATGATCCATAACCTTAACTATAACCTAACCCTAACCTTAACCTTACCCTTAAACTAACCTTAACTTTAACTTTGACATTGACCTTAAGGTTAAGGTTAAGGTTAAGGTAAGGTTAAGGTTACATTAAGGGTAAAGTCAAGGTTAAGGTTAGGTTATGGTTAAGTTTATGGGAAGGTTAAGGTTAATACAAGGTTAACGTTGAGGTTAAGGTTAGGTTAGGCTAAGGTTAAGGTTAGGTTAAGGGTTTGGTCAAGGTCAAGGTTAAGTTTAGGTTAAGGGTAAGGTTAAAGTTACGGGTAAAGTTAAGGTTAAGGTTAGGGTAAGGCTAAGGTTAAGTTTAATGTTAAGGTTAGGGGAAGGTTAAGGTTAAATTTAGGTTAAGTTAAAGTTTATTCGAAGTTTAGGGTAAAGGTAAGGTTAAGGTTAAGTTCAAGGTTAGGTTAAACTTGAATTTTCCCTTAACCTAACCTTAACCTTAATTATAACCTAACCCTAACCTTCACCTTAAATTTACCCTTAACCTTAACCTTAACTATAACATAACCCTAACCTTACCCTAACCATAATTGTAACCTTAACCTTACCTTAACCTAGCTTAACCTTAACCTTGACCTTAACCTTAACCTTAACCTTAACCTTACCCGTAACCTTAACCTTAAATTTACCCTTAAGCTAACCTAAACCTTAACCTTACCCTTAACCTTAACCTTACCCTCAACCTTAACCTTAACCTTAACTTTACCCTTAACCTTGACTTTACCCTTAACCTTAACCTTAACCTTGACTTTACCCTTAACCTAACCTTAACCTTAAACTTAACCTTAACCTGACTAAACCCGTAACCTTAACCTTAACCTAACCTTAACCTTAACCTTCACCTTAACTTTCCCATAACCTTAACCTTAACCTTAACTATAACCTAACCTTAACCTTGACCTTAACTATAACCTAACCCTCACCTAGACCAAACCCTTAAGATTAACCTTAAAATTGACCTTAACCTTAACCTTAACCTTAAACTTAAGCTTGACCTTAACTATAACCTAACCCTAACATAAACCTAACCTTAACCTTGACCAAACCCTTAACGTAACCTTAAACTTGACTTTACCCTTAACATAACCTTAACCTTGACCTTGAACTTACCCTCAACATTAACCTTAACCTTAACCTGATTAAACACGTAACATTAATATTAACCTTAGCCTTACCCTTAACCTTAAACTTAGCCTTAACCTTGACTATAACCTAACCCTAACCTTAACCAAACCTTAACCTTAACCTTACCCTTAACGTAACCTTAACCTTGACTTTACTCTTAACCTTAATCTTACCCTTAACCTAATCTTAACCTTACCCTAACCTTAACCCTAACCTTACCCTTACCCTTAACCTTAACATTAACCTAACCTTAAGCTCAACCTTATCCTTATCTTAACCTTAACTTAACCTTAATCTTAACCTTAACCCTAATCTTAACCATAACCTTAAGGTTAAAGTTATGGGTAAGGTTAGGTTAAGGTTAGGGTTAGGTTATAATTAAGGTTAACGTTAAGGTTAATGTTAAGGGTTTGGTTAAGGTTAAGGTTAAGGTTAAGGTTAGGGTTATAGTTAAGGTTAAGATTAGGTTATGTTAAGATTAAGATAAGGTTAAGGGTAAGGTTATGGTTAAGGTTAAGGTTACGTTAAGGGTAAATTCAATGTTAAGGTTAGGTTAAGGTTAAGATTAAGGATAAGGTTAGGTTAAGGTTATGGATAGGTTAAGGTTAATTTAAGGTTAAGGTTAAGGTTAAGGGTTTGGTCAAGGTTAGGGATTGGTTATAGTTAAGGTTATGGGAAGGTTAATGTTAAGGTTAAGGTTACAGTTAAGGTTAAGTAAAGGTTAAGGTTAAGGTTTAGGTTAAGGTTAGAGTTAAAGTTTTGGTCAAGGTTAGGGTTAGGTTAAGGTTAAGGTTAAGGTTAGGTTAAGGGTATAGTTAAGGTTATGGTTATGGTAATGTTAGGGTTAGGTTATAGTTAAGGTTAATGTTAGGTTAAGGTTTAAGGGTAAGGTTAGGGTAAGGTTAGGGTAATTTCAAGGTTAAGGTAAAGTTAAGGTTAAGGTTAGGTTGAGGTTAATGTTAATGTTAGGGTAATGTTAGGGTTAGGTCACTAACCATAACCTTAACCTTAACCGTAACCTTAACCTTAACCTTAACCTAACCTTAACCTTATCATAACCTTAACTATAACCTAACCCTAACTTTGACCAAACCTTAACCTTAACCTTAACCTTAACCTTAACTTTACCCATAACCTTAACCCTAACCTTATCATTAACCTTACCCTTCACCTTAACCTCAACTTAACCTTGACCTTAACCTTGAGATTAACCTTAACCTTGACCTTGATCTTAACCTAACCTTAACCTTAAACTTAACCTTAACCTTATCTTACCGTTAACCTTAACCTTAATGTTCCCAAACCCTTAACCTTAAACTTAACCTGAACCTTAACCTTAACCTGACTAAACCCATAACCTTAACCTTAACCTTAACCTCACCTTAACAATAACCATAACCATAACCTTAACCTTATCTTAACCATAACCATAACCTTAACATTATCTTAACCTTAACTGTAACCTAACCCTAACCTTGACCAAACCTTAACCTTAACCTTAACCTTAACCTTAACTTTACCCATAACCTTAACCCTAACCTTAACCTTAACCTTAACCTTACCCTTAACCTTAACCTAACCTTGATATTAACCTTAACCTTGACCTTGACCTTGACCTTAACCTAAACTTAACCTTAAGCTTACCCTTAACCTTATCTTACCCTTAAGCTTAACCTTAACCTTCCCAAAAATATGTGTGTTTGTTTTAATTACATCTGGAGACAACATGTCTCTCAAAAATATGCATATGAAAAGCCTAGGCGACTAATCAGCATGGTGCTCATGGTAGCATGTTACTGCCCGCACCAATCGCCTCAGTAAGAGATGAAGGCAGCTAGGCACCCCTACGGTGTGCCTATGATAAGCTATCGAAACATCAGCTAGGCAAGCATAATCAGGAATCCTACGAGTGATTCCTTCTAAGTTCTGAACCAGCTCGTTCCCCTCGCCCCCCTCACCTTGAGGGTCCTATGCGAGAGGGGTCCTCCAAGCGATCAGTGACATCTCGGCAAGCCTCTTTGGGCCGACATCTGCATACATATAATATTAGTTGTTAGAACATGCATGTATACATATATATATATATATATATATATATATATATATATATATATATATAATCAAAAAGAGTATTACCCAGCTCCTCATCCCAGTCCTCTCCTTATGGGAGTGGAAGGTCTAGGTCTCCTGTGAATTCGGTACCAGCATAGGGCCAATCCTCTATGATGATCAACTGTCGCCAAAGCCATCCGAAGAAATCAGGCCGCCATGACATTTTCTGGCCCCCTCCTGCTTTGGGCATCAATGCTACCCATCGAGCCATCTGTGGCTCTCTCAAAGGTGGATCTACGACTATTGCCCCCTGGCCCTGGAAGATAGGTAGTTGTTCTAGGATGAACGATACCAAGATTGACTCGTACCCAAACTGCTTTAGTTTGGCCTTTTTACATTTAGTCAATTGTCTTTTGATATTCATGGTTACGGCTGTGGCCCAATCAAATACTGTTGGGTTCATACATTATGACACGAGGAGGAGCTGTGTTTTGGTAGCCTCATGCGGCGCTTGTGACCCCGTAACCCGCGTAATAGTATGTAGCACCACTCTGAGTCTAGATCGAGAACAGTGTGAATGTCAACTTTGCCACTAACTGATTCTGTTTGTGCCCCTGGGCACACTCTCTCCATAGCCATCGACATATTTTTGCCAGAAGGCCTAGTACCTATCATAATCGGAACTGGACCTCTGCGAGACAATCCAGTGATGAAGTTGACATCGGACACTTCGAGTTCAAGCACTTGATCTCGAAGCCGAAACTTCTCTCTATTCTCATCCCAGATACTTATCAAATATTGTAACAATTCAGGTTGTGCCCTGAGACATGGTGTCAAGAAGAATTTATTTAATCCACAATTCTGAAGAGCATTCACGCATTACTCATTCCCCATTTCCATTTCATCCTCTTCACTATGCTCCCTTTGTTTCCATTCAATCACCATTGTGGCTTTATACCTACATTAAATTGGTCATAAGCACATCATAAGATCCCTTAGGCATTCAAAAATTCAATTGATTGGTTCAATTTTTGTGAAATTTGAGCGGAATATGAGGTTGCGTGGTTGGCACAACTGTTTTTCTGACAGTCGCGCCAGCTGGCGTGACCCCTTTGCAAAAAGAGCTCGATTGGCACGGGTCCGTGCCTCATACCCGAGCCAACTGTGGAAGCCCTAAATTTGCAAATCCTCCCCTCAGGGATGCCAAATCACAATGGAAAGCTATGAAATATGGCTTAAAACATAGCTAATGGAAGAGGATCTTACTTGGAAAAGATGAGATCTGGGATAATGCACTGGATCGACCACAATTTTCACTGCAAGATCGCAGGGAAATAACTCACTATCGCTCTGCACAAGAGGTAAAAAGTAAAAAGTAAATATGTTTTTACTATTGGTCATATTTATAACTTTTCGAAATCAAAATCAGGTTTTGGGGCTTATTTTTTTTATATTTTATCATATTTTTGTCGAAGAATGGGTTTTACACTTGCTTTTTGTGTAGCGACAGGTTTTCACGCGACTAGGATGACAACATGAGTTGTATTTTATACTTTTTCGGACTTGGTAAAAACACGAAAAAGTCACTATTGGAGTCATCTTTCAGCTCTTTTCTGACTCTCTAAAATTGAAAAGATTGTCGAGTCACTTGTCATTTTGATCTCGTTAAAGTGGCTACGAAACAACATCTACCCAGTATATGTTTACCCCTTTTTCGGGCTAGGATAGATTATTTACAAAAAATGAATACCCTAGCCTATCGCAACTAGGAGATTCTCTCAGATATAGTTTTCTACCTTTTCGGATCTACAAGACTATTTACGAAAAGGGACTGTTGGAGTTTTATTTTCCACTATCTTTTCAAACTCTCTAAACATAAAAAGATGTCGATTTCTTCCTTTGTTAGACTCATTAAAAAATGATGACATCAGACTCCATCGTAATGACATCACTTGAGTTCCTCCTTCCTAGGGCTCGTTAAATGTAGTAGGTTGAATTTTTCCAAAGGAAAAACTTATATCGCAAGCATATGCTATCCCCTTCAAGCTTGTTTTCAAAAATAATTGGGGTACTTGCCAAAAATGGTGGGGGAAAATGGAACCAATATCACCGTCGTGTCGGCAGTATGTCGCTCATGAACATGGCACTTGTCTACATTAGTTTCGGGTTGGGGACATCTCATCTCGTTATCCGCTTGCTTCCATGGGTTTGGGTAATATCTTTTGACCACTCATATGCTCTTTGCCACATCATCATGACCTCATATCCTTTGATGTCAAATACTGCCAAATCTAGTGTCATGCCACTGATATATTTAAGAGAAGTTGGCCTCTACAGTTTTCAACCTCCCTCTGATTCTCTACTGATCTTGATTCACAAACATCATGTTCCTGTGTCTCACGTTGATGATGTGGGAAACACTATGGCCCACCTTCGATCAAGGTAACTTCCTATCGACTGCAGCTCATTATCTAGGAGGTTGATCTAGATACTCCCTTCAGGTACCTTGGAGCCTGCATGCCTTAATGGTAGGTTCTTTGCATTCGATGAAAGGTTTTCATTATTGACCTTTGATCAAATGATTCTGTGGGTGTTCGACGCCAACTCACTGTTCACATTCCATGGATTGTACCTATAGTACCTTGAGGGCCATCCTCATTATTGGTGGTTCCTCTCGCGTCTGCTAATGGTTTTCATTATTAGTTGGGAATTAGATGATGTTCTTGCATTTTTTACTTCAACTCACTTATTCACATGCTCGGACTGGTACTTTTTTCGGGTCGAGATGGAGCGCAAGACCCTGGATTTTGTCTGATGAAATCCAGGCTGCGGGTTTTTTGTGGATTATCATGATTAGTTACATGAATCATTTGATTGGATGGCCGCGACCATACCTTAGTCTACTTGTTGATCCTTATTTTCTGGATGGCTGCATCCATACCTTAGATCCCAGTTATTGTAAACTCTATTATGGATGGTTGTGCCCATACCACATATCATGTATCAGAGATATCAGTTGTACTTGTATTTGCAGGTCTTTCAATGGCAGTGTTTTCAGTTGGGTGCATTCTCATAAAGCATTCCACCCCTCCCCCTCTCTCGAACCTCATGCTTTAGGGGGCATCTATTTCATAGCATTTTGTCACTGTCTCTACAATCCCTCATCTCATACGTTGGACTACTATTCCCATGACCTGTGAATAGTAAAATGACCTGAAACCACCTTCATAACATCCTCTTGCATAAGGAAAAACATTCTCCTAAAGAAAATTTCCTTTGAAAAACCCTAAAAATAGATGTTTTAGCCTTGGTGCGACTAGTCAGTTCAGCCCTCACGCTAATGGGGGAAATCCACACTAGAGGGCACGCCAATTGGCGCTCTGTCCCTATGTGTCACTCACGCCAAGCTTATTAAGGGATGTTTTTTAAAGATAAATGGTAGAATTTTGATTCTAAAAAACTCTTGAATGAATCATCAAAAGGAGTTGAGTGGTTTGACTCCAGATCTCCATGTATAGGAAGTGGTTTTCCACCTATCATGGAACCTTCCTAAGAGATAGGGCTTGTTGTCATTCCTAGAGACAGCCTTGAGTTGTGAAATACCAGTGCCTAGGACATATTATATAGTAAGGAGCGTATGATATAACATGGAAAGTTATTCATAAAAAGGCTCTCATGCTATCATGTGTAAACAGGAAGGTTTAAGTGAGATGGAACCAAAATCCTCAAAACTTCAACATAAAGAAAGCAATATTGCAGAGGCAAAGTGTGAATTTCTAATAGAAGCGTATTAGACAATTCAAAGATAGTTTTCTGTAAAGAGGGATGGATTCTAAAATAATTCATAGAGGTGTATAATCAAAGGGTGGTTACTGTGTATGAAATGTAGAGACAATACTAGCTGTTACCGAGATGAAATCTAGAAATGAATATCAACATGTAATGGGCTTATAGTAACAAGAATCCACACATGACAATAACTTTAAAGATAACATTTCATCACAGCTAATATTAGAAGAAATACGATTGAAGTGGAAAATGAAATAGCATATCATGCCTGAGCCATATTTAAAGTGCTAGACAGGTTTTAGCATGAGTATCAACTACTATAAATTCATACCAAGACAAGTGAGCCACTCACATTCCAAAACAAGATATAAGAGAAATGGATGTAAATGAAATGAACATTTAAGCTATAACACATAAGGGAGAGTTATAGACTATAAAGTATAAAGGCCAGAATCCTCAATAAATATGAAACTCCTCATCACTGAGACCCAACGGGCTCTTCACATTTATATCAAAATTTCAAAAAGATGCATACAAAATTCTTTCTCAGTGTATTCTTCTGAAAAATACGGAACCTTTTTTCTATCTCAGTTTGCTACTTATATAGAATTTACAATCACATACGTGGGAAGATATTTTGCGAAAATATCTTCCCCGCGTGCTGGTAAGCAGTTTCAGGTCCTTATCAAAACAACAAAATTTATGATGAGGGAGAATGCTTCTCATCATTTACAATTAGGCTCATGGCCGTTTCAAAACCAAACATTAAAATTGTTCTTTAAAAAAAAGTAAATGCAAGGGTGGAATATGAATTCCACTCGGAACTTGAAAGTAAAGTAAAAGTAAAACTAAAAGGCCACTAAGGCCGAATCATGAGTTAAACATTTTTACTGGTGCGAAGGAGTTGAGGCCATTGCTGAAGTAGGTGGTTGGATGTTTTTTAAGAGTCGGTTATGGAGGTGATGAAATTTCTCTGCTGCTTCCATGGCAGCTTTGCAAATTGAGGGGTTAGAGTTACTTCACTAAAACTGACGTAGTTTGAACTGGTAGGAAAACGGAGGGCTTTTCTGATGATATCGGGGGAAAGGGTGAATATTCTATTCCCTTGAGTAGAGAGGAACATGCCCTGACGTTCGTCGTAAGTGTCCTGGAGCCAAAAAATAAACTCAACCACTGGATACACAGGGGGGGTGATTTGGTGATACAAACCTGACAGAACAACCCGATATCTATCCTTGTGTTTGACATGTCTCCTAAAAAGTTTAGGCTTGACACTGCTCATGGGAAATGGGTACTGCGGGTCATAGATGTCAGCTTGTTGGTCTAAAAAAGGTTCAAACCCTGGAGGGGCTCTGGTTTCACAGACTCGGGGAGTCTCTGACTCTAACTTCTTGGTTGTGACTTTACCCATGAACAACATGAAAATTTAAAAACAAAAGGAAACCAGATGGAATGTGAGGGATGGAATACTTACGCAGTAGGAAATTTCTCAGGAAAGCGATGCCGAGGTATTGACAGTGACTGGGTGGACCTGGTACTGGGCTCCCACCTTTGTTTATACAATAGTCGAAAACCTTAGTATTTTACCACGGTAAAAGGCGTGAGACCGTTATATATAACTGAGGTAGCTCGAGAAAAGATGGTGTGCTGAAACAAGTGGGGTAAGCATCGTAAGGACACTGACAGTGAGACATGCAGCATGTAGGAGTTGGGTGTTAGACTTCGGGTAGTTAAACACCGCGTGTCGGGTTAAATACCGGTACGGGCCTCGGTACCGGGTGTCCTAAAAACTTACCTTACCTTTTCGTCATGGTGACAGCTCTGCTTCAGAACATAGCTCTTGCGGGACGCGAAATGCCTATTACGATAACTTTAAAACCCATTCTTTATTCTCCGTATAACTTTCGCCCCATGTCGATCCTCTTGAAATGTCATCAAGATTCCAGGGGGGGTAAGGCTCCGCCTTGCCCCTTACCTTCGTGACTCCCCCAGAACTACACTTGCAGACTCCTTCTCCTGCGTGTATAAAGTGTATGCGGGCCCCATTTTATATTCATTTATTTTGTGCCTTTTATATATTTTCTTGGCTAAGTTTAAAGTCTTCATATATTTCCGCTCTATTATAGAAAGGCGCTTATACTTTTCTCGCATGTGACTTAGCTCAGCATTATTTCTCCTTAGCCAGCTTCAAAACTTTAGCCATAAGTAATGTTATCAGGTGATATGCTTCGTATAACTTTTATTAAAATATTAAGGGTGAACTATATAATCAACAGGTCCTATCCGATAATTATAGGGATCCCAACTTCCTCTCCTGCATCTATAAAATCTTGCCCTCTCCATTAGCAAGCTAGCTGAACTTGTAGGAAGGAAACTATAGCCAGGAAACTATTGAGAGCCAAGCCTAAGAGAGAGAGCTTCGTCCAGATTCCTGACAGGCTTTGTTGAGACACGCTCTTCTGCTAGCGCCGCTGAAGGAAGATCATAACGTCAGAGCATTTGGTTGTAATCTCCCTTTTGTCATTTATAATATAAGCGACTATGATTTTGGTTCCATTCATGTGTTCACTTCTTTATTTAATGCAATGAATTATATCCTCTCTGACTGATATATAGTTACACACTTTAGATTTTATGTTGTATGTCACCATTTCCTTGCATGTGTATAGGTGTTTGGATGTGTCAAACGGAAGGATCGTGATCTGTCAAGCGAGGGATGGGAAACATCATCTTTTCTTCAAAGACAACTACGTGGGATTTGAGGTATGCTACTTATTGCGATATTTGTCTTTTTGTAACTAGGAACCGACATCATTACGTGACTTGATTATTGCTAGACTCGATCTGGGCTAGTGGGATCACCTCTATCCGCAAAGGGGATTTACCTCTTCAACATGAGGTTAAGGTTAAGGTTATGGTTAAGGTTAGCTTAAGGGTAAAGTTAAGGTTAAGTTTAGGTTAAGGTTAAGGTTAAGGTTAAGGTTAAGGTTAAGGTTAACAGTTTGTTCAGGGTTAGGGTTAGGTTATAGTTAAGGTTAAGATTAAGGGTGAGGTTAGGGTAAAGGTTAAGGTTAAGGTTAAGGTTTAGGTTAACCCTAACCTTACCCTAAATTTAACCCTAACCTTACCTTTACCCTTACCCTTAACCTTAACCTTAACCTGACTAAACCTGTAACCCTAACCTTAACCTTATCTTACCTTGAACTTAGCTATAACCTTAACCTTAACCTAACCTTAACCTTAACTTTACCCTTAACCTAATCTTAACCTTAACCTAACCCTAACCTTGACCAAACCCTTAACCTTGACCTTAACCTTACCCTTAACCTTAATCTTACCCTTAACCTTATATTAACCTTACCCTTAACCTTATCTTAACCTTTACTTAAACTTAACCTTGAACTTGACCTTAACCTTAACCTTAACCTTAACCTTAACTTTACCCTTAACCTTAACCTTAACCTTACCCTTAACTATAACCTAACCTTTAACTTTATCTTAACTATAACCTAACCCTAACCTTGACCAAACCCTTAACCTTAGCCTTAACCTTAACCTTAACCTTACCCTTAACCTTAACTTATCATTAACCTTAACCTTAACCATAATCTTAACCTCAGGTAAAGGTTAACGTTAAGGGTAAGGTTAGGGTAAGGTTAATATTAGGTTAAGGGTAAAGTTAAGGTTAAGGTTAGGGTTAAGGTTAAGGTCAAGGTTAAGGGTAAGGTTAGGGTTAAGGTTAGGGTAAGGTTAATATTAGGTTAAGGGTAAAGTTATGGTTAAGGTTCGGGTTAAGGTTAAGGTTAAGGTTAGGGTTACCTTATAGTTAAGGTCAAGCTTAAGGTTAAGGGTAAGGTTATTGTTAGGTAAGGGTAAGGTTAAGGTGAAGGTTAAGGGTAAAGTTAAGGTTAAGGTTAATTTTAAGGTTAAGTTAAGGTTAAGGTTAAGGTTTGGTCAAGGTTAGGGTTAGGTTATAGTTAAGGTCACAGATATGGTTAGGTTAAGGTTAAGATTAAGGTTAAGGTTAAGGTTAAAGGTAAGGTTAAGGTTATGGTTATGGTTAAGTTAAGGTTTTGTTAAGGTTAAGGTTAAGGTTAGGTTAGAGTTAAGGTTAGGTTATAGTGAAGGTTAAGGCTAACATTAACCTTAACCTGACCCTTAACCTTCACCCTTAACCTGAACCTTAACCTTAACCTTAACCTTAACCTAACCTTAACCTAATATTAACCTTAACCATAACATTAACCTTAACCTTAACCTTAAACTTAACCTAACATTAACCTTAACCTTAACCTTAACCTAACCTTGACCAAACCCTTAACCTTAACCTTAACCATAACCTTCCCCTAAACTTAACCTTAAACTTAACTATAACCTAACCCTAACCTTCACCAAACCCTTAACCTTAACCTTAACCTAACCTTAACTATAACCTAACCATAACCCTGACCAAACCCTTACCCTTAACCTAACCTTAACCTTGACCTGATCCTTAACCTAACCTTAACCTTAACATTCCCCTAACCTTGACCAAACCTTAACCTTAACCGTAACTTAACCTAAGCTTAAGCTTAAGCTTAACCTTATCCTTAACCTTAACCTTATCTTAACCTTAACTATAACCTAACGCTAACTTTGACCAAACCTTAACCTTAACCTAACTTTAACCTAACCTAGCGTTAACCTAACCTTAAGTTTAACCTTAACCTAACTTTAACCTAACCTTAACCTTTACTTTACCCTTAACCTAACATTAAACTTAACGTTAACCTTAACCTTAACCTTAACCCTAACCTTAACCTAACCTTAACCTTAACTAAACCCTTAACCTTAACCTTAACCTTAACCTAACCTTAACCTTAGCCTAACCATAACCTTAACCTTAACCTTCCCAAACCCTTAACCTTAACCTTCCCAAACCCTTAACCTTAACCTTAACCTGACTAAACCCTTGAATTTACCCTTAACCTTAAATTTACCCTTAACCTAAACTTACCCTTAACCTTAACCTTAACCTGACCAAACCTGTAACCTTAACTATAACCTAACCCTAACCTTGACCAAACCCTTACCTTAACCTTAACCTTAACCTTAACCCTATCTTAACCATAACCTTCACTATAGCCTAACCTTAACCTTAACCTTAACTATAACCTAACCCTAACCTTGACCAAACACATAACCTTAACCTTCACGATAACCTAACCTTAACCTTAACATAACCTTGACCTTAACCTTATATTACCTTTAACCTAACCTTAACCTTAACTATAACCTAACCCTAACTTTAACCTTTACCATAACCTTATTTTTACACTTAACCTTAACCTTAACCTTAACCTTAACCTAACCTTCACCTTAACATAACCTTAACCTTAACCATAACCATAACCTTAACCTTAACCTTAACCTAACCTTAACCTTAACCTAAACCTAACCCTAACCTTATCCTAACCTTAACCCTAACCTTACCCTTAACCTTACACTTAACCATAACTTTAACCATAATCTTAACCTCAGGTTAAGGTCAATGTTAAGGTTATGTAAATGTTAAAGTTAAGGTTAATGTTAGGTTAAAGTTAAGATTAGGTTAAGGATAAAGTTAAGGTTAAGGTTAAGGTTAAGGGTTTGGTGAAGGTTAAGGTTAGGTAAAGGGTAAAGTCAAGGTTATGGTAAATTTAAGGTTAAGGTTAGGTTAAGGTTAAGGTTAAGGTTAAGGTTTGGTTAAGGCTAAGGGTAAGGTTACGGGTTTAGTTAGGTTAATGTTAAGGTTAAGGGTTTGATCAAGGTTAGGGTTAGGTTATAGTTAATGTCAAGGTTAAGGTTAAGGGTAAGGTTATAGTTAGGTTAAGGTTAAAGATAGGTTAAGGTTAAGGTTAAGGTTATGTTAAGGTTAAGGGTTTGGTTAAGGTTAGGGTTAGGTTTTAGTTAAGGTTGAGATTAGGTTAAGGTTAAGGTTAAGGGGGTAAGGTTAAGGTTAAGGTTAAGGTTAAGGTTACAGGTTTAGTCAAGTTAAGGTTAAGGTTAAGGCATTGGTCAAGGTTAGGGTTAGGTTATAGTTAAGGTCAAGTTTAAGGTTAAGGTTAAGGTTATAGTTAGGTTAAGGTTAAGGTTAAGGTTAACAAAAGGTTAAGGTTAAAGGTTTGGTCAAGGTTAGTTTTAGGTTACAGTTAAGGTTAAGGTTAAGGTTAACGTGAAGGTTAGGTTAAGGTTAAGGTTAAGGTTATGTTAAGGTTAAGGGTTTGGTTAAGGTTAGGGTTAGGTTTTAGTTAAGGTTGAGATTAGGTTAAGGTTAAGGTTAAGGGGGTAAGGTTAAGGTTAAGGTTAAGGTTAAGGTTACAGGTTTAGTCAAGTTAAGGTTAAGGTTAAGGGATTGGTCAAGGTTAGGGTTAGGTTATAGTTAAGGTCAAGTTTAAGGTTAAGGTTAAGGTTATAGTTAGGCTAAGGTTAAGGTTAAGGTTAACAAAAGGTTAAGGTTAAGGGTTTGGTCAAGGTTAGTTTTAGGTTACAGTTAAGGTTAAGGTTAAGGTTAGGTTAAGTTAAGGTTAAGGTCAACGTTAAGGGTATGTTTAAGGTTAGGTTAAGGTTAATATTAGGTTAAAGGTATAGTTAAGGTTAAGGTTAGGTTAAGGGTAAAGTTAAGGTTAAGGTTAGGGTTAAGGTTAGGGTTTTGTCAAGGTTAGGGTTAGGTTATAATTAAGGTTAAGGTTAAGGTTATGAGTTTATTAAGGTTAAGGTTAAGTTCAAGGTTATGGTTAAGATTAAGGTTAAGGTTAAGGGTTTTTTCAAGGTTAAGGTTATGTTATAGTGAAGGTTAAAGTTAAGTTAAGGGTAAAGTGAAGGTTAAAGTTAGGTTAAGGTTAATATTAAGTGTAAGGTCAAGGTTAATTTTACATGTCTTAACCTTAACTTTCACTATAACCTAACCTTAACCTTAACCTGAACCTTAACCTTACCTTAACCATAACAATAACCTTAACCTTGACCTTCACTCTTAACCTTAACCTAACCTTAACCTTAACCGTGACCTTAACCTTAACCTAATATTAACCATAAACTTAACCTTAACCTTAACTTTATCCTTAACCTTAACCTTAACCTTGAATTTAACTATAACCTAACCCTATCCTTGACCAAACCCTTAACCTTAAGGTTAACCTGACTAAACATGTAAACTTAACCTTAACCTTAACATTTACCCTTCACCCTAACCTTACCCTTAACCTTAACCTTAACCTGAGGTTAAGATTATGGTTAAGGTTAAGGTTAAGGATAATTTAAGGTTAAGGGTAAGGTGAAGGTGAAGGTTACAGGTTTAGTCAGGTTAATGTTAAGGTTAAGGTTTTGGTCAAGGTTAGGCTTAAGTTATAGTTAAGGTCAAGGTTAAGGTTAAGGTTAAGGTTAAGTTTATGGTTAAGATTAAGGTTAAGGTTAGGTAAATTTTAAGGTAAGTTTAAGCATAGGTTAAGGGTAAAGTCAAGGTTAAGGTTAGGTTAAGGTTAAGATCAGGATAAGGGTAAAGTTAAGGTTATGGTTAGGGTAAGGTTAAGGTTAGGAAAAGGGTAAAGTTAAGGTTAAGGTTATGGTTAAGGTTAGGCTAATTTTCAGGTTAAGGTTAAGGTTAGGGTTAAGGTTAGGGAAGGTTAAGGTTAAAATTAAGGTTAAGTTTAAGGTTTGACTTTACCCTTAACCTAATTTTAAACTTAACCTTAACCTTAACCTTATCTTACCCTTAACCTTAACTTATCCTTAACCTTAACCTTAAACTTAACCTTGACCTAAATGTAACCTTAACCTTGACTTAACCATAACCTTAACCTTAACCTTACCCGCTTAACCTTAACCTTAACCTTAACGTTATCTTACCCTTTACCTTAACCATAACCTTAAACTTGAATTTACCCTTAACCTAACATTAACCTTAAATTTAACCTAACCCTAAAATTTACCAAAGCCTTAACCTTAGCCTCAACTTGACTAAACCCATAACCTGAACCTTAACCTTACCCTTACCCTTCACCTTAACCTTGACTTTACCCTTAACCTAACCTTAACCTAACCTTCACTATAACCAAACCTTAACCTTGACCAAACCCTTAACCTTAACCTAACCTAAACTTAAATTTACCCTTAACCTAACCTTAACCTTAATCTTTTCCTAACCTTAACCTAACCTTAACCTTAACCATAACCTTAACTAAAACCTTCCCCTAACCTCAACGCTAACCTTAACCCTAATCTTAACTTTAACTTTACCCTTAACCTAATCTTAACCTTAACTATAACCTAACCCTAACCTAAACCTTAACCATAAAATTATCTTTACCCTTAACCTTAACCTTAACTATAACCTAACCCTAACCTTGACCAAACCCTTAACCTTAACCTTAACCTTAACTTGACCTTAACTACAACCTAACCCTAACCTTGACCAAACCCTTACCCTTAACCTAACCTTAACCTATCTTAACCCCGACCTTAACCTAATCTTAAACTTAACTTTACCCTTAATCTAATCTTAACCTTAACCTAATCTTAACCTTAACTTTAATGTAACCTTAACCATAACCTAACCGTAAACTTAACCTTACCTTAGCCTAACTTAACCTTAACCTTGACCTTAACCTTAACCTTACTTTAACCTAACTTAACCTTAACCTTAACCTTAACCCTTACCTTAACCTTAACTTTACCCTTAACCTAAACTTACCCTTAACCTTCACCCTTAAACTTAACGTAACCCTAACCTTGACCAAATCCTTAACCTTAAGCTTAACCTGACTAAACCTTTAAGGTTAGGGTAAGGTTAAGGTTAAGGTCAAGGTCAAGGTCAAAGTTAAGGTTAAGTTAGGTTAATGTAAGGTTAAGGTTACGATTAAGGTTAAGGTTAAGGTTATGTTAAGAGTGAAGTCAAGGTTAAGGTTAAGGGTTTGGTAAAGGTTAAGGTTAGGTGATAGTTAAGGTTAAGGGTTTGGTCAAGGTTAGGGTTAGGTTATATTGAAGTTTAAGGTTAAGGTTAAGGTTACAGGTTGAATTTACCCTTAATTTAACTTTAACCTTATCCTTAACCTTAACCTTTACCCTATCCTTAACCTTATCCTTATCCTTATCTTAACCTAAACCTAACCTTAACCTTAACCTTAACCATAACCTAACCTTAACCTTAAACTTATCCTTATCTTAACCATAACCTAGCCCTAACCTTAACCCTAGCCTTACCCTTACACTTAACCTTAACCTTCACCTTAACCATAACCCTAACCTCCTTGACCAAACCCTTAACATCAAGCTTAATCTTAACCTTAACCGTAACCTTAACATAATCTTAACCTTAACCTTACCCTTAACCTAACCTAACCTTAACCAAACCTAACCCTAAGTATAACCTGACTAAACGCTTAAGGTTAGGATAAAGTTAAAGTTAAGGTTAAGTTAGGTTAAGGTAAGGTTATAGTTAGGTTAAGGTTAAGGTTAAGGTTAGGTTAATGTTAAGATAGGGTTAAGGCTAAGGTTAAGGGTAAGGTTAGGTTAAGAGTGAAGTGAAGGTTAAGGTAAAGTTAAGGTTAAGGTTAGGCTAAGGGTAAATTCAAGGTTAATGATAGGTTAAGGTTAATGGTTTGGTTAAGGTTAGGGTTAGGTTTTAGTTAAGGTTAAGGTTAAGGGGGTAAGGTTAAGGTTAAGGTTAAGCGTAAAGGTTTAGGTTAAGGTTAAGGGTAAGGTTAATGTTATGGGATTAGTGAGGTTAAGGTTAAGGTTAAGGTGAAGGTTAAGGGTAAGACTAAGGTTAAGGTTAAGGTCAAGGTGAAGGTCAAGGTTAAGGTTAATTCAGGTTAAGGGTATGGTTATAGTTAGGTTAAGGTTAAGGTTAAGGTTAAGGTTACATGTTTAGTCAAGTTATGGTTAAGGTTAAGGTTATGGGTTTAGTTAGGTTAAGGTTAAGGTTAAGCGTTTGGTCAAGGTTATGGTTATGGTTAAGGCTAAGGTTAAGGTTAAAGTTA
Organism: Pinus albicaulis; assembly: GCA_034641835.2. NCBI lineage: Eukaryota > Viridiplantae > Streptophyta > Pinopsida > Pinales > Pinaceae > Pinus > Pinus albicaulis. The sequence goes on along the minus strand of MU968330.1, from coordinate 947,462 downwards.
GGTTAAGGTAAGGTTAAGGTTAAGGGTTTAGTAAGGTTAACGTTAACGTTAAGGTTAAGGTTAAGGTTACGGTAAGGTTAAGGTTAAGTTTAAGGTTAGGTTAAGGTTAAGGTTAAGTTTAAGGTTAAGGTTAAGATTAAGGTTATGTTAAGGTTAAGGTTATTGTTATTGGAAGGTTAAGGTTAGGTTACCTTAACCTAACCTTAACCTTACCTTAACCTTAACGTTTTCCTAACCTTAACCTAACCTTAACCTTAACCATAACCTTAACTAAAACCTTCCCCTAACCTCAATGCTAACCTTAACCCTAACCTTAACCCTAACCCTAACCTTAACTTTACCCTTAACCTAATCTTAACCTTAACTATAACCTAACCCTAACCTAAACCTTAACGATAACATTATATTTACCTTTAACCTTAAGCTTAACTATAACCTAGGCCTAACCTTGACCAAACCCTTAACCTTAAGCTTAACCTGACTAAACCCTTAAGGTTAGGGTAAGGTTAAGGTTAAGGTCAAGGTCAAGGTCAAAGTTAAGGTTAAGTTAGGTTAATGTAAGGTTAAGGTTACGATTAAGGTTAAGGTTAAGGTTAAGTTAAGAGTAAATTCAAGGTTAAGGTTAAGGGTTTGGTAAAGATTAAGGTTAGGTTATAGTTAAGGTTAAGGGTTTGGTCAAGGTTTGGGTTAGGTTATAGTGAAGGTTAAGTTTAAGGTTAAGGTAAAGGTTACAGGTTGAATTTACCCTTCATTTAACCTTAACCTTATCCTTAAACTTAACCTTTACCCTAACCTTAACCTTATCCTTATCCTTATCTTAACCTAAACCTAACCTTAACCTTAACCTTAACCATAACCTAACCTTAACCTTAACTTATCCTTATCTTAACCTTAACCTAACCCTAACCTTAACCCTAGCCTTCACCTTAACCTTAACCTTAACCTTAAACTTAACGATAACCCTAACCTCCTTGACCAAACCCTTAACATCAAGCTTAATCTTAACCTTAACCGTAACCTTAACGTAATCTTAACCTTAACCTTACCCTTAACCTAACCTTAACCTTGATCTTAACCTTAACCTTGACCTTACTTTTAACCTAGCCTAACCTTAACCATAACCTAACCCTAAGAATAACCTGAATAAACGCTTAAGGTTAGGGTAAAGTTAAAGTTAAGGTTAAGGTTAAGGTTAAGTTAGGTTAAGGTAAGGTTATAGTTAGGTTAAGGTTAAGGTTAAGGTTAGGTTAATGTTAAGATAGGGTTAAGGCTAAGGTTAAGGGTAAGGTTAGGTTAAGGGTAAAGTCAAGGTTAAGATTAGGCTAAGGGTAAAGTCAAGGTTAAGGTTAGGTTAAGGTTAAGGGTTTGGTTAAGGTTAGGGTTAGGTTTTAGTTAAGGTTAATGTTAGGTTAAGGTTAAGGTTAATCGTAAAGGTTCATGTTAAGGTTAAGGGTAAGGTTAAGGTTACAGGTTTAGTGAGGTTAAGGTTAAGGTTAAGGTGAAGGTTAAGGGTAAGATTAAGGTTAAGGTTAAGGTTAAGGTCAAGGTCAAGGTTAAGGTTAAGTCAGGTTAAGGGTAAGGTTATAGTTAGGTTCAGGTTAAGGTTAAGGTTAGGTTAAGCTTAAGGTTACAGGTTTAGTCATGTTATGGTTAAGGTTAAGGTTATGGGTTTAGTTAGGTTAAGGTTAAGGTTAAGCATTTGGTCAAGGTTAGGGTTATGGTTAAGGTTAAGGTTAAGGTTAAAGTTAGGTTAAGGTAAGGTTAAGGTTACAGGTTTAGTAAGGTTAACATTAACGTTAAGGTTAAGGTTAAGGTTAGGGTAAGGTTAAGGTTAAGTTTAAGGTTAGGTTAAGGTTAAGGTTAAGGTTAAGTTTAAGGTTAAGGTTAAGGTTAAGGTTAAGTTAAGGATAAGGTTATGGTTATTAGAAGGTTAAGGTTAGGTTATAGTTAACCTAAGCTTAACCTTACCTTAACCTTAACCTTTTCCTAACCTTAACCTAACCTTAACATTAACCATAACCTTAACTAAAACCTTCACCTAACCTCAGCGCTAACCTTAACCCTAACCTTAACCTTAACTTTACCCTTAACCTAATCTTAACCTTAACTATAACCTAACCCTAACCAAAACCTTAACGATAACATTATATTTACCTTTAACCTTAACCTTAACTATAACCTAAGCCTAACCTTGACCAAACCCTTAACCTTAACCTTAACCTTTACCCTTAACCCTAACCTTACCCTTAAACTTAACCTTAACCTGAGGTTAAGATTATGGTTAAGGTTAAGGTAAAGGATAATTTAAGGTTAAGGGTAAGGTTAAGGTGAAGGTTACAGGTTTAGTCAGGTTAATGTTAAGGTTAAGGTTTTGGTCAAGGTTAGGCTTAGGTTATAGTTAAGGTCAAGGTTAGGGTTAAGGTTAAGGTTAAGTTTATGGTTAATATTAAGGTTAAGGTCAGGTAAAGTTTAAGGTAAGTTTAAGGTTAGGTTAAAGGTAAAGTCAAGGATAAGGTTAGGTTAAGTTTAAGATCAGGTTAAGGGTAAAGTGAAGGTTATGGTTAGGGTTGTTAGCCACCTATAATATTTTGTTATACCCAAAGGTGGCTAAATATGTTTTGAGCTTTCAAAGAACAAATTTCATCACTAAAAATTGTTGGCTTTTGAAGACTCCTTGAAGGCCTTCTGCCTTTGTCCAAAATCCTCATTACTGTTCTCATCTCATACTCTGAAAATTCTGCTGAAAATAAAAAAAGGAAACTGCTGCAAAGCCATCCCTTTTCCCTTTCTCCCGCTCGAAATTAACCTTCTTTTCCTTTCCCTTTTTTCCATATTTTCCCTCTATTATTCATCTTTTCCTTTCTTCCTTTTCATAAATCACCCTTCCCATGGTTAAAAACTCACTTTTTAAACCCTTTAGGCACCCTTTGTTTCCATTAAAAAACCGTGAAAAATCATAAAAATAGAAGTCTTTTTATAGATTTAAGCCCCTTGGGTTTAGCCCTAAAAACCACTTCCCCACCATACGCTTTGGGTCTGGAACTACTTGCTAATACGATAAAGGGCTAATCGCATCGAAAAGAATCAAAGGCGCAAGTCTTTGCCATACTTGAATGTTTCGATTGCGATTAGCCTTGCTGCTTAAAAACCCGATCGCATCGATTATTTTATATATCCAGTAAGCCCGCCTCTGGCGCTTAAAACATTGTAAACTTTCATTTACTTTTCTGCTTTTTCCTTTATAAAACCCAAGAACCCGCTTATCCAAAGTTTCAACTTAAAATCTTGAAGTCACGTGTTTAATATCTTTATGGGTTGATCGAAAAGACCGATCGCGCAATCGTAATCGGGAAGTTTTCAATGGGTTGATCGAAAGGACCAGGCCCAAAGTTTCGATTGGGATTGGGCCCGAAGTTTCGATTGCGATTGGGCCCGCAGTTTCGATTGCGTTTAGACCCAAAGTTTCGATTGCGATTAGTCCCGCATGCATTTATTTTTCCCCGACTGCTTTTCCTCCGATTCGCTCCCCGTCGTTGATCTGATCCTCGGATCCAACGGCTATCGTTTAATCGCCTCTCCCCTCCCGATTGCGCAATCGCATCGGAGTTTTATTTTCAATCACCTCCCCTTCTCTATCACCTCCGATTGAGATCCTTCGATTGAATCTGGACCGTCCACGTGTCCAAATCGGACGACCCAGATTCACCCCACCTTTTTCTACCCCCCGCGCCTCTTTTGCCTCTTTGCACAGATCTCCACCGTTGGTTGCCTTCATCCAACAGCTACGCTCCTTCCCCGCCATCTGAAGCAATTTAAACCCAAAAAACGCAGGATTTCTTAATTGTTTTGTGTTTTTCTGTAGGTGATTTCAGTGGTATTCTGTGTATTATAAAGAAAGCCGAGGGTTTGGAAAGACGTTTCCTCTGCCTTCGAGCTGTTAAAAAGAACCATCCGCGGGGTTTCGCTCCATTGTTTTCTCAATGCTTCATGGGCATTGATGCCTTTAAAAAGCCCAGTGTGGCCTGCACATCGACAAGACACTGTTTTAATTCAAAAATAGTTAAAGAGTATCAGTTTGAAGACAGAACACAGAAGAATGGAGGATTGAAGACAGATATGGGAATTATGGCTAAGAATGCTTATATAGAGCCTAATTCCCGGATTAAGCACAGTCAATAGAAAATCATAAGTGTTTCGCTGACAAAAGGGCTTCCACCGCTTCAAAAAAGGCGAATTGATTCCTCAGCTACCATAAAAGCCATATGTTGCCTCGAACCCTTCAAACAGAGGCCGAAGTTATTGCTTAAAAGAAATATCTACCTTCAGCGCAGCCAGGGAGTTAATTCCACCACAGGAAGCTGATACAACAAATATCTGCGGAGTTATTTCACACAGCATATGAGCCTCAAAGTCAAATAAAGCTCCCGCCGAGCTTTGATATTAATTGTAAAACATTAATACAGTGATCCACCTGTACACTTCTCCATCGAACCCCTCAAGAGACCGAGAAGTCATTTAATCTGTATTAATGGTTCACGAGATATTTTTGTTAGTTCTCACCTCCTCATCTTCCTATAAGTACTTCTGCATAAGATGAGAAGGTTGGTTGCTGTTTGATCACAAGTTGTAATATTGAAACTCTTTGAAATAAATATACAAGTTTGTTGAAGTTGAAAATAATTTGGAGTCTTGGATGTCTTGATGATGCCATTGCATGTCTGTTCCTGAGAAGGCTCTATCATTGGATCCATGGGCTTGGCTGTTGGTGAAGTGCTCTGAACTGTTAAATGTTTTTTCCTTGTTTAAATTATGTTCCATAATTTCTTACTACAGTAGGCTGAAATTTTTAGGCTAAGAAATGACTCCTGGAAGCACCTTAGACCTGTTCACCCTTCACTGTTTTATGTTTTCTTCTGCTGAAGTATTTTAGAGGCTTTAAAACTTCTCTTTAGTCTTCATGCTCGTTTATTTCCTTGATAGCTGAAACAGTTGGTTTTAGCATGATTTATGGTTTTCCCTGCTTGTCTACTATCACTTGAAAGTTGTTATTGAAGTCTCCCTTTGAAGTACCATTGTCTTAAGTTAACCAAAGAGGTCGGTTTTGATCTTACCCTTTGCTCCTGCTTAAACAGTTGTTTTGAAGGTCTTTATAGTTGCAAACACAGATGTTATTTAGGTGTTCCCTCTTCTATGAATGCAACTATCAGTGAATCTTTTATGTTTTCTAAATCCTTTAAAATAAGATCTTTGAGGAAATAGGGTGTTCCCCGAATCTTAGATTTCATTTTAAAAGTAGTCTTGAAATCATTATTTGCTTAAAGAATGTTTGTAGAATTTATGGTTAGCCCTGTCTATCAAATATCTCTTTATTGTTAAGTCATGTTTCTCAAGTTCCCTTTGTTGAGAATTAAATTTCTTTTTCCCAAATCATTAATGTCCATCTCATTCCAAAACAAAGGATCCTGTGGCCAAGTTAGATTTGCCCTTTGATATCCCATATCCCTTGAAGAGTTTATCATAACCTTATTTTTACTCCATTGCCCAATGAATCGGATATTTCTTCTTTCTTTCTATCTTTCCCAGACCTTTAATATTCTACTGTATCAACTCAACCCAACCAAACAAACATCTGCACGTAATAACTAGTCTAAAATCCATAACCAAAGCAAACAAGATAAACCTTTGCGAGAAAATATTTGAGAGATCCCTCTCTGATAACAGGAGGACTAGATCCTGGAACTCTAAAGATTGGTTCTGATGTTGCCTTGTCTTTTGATTTGCCAAACTGTCAAAACACGGGACACCAAAATAATGGCGATCACGGTGGGACCTGCTGAGAATTAGAGGTTTGCGAAACCTTTCCTTCAGCTTTAGGTCTAGTATAACATAAGTAACTTTCTTCAAGCACTGCCTAACATAATGGAAATCATGATAGGACTCTTTGAATCAGTGACAAACTAAGTAACCCTTAGGATTCCTTTAAATCCTTATCAAAACCTTGAAGGAACCAGTTACCAAGCCATAAGAGCAACTCTGTTTGTTTGAACACCTTAGCTAAGTGCAAAAACAGACTTAGAACACTCTCTTAACCTATAAAAAACAAAATAAACTCAGAAAAACCCAAAATATTTCAAGTTTGGCTTCATAATAAACGTGGTGGTGGACCATAAAACCTTTTACCTCCTTAGGAGCTAAAAAGCTTCCACCTGGCGACTCCATAATCCTGAGCAGACCTTAAAGACTCAACTGGAAAAAACCCTTACCATTATACAGTTTCCTAATCCAGTTAGAGGATTGTAAGATCAAAATTTGTGTAAATAGATCAGTTAAACCTCTCAAAGATTGTCATACTTGGTTGAACTTTTCCTGTCATTTGGATCTCAAATTACGGCATAGTGGCTTCTAGAAAGATTTATACTAGAGCTCATCCTGACCCCGATCCACCTGAGATAGTTGATGACCCAGAAAGTATCCTTTGGAAGTCTCCTAAGGTTAAATTTTCAACTGTTTTCAGATCACCCTTGAGAGCTAATTCAGTTCCTGAAAATATTTTAGCTCTACAACAATCGCAAGTTGACTTAGTAAACCCATTTAGAACTAGGTCATTTGATGATATAATTCAGATAAATCCTGAGTCTTCACTTTCATCCCCGGAAACAAGTGAATGTCCTGATAGAGAATCAACACCTCCTGATCCACATTTTCTTTTTAACCTAGGTGTCTCTCATCCAAAATCAGCTCAGCAATCTGCTGCTGTTTCATCCACTGTTCACACCACTCCACTCCAGCCAAATTCCCCTCATATAAATTCCCCCCTTGTTAATCCACCTCTTGTTAATCCACCCCCACCACATATCATGGCAGCATGGTATGCTCCCTTAGCCCTTAATATACCACTAGTCAATATTCCACAGGACTATCAGTCCAAAATTCCATTATATGATGCTAATAATGCTACAACTGCATCGCAACATGTGGATAAGATGAATGACTATTTTGATTGAAATGAAATTGATAATGATTCTATCAAACTCAGACTATTTGCTCAGAGTTTAGGGGGAGAAGTAAGAAAATGGTTTAAAAGTTTAGCCCCCCGTAGTATAAATGACCTCCAAGGCTTCCATCAAACATTCTTAAACAAGTGGGAAGTGAGAAAAAATCCTCTCCAAGTCCTTGCTGATTATAACAATCTCCATAGGAACCCTGGGGAAAGTGTACAAGCTTATTGTACCAGATTCAACAGCGTGTATAACACACTTTCCCTAAACTAAAACCTCCTCAGGGCTCAGCTTTAAACAAATTTCCTGAAGGGTTTGACCCAGACATGACATATTCACTCAGAGAAAGAGTTTTTGCAACTTTGGAAGATATGCAAAGAGGTGCCCTTTCCGTGGAAGTAAACTTAATAGAAAAGAGAGCAAGAATGAAAACTGAGAAAAGAGTATCTTTCAGAGAGGAATCCCCTCCCTCTACTTCAGGCTCAAAAATGGAGAGAATGTTGGAAGAAATGATGAAAGAGATGAGCATAATTAAGAAAGCACAAGCAAATCAAAGCCAGACTGTGCTTCAAAACAATCAAAACAGAAATAGAAATCAGAATTATAGAAAAGATAACAATCAGGATAAGCAAAAAGAAAGTGACCAACAAATCAGACCTCCCTTTCAACAGAACTATGTAGATCAATATGAGGAAGACAGGGAGTTGGAAAGGTTGGAATAATCACATGTAAACTTGATTGGATCAGACAGTGGGGATGAGGTTTTCCTCACCGAGGAAGAACAGGGTTTCTTCTCAAATCATCAAAATACAAACACCTATGAAGATTCTGATGACTATAGATTAGGTTTTGAAAATGCAATCATGGAGGTACACAAACAGTATGATCTTAGGAGCAAGGGAAGTGTAGAGAATTCAAAATATAAGAATACTGGCATTGCTGTCAAGAAGAACATGGAAAATCAGTCCAAAAAGACAGCAGAAAAAACCAACATTTCGGCTAAGAAAACAGACTCTAATAAAGACAAGGGAATCCAGCCAAATGTTGAAAAAAGTACCCCTAGCACTTCAGCTAGTAGTCCTAATAAAACCATCCCAATTACTATCCCAAACCAGGTTCAGCAAAGTAAAATTGCTGAAAGGAATTTAATTGAAAAAACAGATGTAAATATCAACAAATCAATTATTCCTTTCAGCCTTGAGGGGGAGATTGCCAAGATTAAGATTACCATCCCCCTAGCGGAACTAGTAACCCAAGATGTGTACAAAAACCAAGTTTTAAAAGCTTTAAACTTAGGAAGTGATACTGACACCTTAAACTTGACAGACGACAAACCTGAGCTGTTGTTTGGCCCAGAAGTTGAAGGAAAATATCAAGAAGGACCAATCCCTCCCTTCTATGTCAGTTTGAGCATACACGATAAAATTCTACACAATGCCATGTTAGATTCCGGGGCTTCACACAATCTAATGCCCAAAGTAGTAATGGAAAGCTTAGGCTTAGAAATTACTAAACCGTACAAAGATTTGTATTCCTTTGACTCAAGTAGAGTCAAATGTTTGGGTTTAATCAAAGATTTATGTGTTAACTTAGCTCAGATCCCTGCCAAGAATCTCGTGATGGACATCGTGGTAGCTGACATTCACCCTAAGTATGGCATGATTTTATCAAGATCATGGGGAGCCAAACTTCAGGGAAGCCTTCAAATGGACATGTCTTATGCCACCATCCCTGTTTTCAACCAAAATAGAAGACTATACAGGGAAACCCACATGAAGTATATGGTGAGTAACATGGACAAACCAAACAACACTCCGATCTATTCTATTCAATCAAGTTTAGATTCATTTATCTTGTACAACGAAGATGAAATCACTCAACCATATAAAGAAAATATAGACCCACCAAATTTCACCTCGAATAAACTTCAAAACGTTGACGATCCACAGCGACAAGAAAATGAGAATGAGTCAAGCATACTTTGGACAATAAATTTCGATGGATCCTGTAATAAAACTAGTGCGGGGGCAGGTGTCTGGATTCAAAACACGAATCAGAGTTTTTCATACAAATTAGACTTCCCATGCACTAACAATATTGCTGAGTATGAAGCACTTCTCCTAGGCTTACAACTGCTTAAAGAATTAGAAGCCCAAAGGATATCCATTTTAGGGGATTCTGAGCTGATCATCAAACAAATCAAAGGAGAATACTCAGCCAAGAATCCAAAGCTTAGGGAATATCGAAATGCTGCCCTTGACCTGTTAAAAACTTTCGAAAAATATGAACTCATTTTTATCCCTAGAGCATAGAATCATCTAGCAAATGAACTTGCCTTCACTGCCAGCAATTGCCAAGTACCTGAGATAAATGAACAACTCAGTATAAAGGTGAAACACAGACCTGCTGTTCCTGATAACGAAGATCACTGGCAAGTGTTCGAATCTGACAAACACATAGGTGATTTCTTAAAATCAGAAAATGATTTCAGCATACCAACACCAGAAGCTAGCCATGAAGAAAACTGCTTGTATATTGAACAAATCCCAGAGGCTGAAATGACATATCCTGCTGATATAAATCATTGTGAAAATCCTTTTGAAGCAGAGGTAGTGAACAATGAAGACCGAGAAGACTTGGAAGTCTTACAATGCAAAAATGATAAAATCCCAAGAGGTCTCACACCTTTAGAACACCTATTTGATCTCAACGATGTAGCTAAAGAACCCAGAATGGAGCCTGTGGAGACAAATGTAGAAGAACACAACATAGGTAGTCTCGCAGAACCCAAGATGATCAAGCTATCCAGCACCCTCCCAGCCCACATAAAATCACAGTACATAAAGCTTTTTAAAGAATTTAAGGATGTGTTTGCTTGGGAATACAAAGACTTGAAATCATATGATACCAGCATCATCCAGCATAAGATCCCCTTGAAGGAAAATCAAAAGCCTTTTAAACAAAAACTAAGGAGAATAAATCCCCTTTTATTACCTTCGGTTAAGGCAGAAATTGAGAAAATGTACAACGCTGGGATCATAGTACCCATTAGATTTTCGGAATGGGTATCAAACTTAGTTTATGTTAGAAAGAAAACTGGGAAGATCAGGCTCTGCATTGACTTCAGAAATTTAAACAGAGCCTCTTTAAAAGACAACTACCCTTTACCTAAGATGGACCATATACTTCAAAGGGTAGTTGGATCAAGAAGAATATCCCTATTAGATGGGTTCTCGGGTTACAATCAGGTGTTAGTTTTCCCAAGCGATCAAATCAAAACTGCTTTTACCACACCTTGGGGAACTTTTATGTATGTCAAAATGCCTTTCGGGTTAATGAACACAGGGGCTACCTTCCAAAGGGCCATGGACATAGCCTTCTCTGAAGATATTGGCTATTTTATAATTATCTACCTTGATGACATAACTGTTTTCTCAAAAACTGATGAAGAACATTTGATTCACCTAAGGAAGGTTTTCGAGAGATGTAGGAAATTTGGCTTATCACTAAATCCCAAGAAAACCCTCTTTGGACTCCAAGAAGGGAAACTTCTTGGTCACATAATTTCAGAAGAGGGAATCAAAATAGACCCTACGAGGATAGATGGCATATTGCAAATCAGCCATCCTAGAAGCCTCAAAGAATTGCAATTTTTCATCGGAAAGATTAATTTTTTGAGAAGGTTTATTCCTAACCTTGCTGAGCTATTGAAAAACATCACAAACATGCTTAAGAACAATTTGGGTGTAAAATGGACTTTGCCAGCCAAACAATCATTCGAACTGGTCAAACAAGCTCTTACCCAAGCGCCAGTACTGATTAGTCCTGATTTTACCAAAGACTTTTACATTTTTTCTTTTGCATCTGAACATACATTAGCTGCAGTTTTGCTTCAAAAGAATGGTCTCGGACAAGAACAACCGATATCATTTTTTAGTAGGGCCCTAAGAGACGCTCCTCTCAATTATAACATTATGGAAAAACAAGCCTTAGCATTAGTAAAAGCATTAAAGGACTTTAGGGTTTATATTTTACACTCTCACATAATTGCTTTTGTTCCTCATGCTGTTGTCAAAGCTATTCTAAGTCAAGACCCTGATGGAAAAAGGGGAAAATGGTTTGCAACTATTCTTGAATATGACTTAGAAATTAGGCCCACCAAACTTGTTAAGGGGCAAGGATTAGCAAAACTTATGGCCGAGTCCAACTTCCAAGCACTAGACATAAATATGGTGGATGTGTTGGAAGAAATGGAAGAATCTGATGCCCCTTTTATTGAGGAAACTTTCCTAAATTCCCCTTGGTATGCTGACATTGTTTATGTGCTTTTATATTTGAATACTCCTCCTTCTCTGTCTAAAACTAAATCTAGATTTTTGAAACAGAAAGCTCTGAGTTTTTGCATTATAGACGGAGTGTTATATTGGAAAAACGTTGTTGGAATTTTGCTTAAATGTTTGCTCGAAGATGATGCAGGAAAGATCATGCACGAACTACATGATGGTGAATGTGGAGGACACCTCTACTGGAAAGCCACAGCAAACAAAATTCTCAGATCAGGTTACTATTGGCCTACACTTTTCCCAGATACTCGGAAGCTCGTCATGTCTTGCCATAAGTGTCAAATCTTTGATGGCAAGAAAAAACTCCTTCCCTTACCCCTACATCCTATCAGAGTTGAGGCACCCTTTCAATAATGGGGGTTGGACTTCATTGGAGAAATTCATCCATCCTCCTCAGCTCAACATAAGTGGATCCTCACAGCCACTGACTTCTTCACCAAATGGATAGAAGCTATACCTACCAGGAATGCTAATGACTTTGTCATTATCAAGTTTCTTGAAACCCACATCCTATCCAGATTTGGTTGTCCCAGAAAAATCATAACAGACAATGCTGCTGCTTTCAAATCCAAAAAGATGGTTGATTTCTGTCACAAATACCATATAACCTTGGGCCATTCCACTGCTTACTACCCCCAAGGAAATGGATTAGCTGAATCCTCCAACAAGAGTCTCATAAATATCATTAAAAAATTGTTGGAAGAAAATCAAAAATCATGGCACAGTAAGTTGGTTCATGCCTTATGGGCTGATAGACTAACTACAAAGAAATCAATAAATATGTCCCCCTATCAGTTATTTTATGGCATGGATGCAATTTTTCCTACCTCATTAGGATTTCCAGTCATAAAAATCCTTCAAGAAGTACAGGTTGAGGAAAATGATATGCAGAGGAGGATCAACCAAACAATCCATTTGCAGCAGACTAGAGAAGAAGTTTATGAGAGAACACAGTTATTCCAAGAAGATATAAAGAAGCAGTTTGATAAAAGGACTAAGGCAAACGATTTCCAGGTTGGAAGTGTTGTTCTTAAGTGGGATTCACGGAGGGAAGAGAAGGGGAAACATGGCAAGTTTGAGAACTTGTGGAAAGGGCCATATATTATTCATGCTGGGAGGGGTCATAATACCTTTTTCTTGAAAGAATTGAATGGAGAAGACTTATATGGAGGTCCTGTCAATGGCAGAATGCTCAAGCATTACTTCTGCCAAGAGTCTTAAAGTTTCAAAGCATTTTGTCTCCATTTTAAATATCATAGTCTAACTATTGCATTCAAAGTTATGAAAAATCAAAAAATACAAAAAACAAAGAAAGAAAGAAAAGAGGGCAGAAATGAAAAACAAGAAAGGCACAGCCCCATGCCAAAAAAGAGAAATAAATATGAAAGTGTGCAAGCTTAAATGCCACTCCTACAAAACACACTTCTAGTTAGTCAAACTGTTCAATCTTGACTAATTAGCTTTCAATTTTCTACTGATAGGGTAGTGAATTTGATTTGCCAAAATGCTTAATCTTGGCTTATCAGTAGATAGATTAGGATAGAAATTAAAGGTTCAAACATGTTCAAAATCTGAACCAAAGTTTCCAAAGAGAGATGACTCAAAAATGTTTTATTTTTCTGAGTCATAAAGGAGAAAAACTGGTTCTAATTTGCCCAAAATCTGAATCAGATATCAAGAAAGAGACAGCTCAAAACAAAATTAAAAACAGAGCTGTAAAGAAAAACAAGGCCATAATAAGAAACTTTCAGATCTCAAGCCTTCCATTTTGATTTAATTTTCTGCAAATAAAAATCTATTTGCAGCTTGTTCTTATGCCATAGGTCATAGCAAGTCAAACAGCTCAATCTTGACTTGACTATTTTTTAAATTTATGTTGTAGAATTTAGAGAATGAAAGTTTGTTGGACTGTTTAATCCCAACAGACGGTAGACTAGGTAGAGAAACATCTGAACTCAACTGTTTAATCTGAGTTCGGTGAGAAATAAGGAGTAGAATTAGATTAGTTTTTATGCTTTCAAAAGAATAAATGTTGTTAAGAGTTTGCCAATCCAAGTGCACTCTGATGAAGAAAAAATGCTAGATCTGTAGGATTGGGTAGGTAGCAAGCTGGTTGATAAAGGTCCATTGTTTTAATGGCTGCCAAATATGTTTTTAGAAGAAGATCATTCAATCACAGAAGGACAACCCAATGGATGAGGCAATTGATCAGCCTCCCAGAGAAATCAAGTCTGAATTCTTGATGCCTTCAAGAAGGCACCATCCCCAAGTGGAGCCACTGTTAGCCACCTATAATATTTTGTTATACCCAAAGGTGGCTAAATATGTTTTGAGCCTTCAAAGAACAAATTTCATCACTAAAAATTGTTGGCTTTTGAAGACTCCTTGAAGGCCTTCTGCCTTTGTCCAAAATCCTCATTACTGTTCTCATCTCATATTCTGAAAATTCTGCTGAAAATACAAAAAGGAAACTGCTGCAAAGCCATCCCTTTTCCCTTTCTCCCACTCGAAATTAACCTTCTTTTCCTTTCCCTTTTTTCCATATTTTTTCTCTATTATTCATCTTTTCCTTTCTTCCTTTTCATAAATCACCCTTCCCATGGTTAAAAACTCACTTTTAAACCCTTTCGGCACCCTTTGTTTCCATTAAAAAACCGTGAAAAATCATAAAAATACAAGTCTTTTTATAGACTTAAGCCCCTTGGGTTTAGCCTTAAAAACCACTTCCCCACCATACGCTTTGGGTCTGGAACCACTTGCTAATACGATAAAGGGCTAATCACATCGAAAAGAATCAAAGGCGCAAGTCTTTGCCATACTCGAATGTTTCGATTGCGATTAGCCTTGCTGCTTAAAAACCCGATCGCATCGATTATTTTATATATTCAGTAAGCCCGCCTCCGGCGCTTAAAACATTGTAAATTTTCATTTACTTTTCTGCTTTTTCCTTTATAAAACCCAAGAACCCGCTTATCCAAAGTTTCAACTTAAAAGCTTGAAGTCACGTGTTTAATATTTTTATGGGTTGATCTAAAAGACCGATCGCGCAATCGTAATCGGGAAGTTTTCAATGGGTTGATCGAAAGGACCAGGCCCAAAGTTTCGATTGCGATTGGGCCCGCAGTTTCGATTGCGTTTAGGCCCAAAGTTTCGATTGCGATTAGGCCCGCATACATTTATTTTTCCCCGATTGTTTTTCCTCCGATTCGCTCCCCATCGTTGATCTGATCCTCGGATCCAACGGCTATCGTTTAATTGCCTCTCCCCCCCCCGATTGCGCAATCGCATCGGAGTTTTATTTTCAATCGCCTCCCCTTCTCTGTCACCTCCGATTGAGATCCTTCGATTGAATCTGGACCGTCCACGTGTCCAGATCGGACGGCCCAGATTCACCCCACCTTTTTCTACCCCCCGCGCCTCTTTTGCCTCTTTGCGCAGATCTCCACCGTTGGTTGCCTTCATCCAACAGCTACGCTCCTTCCCCGCCATCTGAAGCAGTTTAAACCCAAAAAACGCAGGATTTCTTAATTGTTTTGTGTTTTGTTGCAGGTGATTTCAGTGGTATTCTGTGTATTATAAAGAAAGCCGAGGGTTTGGAAAGACGTTTCCTGCGCCTTCGAGCTGTTAAAAAGAACCATCCGCGGGGTTTCGCTCCATTGTTTTCTCAATGCTTCATGGGCATTGATGCCTTTAAAAAGCCCAGTGTGGCCTGCACATCGACAAGACACTGTTTTAATTCAAAAACAGTTAAAGAGTATCAGTTTGAAGACAGAACACAAAATAATGGAGGATTGAAGACAGATATGGGAATTACGGCTAAGAATGCTTATCTAGAGCCTAATTCCCGGATTAAGCACAGTCAATAGCAAATCATAAGTGTTTTGCTGACAAAAGGGCTTCCACCACTTCAAAAAAGGTGAATTGATTCCTCAGCTACCATAAAAGCCATCTGTTGCCTTGAACCCTTCAAACAGAGGCCGAAGTTATTGCTTAAAAGAAATATCTACCTTCAGCGCAGCTAGGGAGTTAATTCTGCCACAGGAAGCTGATGCAACAAATATCTGCGGAGTTATTTCACACAGCATATGAGCCTCAAAGTCAAATAAAGCTCCCGCCGAGCTTTGATATTAATTTTAAAACATTAATACAGTGATCCACCTGTACACTTCTCCATCGAACCCCTCAAGAGACCGAGAAGTCATTTAATCTGTATTAATGGTTCACGAGATATTTTTGTTAGTTCTCACCTCCTCATCTTCCTATAAGTACTTTTGCATAAGATGAGAAGGTTGGTTGTTGTTTGATCACAAGTTGTAATATTGAAACTCTCTAAAATAAATATACAAGTCTGTTGAAGTTGAAAATAATTTGGAGTCTTGGATGTCTTGATGATGCCGTTGCATGTCTGTTCCTGAGAAGGCTCTATCATTTGATCCATGAGCTTGGCTGTTGGTGAAGTGCTCTGAACTGTTAAATGTTTTTCCTTGTTTTCATTATGTTCCATAATTTCTTACTACAGTAGGCTGAAAGTTTTAGGCTAAGAAATGACTCCTGGAAGCACCTTAGACCTGTTCACCCTTCACTGTTTTATGTTTTCTTCTGCTGAAGTATTTTAGAGGCTTTAAACCTTCTCTTTAGTCTTCATGATCGTTTATTTCCTTGATAGCTCAAATAGTTGGTTTCAGCATGTTATGGTTCTCCCTGCTTGTCTGCCATCACTTGAAAGCCGTTATTGAAGTCTCCCTTTGAAGTACCATTGTCTTAAGTTAACCAAAGAGGTTGGTTTTGATCTTACCCTTTGCCCCTGCTTAAACAGTTGTTTTGAAGGTCTTTATAGTTGCAAACACAGATGTTATTTAGGTGTTCCCTCTTCTATGAATGCAATTATCAGTGAATCTTTTATGTTTTCTAAATCCTTTAAAATAAATTCTTTGAGGAAATAGGGTGTTCCCCGAATCTTAGATTTCATTTTAGAAGTTGTCTTGAAATCATTATTTGCTTAAAGAATGTTTGTAGAATTTATGGTTAGCCCTGTCTATCAAATATATCTTTATTGATAAGTTATGTTTCTCAAGTTCCCTTTGTTGAGAATTAAATTTCTTTTTCCAAATCATTAATGTCCATCTCATTCCAAAACAAAGGATCATGTGGCCAAGTTAGATTTGCCCTTTGATATCCCATATCCCTTGAATATTTTGTCATGATCTTATTTTGACTCCATTGCCCAATGAACCGGATATTTCCTCTTTCTGTCTATCTTTCCTAGACCTTTCATATTCTGCTGTATCAACTCAACCCAACCAAACAAACATCTGCACGTAATAACTAGTCTAAAATCCATAACCAAAAGCAAACAAGATAAACCTTTCCGAACAAATATTTGAGAGATCCCTCTCTGAGAACAGGAGGACTAGATCCTGGAACTCTAAAGATTGGTTCTGATGTTGCCTTGTCTTTTGATTTTCCAAACTGTCAAAACACGGGACACCAACAAGGGTAAGGTTAAGGTTAGGAAAAGGGTAAAGTTAGGGTTAAGGTTATGGTTAAGGTTAGGCTAATTTTCAGGTTAAGGTTAAGGTTAGGGTTAAGGTTAGGGAAGGTTAAGGTTAAGGTTTGACTTTACCCTTAACCTAATTTTAAACTTAACCTTAACCTTAACCTTATCTTACCCTTAACCTTAACTTATCCTTAACCTTAACATTAACCTTAACCTTGACCTAACTGTAACCTTAACCTTGACCTAATCATAACCTTAACCTTAACCTTACCCCCTTAACCTTAACCTTAACCTTAATGTTATCTTACCCTTTACCTTAACCATAACCTTAAACTTGAATTTACCCTTAACGTAACATTAACCTTAAATTTAACCTAACCCTAAAATTGACCGAAGCCTTAACCTTAGCCTCAACCTGACTAAACCCATAACCTGAACCTTAACCTTACCCTTAACCTTCACCTTAACCTTGAATTTACCCTTAACCTAACCTTAACCTATCCTTCACTATAACCAAAACCCTAACCTTGACCAAACCCTTAACCTTAACCTTAACCTAACCTAAACTTAAATTTACCCTTAACCTAACCTTAACCTTAACCTTTTCCTAACATTAACCTAACCTTAACCTTAACCATAACCTTAACTAAAACCTTCCCCTAACCTCAACGCTAACCTTAACCCTAATCTTAACCTTAACTTTACCCTTAACCTAATTTAACATTAACTATAACCTAACCCTAACCTAAACCTTAACCATAACATTATCTTTACCCTTAACCTTAACCTTAACTATAACCTAACCCTAACCTTGACCAAACCCTTAACCTTAACCTTAATTTGACCTTAACTACAACCTAACCCTAACCTTGACCAAACCCTTACCCTTAACCTAACCTTAACCTAACCTTCACCCCGACCTTAACCTAATCTTAAACTTAACTTTACCTTTAATCTAATCTTAACCTTAACCTAACCTTAACCTTAACCTTAACGTAACCTTAACCATAACCTAACCATAACCTTAACCTTACCTTAACCTAACTTAACCTTAAGCTTGACCTTAACCTTAACCTTACTTCAACCTAACTTAACCTTAACCTTAACCTTAACCTTAACCCTTACCTTAACCTTAACTTTACCCTTAACCTAAACTTACCCTTAACCTTCACCCTTAACCTTAACCTAACCCTAACCTTGACCATACCCTTAACCTTAAGCTTAACCTGACTAAACCCTTAAGTCTAGGGTAAGGTTAAGGTTAAGGTCAAGGTCAAGGTCAAAGTTAAGGTTAAGTTAGGTTAATGTAAGGTTAAGGTTACGATTAAGGTTAAGGTTAAGGTTAAGTTAAGAGTAAATTCAAGGTTAAGGTTAAGGGTTTGGTAAAGGTTAATGTTAGGTTATAGTTAAGGTTAAGGGTTTGGTCAAGGTTAGGGTTAGGTTATCGTGAAGGTTAATTTTAAGGTTAAGATTAAGGTTACAGGTTGAATTTACCCTTAATTTAACCTTAACCTTATCCTTAACCTTAACCTTTACTCTAACCTTAACCTTATCCTTATCCTTATCTTAACCTAAACCTAACCTTAACCTTAACCTTAACCATAACATAACCTTAACCTTAAACTTATCCTTATCTTAACCTTAACCTAACCCTAACCTTAAACCTAGCCTTAACCTTAACCATAACCCTAACCTCCTTGACCAAACCCTTAACATCAAGCTTAATCTTAACCTTAACCATAACCTTAACGTAATCTTAAGCTTAACCTTACCCTTAGCCTAACCTTAACCTTGATCTTAACCTTAACCTTAACCTTACCCTTAACCTAACCTAACCTTAACCATAACCTAACCCTAAGCATAACCTGACTAAACGCTTAAGGTTAGGGTAAAGTTAAAGTTAAGGTTAAGGTTAACGTTAAGTTAGCTTAAGGTAAGGTTATAGTTAGGTTAAGGTTAAGGTTAGGTTAATGTTAAGATAGGGTTAAGGCTAAGGTTAAGGGTAAGGTTTGGTTAAGGGTAAAGTCAAGGTTAAGGTAAAGTTAAGGTTAAGGTTAGGCTAAGGGTAAAGTCAAGGTTAAGGTTAGGTTAAGGTTAAGGGTTTGGTTAAGGTTATGGTTAGGTTTTAGTTAAGGTTAAGGTTAGGTTAAGGTTAAGGTTAAGGGGGTAAGGTTAAGGTTAAGGTTAAGCGTAAAGGTTTAGGTTAAGGTTAAGGGTAAGGTTAAGGTTATGGGTTTAGTGAGGTTAAGGTTAAGGATAAGGTGAAGGTTAAGGGTAAGATTAAGGTTAAGGTTAAGGTTAAGGTCAAGGTCAAGGTTAAGGTTAACTCAGGTTAAGGGTAAGGTTATAGTTAGGTTTAGGTTAAGGTTAAGGTTAGGTTAAGTTTAAGGTTAAGGTTACATGTTTAGTCAGTTTATGGTTAAGGTTTAGGTTATGGGTTTAGTTAGGTTAAGGTTAAGTTTAAGCGTTTGGTCAAGATTAGGGTTATGGTTAAGGTTAAGGTTAAGGTTAAAGTTAGGTTAAGGTAAGGTTAAGGTTACGGGTTTAGTAAGGTTAACGTTAACGTTAACTTTAAGGTTAAGGTTAGGTTAAGGTTAAGGTTAAGTTTAAGGTTAGGTTAAGATTAAGCTTAAGGTTAAGGTGAAGGTTAAGGTTAAGTTAAGGTTAAAGTTATGGTTATTGGAAGTTTAAGGTTAGGTTATAGTTAACCTTAACCTAACCTTAACCTTACCTTAACCTTAACTTTTTCCTAACCTTAACCTAACCTTAACCTTAACCATAACCTTAACTAAAACCTTTCCCTAACCTCAACGCTAACCTTAACCCTAACCTTAACCTTAACTTTACCCTTAACCTAATCTTAACCTTGACTATAACCTAACCCTAACCTAAACCTTAACGATAAAATTATATTTACCTTTAACCTTAACCTTAACTATAACCTAACCCTAACCTTGAACAAACCCTTAACCTTAAACTTAACTTGACCTTAACTATAACCTAACCCTAACCTTCACCAAACCCTTACCCTTAACCTAAACTTAACCTAACCTTAACCCCGACCTTAACCTCATCTTAAACTTAACTTTACCCTTAATCTAATATTAACCTTAACCTTAACCTTAACCTTAACGTAACCTTAACCTTAACCTGACCGTAACCTTGACCTTACCTTAACCTAACTTAACCTTAACCTTGAACTTAAGCTTAACCTTACTTTAACCTAACTTAACCTTAACCTTAACCCTTACCTTAACCTTAACTTTACCCTTAACCTAAAATTAACGTTAAACTTACCCTTAACCTTCACCCTTAACCTTAACCTAACCCTAACCTTGACCAAACCCTTAACCTTAAGCTTAACCTAACTAAACCCTTAAGGTTAGGGTAAGGTTAAGGTTAAGTTCAAGGTCAAGGTTAAGGTTAAGTTAGGTTAATGTAAGGTTAAGGTTACGGTTAAGGTTAAGATAAGAGTAAAGTCAAGGTTAAGTTTAAGGGTTTGGTAAAGGTTAAGGTTAGGTTATAGTGAAGGTTAAAGTTAAGGTTATAGGTTGAATTTACCCTTAATTTAACCTTAACCTTATCCTTAACCTTAACCTTTACCCTAACATTAACCTTAACCTTATCCTTATCTTAACCTTAACCTTAACCTTAACCATAACCATAACCTATCTTAACCTTAACCTTATCTTAACCTTAACCTTACCCTAACCTTAACCTTAACCTTTTCCTTAAACTTAACCTTAACCATATCCCTAACCTCCTTGACTAAACCCTTAACATAAAGCTTAATCTTAACCTTAATCATAACCTTAACCTAATCTTAACCTTAACCTTACCCTTAACCTGAATTTAACCTTGATCTTAAACTTAACCTTAACCTTACCCTTAACCTAACCTAACCTTAACCTTAACCTAACCCTAAGCATAGCCTGACTAAACGCTTAAGCTTAGGGTAAAGTTAAAGTTAAGGTTAAGGTTAAGGTTAAGTTAGGTTAGGGTAAGGTTATAGTTAAGTTGAGGTTAAGGTTAAGGTTAGGTTAAGCTTAAGATAGGGTTAAGGCTAAGGTTAAGGGTAAGGTTAAGTTAAGGGTAAAGTCAAGGTTAAGGTAAATTTAAGGTTAAGGTTAGGTTAAGGTTAAGGTTAAGGCTAAGGGTAAAGTCAAGGTTAAGGTTAGGTTAAGGTTAAGGGTTTGGTTAAGGTTAGGGTTAGGTTTTAGTTAAGGTTAAGGTTAAGTGGGTAAGGTTAAGGTTAAGGTTAAGCGTAAAGATTCAGGTTAAGGTTAAGGGTAAGGTTAAGGTTACGGGTTTAGGGAGGTTAAGGTTAAGGTGAAGGTGAAGGTGAAGGTGAAGGTTAAGGTTACGGGTTTAGGGAGGTTAAGGTTAAGGTGAAGGTGAAGGTGAAGGTGAAGGTGAAGGGTAAGGTTAAGGTTAAGGTCAAGATCAAGGTTAAGGTTAAGTTAGGTTAAGGGTAAGGTTATAGTTAGATTAAGGTTAAGGTTAAGGTTAAGGTTAAGGTTAAGGTTACAGGTTTAGTCAGGTTATGGTTAAGGTTAAGGTTACGGGTTTATTTAGGTTAAGGTTAAGGTTAAGAGTTTGGTCAAGGTTAGGGTTATGGTTAAGGTTAAGGTTAAGGTTAAAGTTAGGTTAAGGCAAGGTTAAGGTTACGGGTTTAGTTAGGTTAACGTTAAGGTTAAGGTTAAGGTTAAGGTTAGGGTAAGGTTAAGGTTAATTTTAAGGTTAAGGTTAAGGTTAGGGTTAGGTTATATTTAAGGTTAAGGTTAAGTTTATGGTTAGGTCAAGGTTAAGTTTAAGGTTAAGGTTAAGGATAAATTAAGGTTAAGGATAAGATAAGGTTAAGGTTAAGGTTAAGGTGAAGGTTAATTTTAAAGTCAAGGTTAAGGTTAAGCTTATGGTTAAGGTTAAGGTTAAGGTTAAGGTTAGGTAAAGGTTAAGGTTAGGGTTAGGTTATAGTTAAGGTCAAGGTCAAGGTTAAGGTTAAATGAGGTTAACATTATGGGTTTAGTTGGGTTAAGGTTAAGGTTAAGGTTAAGGGTTTGATCAAGGTTAGGGTTAGGTTATAATTAAGGTTAAGGTAAAGTAAAGATTAAGGTTAAGATTTTGGTTACGAGTCTTAACCTTAACCTTCACTATAACCTAACCTTAACCTTTATCTTAACTATAACCGAACCCTAACCTTGACCAAACCCTTAACATTAACCTTTACCTTAACCTTAACTAAACCCTTAAACTTATCCAAACCCTTAACCTTAACCTTAACCACAACCTTAACCTTAACCTTCCCATAACCATAACCTTAACCTTAACCTTGACCTTACCCTTAACCATAACCTTAACGTTACCCCCTTAGCCTTAACCTTAACCTGAACTTGACTAAGCCTATAACCTCAACCTTAACCTTAACCTGACTAAACCGTTAACTGGTAACCTTAACCTTAACCTAACCTTAACCTTAACTTTACCCTTAACCTAACCTTAACCATAACCTTAACCTTAAATTATACCTTAACATTAACCTTACCCTTACCTAACCTTAACCTTAACCTTAACATTTACCTAACCTTAACCTTAACCCAACCATAACCTTACCCTAGCCTTAACTCTCACCATAACCTTACCTTTACCCGTAACCTAACCTTAACCTTAACATTAACCCTTAACCTTAACGTTAACCTCACTAAACCTGTAACCTTATCCTTAACTGTTACCCTTAACCCTAACCTTACCCTTAACCCTAACCTTAATGTGAGGTTAAGATTATGGTTAAGGTTAAGGATAAGTTAATGTTAAGGTTAAGGTTAAGGGTTTAGTCAGGTTAAGGTTAAGTTTAAGGGTTTGCTAAAGGTTAGGGTTAGGTTATAGTTAAGGTCAAGGTTAAGGTTAAAGTTAAGGTTATGGGTAAGGTTAAGGTTAAGGTTAGGTAAAGGTTAAAGTGAGGTTAAGGTTAGGTTAACGTTAACCTTGACCTTGAACTTAGCATTTACCTTAACCTTACCCTTAACCTAACCTTAACCTTAAGGTTAAGGTTAAGGTTACGTTAAGGGTAAAGTTAAGGTTAAGGTTAAAGTTAAGTTTAGGTTAAGGTTAAAGTCAAGGTTAAGGTTAATTTAAGGTTCAAGTTATGGTTTTAGTCAGGTTAAGGTTAGTTTAAGGTTAAGGTTAAGGTTAAGGTAAGGTTTGGTTAACCTTAATATTACCCTTAATCTTACCCTAACCTTAAACCTAACCTTAACTATAATGTAACTCATAACATTAGCCTTCCGAAACCCTTAACCTTAACCTTAACCATAACCTTAACCTTACCCTTAACCTTCACCTTATCCTTAACCTTAACCTTAACCTTAACCTGACCAAACCTTAACCTTAACCTTAACTTTACCCTTAACCTAACCTTAACCTTAAGTATAACCTAACCCTAAACTTAACCTTAATCATAACCTTATATTTACTCTTAACCTTAATCTTAACCTTAATCTTAACCTTAACCTAACCTTAACCATAACCAAACTTTAACCTTAAACTCAACCTTACCTTAACTATAACCTAACCCTAACCTTGACCAAACCCTTAACCTTAACCTTAACTTGAACCTTTACCCTAACCTTACCCTAACCCTAACCTTAACCTTAACCTTAACCTAAGGTTAAGGTTAAGGTTAACTTAGGTTAATGTAAGGTTATAGATAGGTTAAGATTATGGTTAAGGTTAAGATAAGGTTATGTTTAAGGTTAGGTTAAGGTTTAGGTTTAAGGTTACGGGTCTTAACCTTAACCTTCACTCTAACCTACCCTTAACATTAAACTTTACCTAACCTTAACCTTAACCATAACTTTAACCTTAACCTTGACCTTAAATATAAACTTAACCTTAACCTTAACCTTCCCATAACCATAACCTAACCCTTAACCTTAACCTAACCTTAATGATGACTTTACCTTAACCTAACCTTAACCCCTTATCCTTAAGCTTATCCTTCCCTTAACCATAACCTTAACATTGAATTTACCCTTAACCTAACCTTAGCCTTAACCTTAACCTTAACCTGACTAAACACATAACCTTAACCTTAACCTAACCTTAACCTTGACCTTAACTATACCCTAACCCTAACCATGATCAAACCTTAACCTTCACCTTAACTTAACCTTAACCTTAACCTTCACTATAACCTAACCTTAACCTTAACCTTAACCTTGACGTTACCCTTAACCTAACCTTGACCTTAACCTAAGGTTAGGGTTAGGTTATAGTTAAGGTCAAGGTTAAGTTTAAGGTTATGGGTAAGGTTAAGGTTAATGTTAAGTTTAAGGTAAAGGTTAAGGTTAAATTTAAGGGTTTGGTGAAGGTTAAAGTTAAGGTTAAGGTTAGGTTAAGGGTAAAGTTAAGGTTAAGGTTATGGTTAAGGTTAGGGGAAGGTTAATGTTAAGTTTAAGGTTAAGGTTAGGGTTAGGGTTAAGGTTAAGGTTATGGGAAGGTTAAGGTTTAGCTTAAGGTTATGCGAAGGTTAAGGTTAAGGTTAAGGGTAAGGGTAAGATTAGGGTTAAGGTTAAGGGTAACGTTAAGGTTAAGGTTAAGGTTAAGGTTATGGGTTTACTCAGGTTAAGGTTAAGGGTAAGGTTAAGGTTAAGGTTAAGTGTTTGGTTAGGGTTAGGGTTAGGTTATAGTTAAGGGTAAGGGTAAGGGTTAAGGTAAGGACTCCCACCTATTCGTGAACATGATCGTGCTATTCATTTGATTCTAGGAAGTTATATCATCAAATTAGAATGAAGACTGAAGATATTTCGAAAAAAACATTTCGAACTCATGAGGGTCATTATGAATTTTTGTTGATGCCTTTTGGCCTTACCAATGCATCTTCTACATTTCAAGGGTCGATGAATTCCATTTTCAAACCCTTAGAAAATTTGTGATAGTATTTTTTGATGATAGACTAATCTACAGCAGGTCTTGGAAGGATCATATTCAAAATGTTGATAGGGTGCTCAAACTATTACAGGAGAAACAATTATATGCAAAAACATCCAAATGTTTCTTTGGAGTACAAGAGGTGGAATATCTGGGTCATATTGTATCTCATGAGGGTGTTAAATATATACCCTAA
The DNA here is from genome assembly GCA_034641835.2 of Pinus albicaulis. Taxonomy (NCBI): domain Eukaryota; kingdom Viridiplantae; phylum Streptophyta; class Pinopsida; order Pinales; family Pinaceae; genus Pinus; species Pinus albicaulis. The sequence continues at coordinate 922,502 of MU968330.1, read as the reverse complement.
CAAAATTAAAGCCATTAAGGAATGGAAAGTTCCCACAACCATAAAGAAGTTGCGAGGATTTCTCGGGTTAACAGGGTATTATTGCAAGTTTTTTAAGAATTATGGGAGAATAGCAACACCTATAAAGCCATTATTGAATAAATATGCATTTTCAGGACTCCTGAAGCAACTAAGGCCTTTGAAAATCTTAAAGAGGCAATGTTCCTAGCACCGGTATTAGCTACACAAGACTTCACTTTAACCTTAACCTAACTATAACCTTACACTTAACCTAACTTAACCTTAACCTTGACCTTGACCTTAACCTTAACCTTAACATTAACCTAACTAAATCCGTAACCTATAACCGTAACCTTACCCTTAACCTTCACCTTAACATTAACCTTGACTTTACCCTTAACCTAACCTTAACCTTAACTATAACCTAACCCTAACCTTGACCTTAAATTTACCTATAACCTTGACCTTAACCTTAACCTTGACCTTGACCTTGACCTTAACCTAACCTTAACCTTAACATTAACCTTATCTTACCCTTAACCTAACCTTAACCTTAAATATAACCTAATCCTCACCTTAACCTAACCTTAACCTTAACCTTAACCTAACCTTAACCTTCCCCTAACTTTAACCCTAACATTAACCTTAACTTTACCCTTAACCTAACCTTAACCTTAACTTTAACCTTAACTTAACCTAACCTTAACCTTAACGAAACTCTTAACCTTGACTTTAACCTTAACCGTAACCTTAACCTTCACCTAACTAAACCCGTAGCCTTAACCTTAACCTTTAACTTATCCTAACCTAACCTTAACCTTAACCTTAACCTTACCCTAACCTTGTACAAACCCTTAACCTTAACTATAACCTAACCCTAACCTTGACCTTAACTTTACCCATAACCTTAACCTAACCTTAACCTTAAATTTACCCTTAACCTAACCTTAACCATAACCTTAACCTTAACCTAACCTTAACCTTACCCTTATACTTAACCTTACCCTTAACCTAACCTTAACCTTGACTTTACATTTAATGTAACCTTAACCTCAACCTTTAACCTTAACTATGTCCTAACTTTAATATTAACCCAACCCTAACCTTAACCTTAACCTAATGTTAACCTAACCTTAACCTTAACCCTAACCTTAACCTTGACTTAACCTAACCCTAAGGGTTTGGGGAGCTTAAAGTTAAGGTTAAGGGTAAGGTTAAGGTTAAGTTAAGGTTAAGGTCAAGGTTAAGGGTAAGGTTAAGGTTCAACTTAAGGTTAAGGTTAAGGTTACGTTAAGGATAAAGTCAAGGTTAAGGTTAGTTTAAGGTTAAGGTTAAGGGTTTGGTTAAGGTTAAGGTTATGTTAAGGTTAAAGACAAGGTTAAGGTTAGGTTAAGGGTATATTTAAGGTTAGGTTTAGGTTAAGGTTAAGGTTAAGGTTAAGGGTAAGTTGAAGGTAAGGGTAAGGTTAACCTTAACATTAACCTTACCAAACCTTAACCTTAACCTAACCTTAACTTTACCTAAGGTTAGGGTTAAGGTTAAGGGAAGTTTAGGTAAAGGTTAACCTTGACCTTGACATTACCTTAACTATAACCTAACCCTAACCTTAACCAAACCCTTAAAATTAACCTTTACCTTAACCTAACCTTAACCGAGCCCTTAACCTTAGCCTTAACCTTAACCTGACTAAACCCTTAAGGTTAGGTTAAGGGTAAAGTGAAGGTTAAGGCTAAGGTTAAGGTTAAAGTTAGGTTAAGGTAACGTAAAGGTTAAGGTTAAGGTTAAGTTCAAGGTTAAGGTTAAGGCTAGGTTAAGGTTAAGGTTAAGGTTAAGGGTAAAGTTAAGGTTAAGGTTAATCTTAAGGGTATGGTTAAGGTGAAGCTTAAGGTTACGTTAAGGGTAAATTCAAAGTTAAGTTTACTTTAAGGGTTTGGTCAAGGTTAAGGTTAGGTTACAGTTAAGGTCAAGGTTAAGGTTAGGTTAAGGTTAAGGTTAGGGTTAAGTTATAGTTAAGGTCAAGGTTAGGTAAAGGTTAAGGTTAAGGTCATGGTTAAGGTTAAAATTAGGTGAAGGGTAAGGTCAAAGTTAGGTTAAGGTTAAGGTTAAGGTTACGTTAAGGGTATAGTCAAGGTTAAGGTTAGGTTAAGGTTAAGATAAGGTTAAGGTTACGGGTTTAGTCAGGTTAAGGTTAAGGTTAAGGGTACAGGTTTAGTCAGGTTAAGCTTAAGGTTAAGGGTTTGGTCAAGGTTAGGGTTATGGTTAAGGTTAAGGTTAACGTTAAAGTTAGGTTAAGGTAAGGTTAAGGTTACGGGTTTAGTCAGGTTAACGTTAAGGTTAAGCTTAAGGTTAAGGTTAGGTTAAGGTTAAGTTTAAGGTTAAGGTTAAGGTTAGGTTATATTGAAGTTTAAGTTTAGGGTTAGGTTATAGTTAAGGTTAAGGTTAACGTTATGGTTAGGTCAAGGTTAAGGTTAAGGTAAATTATAAGGATAATTTAAGGTTAAGGGTAAGATAGGGTTAAGGTTAAGGTTAATGTTAAGGTCAAGTTTAAGGTTAAGCTTATGGTTAAGCTTAAGCTTAAGGTTATATAAAGGTTAAGGTTAGGGTTAGGTTATAGTTAAGGTCAAGGTTAAGGTTAGGCTAAGGTGAAGGTTAAGGGTAAGGTTAAGGTCAAGGTCAAGGTCAAGGTTAAGGTTATGGGTTTAGTCAGGTTAAGGATAATGTTAAGGTTAAGGGTTTGGTCAAGGTTAGGGTTAGGTTATAGTTATGTTTAAGGTAAAAATAAGATTAAGGTTAAGGTTTTGGTTACATATCTTAACCTTAACCTTCACTATAACCTAACCTTAACTATAACCTAACATTAACCTTGAACTTAACTATAACCTAACCCTAACCTTGACCAAACCCTTAACATTAACCTTTACCTTAACCTAACCTTAACCTTAACTAAACCCTTAACCTTAACCTTAACCTTAAATTAACCTTAACCTTAACCTTAATCTTCCAAAATCCTTAACCTTAACCTTAAACTTACCTTAACCTTCACCTTAACCTAACCTTAACCTTACACTTAACCTAATATTAACCTTGACCTTTACCTTAACCTTAACCTTACCCTTAACCTTAAACTTAACCTTGACGTTAACTATAACCTAACCCTAACCCTATCAAAACCCTTAACCTTAACCTTAACCTTAACCTTCCCATAACCATAACCTTAACCTTAACCTTGACCTTACCCTTACCCTTACCCTTAACCTTACCCCCTTAGGCTTAACCTTAACCTTAACTTGACTAAGCCCGTAACCTTAACCTTAACCTTAACCTGACTAAATCCATAACCTTAACCTTAACCTTAACCTAACCTTAACCTTACCTTCACCCTTAACCTAACCTTAACCATAATGTTAACCTTAACGTTAACCTTACCCTTACCTAAACTTAACCTTAACCTTAACATTTACCTAACCTTAACCTTAACCTAACCCTAACCTTACCCTAACCTTAACCCTAACCATAACCTTAACTTTACCCTTAACCTAACCTTAACCTTAACCGTAACCTTAACCTTAAATTTAACTATAACCTTACCTTTAACCTTACCCTTAACCTTAACCTTACCCTTAACCTTCACCTTCACCTTCAGCTTAACCTTAACCTTATCCTGACTAAACCCGTAACCCTTAACCTTAACCTTAACCTAACCATAACCTTAACCTTAACAACCCCATAAACATAACCTTAACTTTAACCTTAACCTTAACCTAACCCTAACCTTTACCAAACCCTTCACCTTGACTTTAACCTTAACCATAACCTTAATCTTAACCTGACTAAACCCGTAATATTAACCTTAACCTAACCTTAACCTTGACCTTAACTATAGCCTACCCTAACCTTGAACAAACCCTTAACATTAACCCATAACCTTAAACTTATCTTTAAGGTTACGGTTAAGGTGAAGGTTATTGTTGTGGAGGTAAATCCCCTCTACGGACAGAGGCAAGCCCACTAGCCCTAGAGTGGGTCTAGCAACAATCGAAACATGCAAAGATATTGATTCATAGTTACAAGAGATATAATCGTGATAGATCACTCACCGTGATTCCTTCGTTGTTGTTGTCGAATAAGAAGTGGTGCTTCTGTTCCTAGCTAGACAGGTCATAATCCGTGAGCTTGCTGCATCCAAATACCTATACACATGCAAAGAAGAGAGACAACATGCAACATAATATTTCACCATTTATAACTATTGATCAGTTAGAGAGGAAAGCATGAATTGCATTATATAATGGAAAAACACAATCATGGAACCAATAGCAGATTCATGTATATTAAGATACGAGAGAATGATTACAACTGGTGCTCTGACGTCATGATATTCCTTCGATAGGATTCCAGCGAGACGTGTCTCACAAATCTCGTCAGGGATTTGAAAAAACTCTCTCTCTCACAGGGTTCTCGTTAGAACTGCTCTTGATTTTCACTCAGCTATAATTTCCTTCCCAAAAGTTCAGCTAGCTAGCAAATGTAGAGGGTAAGCTTTTATAGAAGAATAAGGAGAGGTTATGATCCCTATAATCATGGGGAAGAGTCCTATCTCTTAGGAAGGTTCCATGAGAGATGGAAAACCACTTCCTAATCAAGGAGATCCGAAGCCAAACAACCCAAACTCTTTTTTATGATTCGTTCTGAAGTTGTTAGAATCAAACTTTCACCTTCTATTGTTAAAAAACATTCCTTAATAGGCTTGGTGCGGGCACAACACAAGGACAGACCGCCAGCTAACACAGAGGTCCAGTCCCTATTCTGACTCGTACCTGGCCTTTAGGAGAAAACATGACAATGGTCATGAACATGGTGTGCATAGGGGCACGCAAAAGAACGGGGGCGGGAAAGTAGACATTCAGACCACCCCCGATCTAGCACTGAGATTAGTGCTACAAACCATTACGCGGGTTGTGGGATTGTAGGCACTGCACGAGGCCACAAAGACACAGTTACTACTTGCATAAGAGTGTATGAACCCAACTATATTTGACTAGGCCACGGTCGTGATAGCAAATCACAAAATGAAAGCAGACCAAACTGAAACAGTTTTGATATGGGTCAATTTTGGTGTCGTTCTTCCTGGAACGATTACCAATTTTTCAACGCCAGGAGGCTATAGTCCCGGATCCACCACTAAGAGAGCCATGGATGGCTTGATGGGCAACATTGATGCCCAAGGCAGGGGGCGGCTAGAATATGTCTTGGTAGCCCGAGTACTTTTACTGGCTCCGACAACAGTTGATCATCGTGGAGGACTGGCCCTATACGGGCACCAATTTTACCGGAGACCCAGGCCTTCCACTCCCAGAGGGAGAGGACTTAAAATAAAAAACAAAAACTATGCTTGAAAATGAATTTTATGTTTTATGCAAGCTTAAAACACAAATGTAAACTATGCTTGAAGATGGGTTGCATTTTTACACAAGCTCGAAACACAAAGTAAAGTATGCTTGAAATGAGTTTTCATTTTTACGCAAGCTTGAAAACACCAAATAAACTATGCTTGAAATGACAAGGAAAACCGGGCATGCCCCCATCATGGTCACTCAATTCGAGGTGTACATGCCCCCCAAGCTTCAGTCCATATGAAAAAATGGAGTGAAGGTTCAAATTATGAGTTCAAGTGAAAGACTCGACTGGGATTTAAGAGACCTAATCAAAGACTCGAATTGAACAGAGAACGTGTTTCATTGTTTTAATGACACATATTAAAAGAACCATCATCATGAGCTAATTCATTTGTTGACGAGGTTGACATAGACAACAAACCGTCCTCAGCTCCAAATTCATTTTTTAACAAGGTTGACATAGTAAACGAACCATCCTCGAATCTAAATTCATTTTTTAACAAGGTTGACATAGTAAAGGAACCGTCCTCGGAATGACCTTGTTTAATTTTTAGGGAGCTTGACACAAGCAGACGAACCAAACAGACCTTCTTTCATGGTTTAAGGAGCTTGACACAAGTATATGAACCATGCTTCGACAAACCTCATAATAATGAATGAGAAGTCATAGCTTCCAAGGGTTACCCGTCCAATGGGAGGGAAACATCTTGGAAGTCGGGACCTAGTGCCCCTAGCACATGATGCACAATGGAACTGTCACTGAATACGGGCATAGGAAAGGTAGCCACATAATTTACATGCGGTGGGGATGACACAACCGGCGGATAAAGATCCGACAGGGATGATGGTGTATTAGCTGCCATATTTGGACCAAAGAATGCAAGTTGATTGATGGTCACGATCCAACCTTGGTGCGAAAAACACATCACACAAAAGAGGGAGGAGACAAGCACTCGCATGGCATAAGTATAATCGAGGCCCAAAAGTAAATTAAAGTCCAAGGGGCCAGGAACACCCATCGTGTCCATATGGACATTTTTCCCTCCCAAAGTAACAGGCAACTTCGGAAGGATCCCTAACGGTTGACTAGTTCCTTTGTTAAATGCCAACAGATTCTTTGTAACTGGCACAAGTAGCGGTGAACTGAAAGCTTGCCAAGTATTTGAGGATAAAATAATAACAGACACGCCTTCATCTATAATGGTGTTGGGTACGACCAGATGGGAGGCATGTACCGTAATCTCAAAGGGCACATAAGAAGGAAGGCGATAACCTGCGAATCGACCCCAATCAAAGGAAGCGACCAAACTACTTGGAGGGGATACCATCGGACCGAGATGGTCTTCCTCTCGTGTTACGAGAGAAGAAGGAGCATCCTCTGCCACCTCCATCATGGAGGCATAAAGAGTACCCTCTGGGACCTCCATCATGGGAGGTGGAGGAGTAGCTTCCAAAGGTACAGGGACGGGAGAATCTTTCTCCAAGTTTGAGGAATCTGAAGAAACAAGAAGAACACGAGGGATTTGAGATCCACTCTCAATGGAAAAGACTTGGTGCATCGTAGACGGGTCCATCTCAACCGATCCCATGACCAACGGTTGGTCAGGGACAGATTCATGATGGTGAATTTCCGAGGTAGCGGGATCAATCAAGGATGACTCTTGACTGATCGTTGAATCAACGGGTGAAGGACTCAAAGAAAGTTGTTTGTAACCAACCAGAAGGCATGGTGCAAAAACATTCAAGTTGTCCAAAACTCTCTTGGCTTCATCCATATATGGAAAAAGGTGAATGGAATGGTGCCCTCCACACAAATTACAGGGATGGGCAATATTACCCTACTTCTTAGGAGCTTTACCGGCACTAGCTGAAGACGCGACCCCAACCTGACTCCCGGAAGCCAAAGGCAATGGTGGATGACCGTTGGACCATACTTTGAGCACCTTGGGAATGCTAGGGAAATCTCGAAGAATATGGTTTCCCAGGCACAACATTCAAGGGAACTTAACTTTCCACGAAGGGTTGGAAGGTTCATCGAGAGCAGGTGTTTTAGAAGCAACAGCTTTAGAATTAGCCTCTTGCTTATCTGACTTCTTCTTCTTCTTCTTAGCCACCTGGGTACTAGAATCCAAAATTTCACCAGGCGAAGTAGAATATGAGGATGAAGAAACAGATGAAAAAGGGGAGCGGTCCACCTTTGAATCAACATGGCGTTGCTCAGGTAGAGGAGTGGATGGTATGGCAGCCAGAACACTCGAGACCATAGAGGTTGAAAACAACCGAACAGGTGTTACACAACATTTTGTCAACTTCCCTGCAATCCCTCGTCCCATACATTTGAGGACTATTCCCATGACCTGTGAATAGTAAAATGTCCTGAAAACACCTTCATGGCATCCTCCTGCATAAGGACAAACATTCTCCTGAAGAAATTTTCCTTTGAAAAACACTAAAAAAAGATGTTTTAGCCTTGGTGCGACTAGTCAATTCATCCCTCACGCCAATGAGGGGAATCCACACTAGAGGGCATGCCAACTGGTGCTCTATCCCTGTGTCTCACTCACACCAAGCTTATTAAGGGATTTAAAAATAAAAATAAACTGCAGAATGAATCATCAAAACAAGTTGAGTGGTTTGGCTCCAGATCTCCATGTATACGAAGTGGTTTTCCACCTCTCATGGAACCTTGCTAAGAGATAGGACCTATCCCATGATTATAGGGATCCCAACTTCCCTTCCTCCATATCTAAAAGCTTGCCCTCTCTATTTGCTAGCTAGCTGAACTGGTAGGAAGGAAACTATAGCTGAGCAACTATTGAGAGCAGAGCCGAAGAGAATCCCGTAAGAGAGAGAACTTTGTCGAGATTCCTGACAGGCTTTGTTGAGACACGCTTCGCTGGAAGCCCCACCGAAGGAAGATCATAGCATCAGAGCATTTGATTGTAATCTTCCTTTTGTCATTTATAATATAAGCGACTCTGATTTTGGTTCCATTCTTGTTTTTACTCTTTCATGTGAAGCAATAAATTATATCCTCTCTGACTGATATATGCTTACATGCTTTAAGTATTACATTTGTTGAAGAGGTAAATCCCCTCTGCAGACAGAGGCGATCCCACTAGCCCAGATCGGGTTAAGAAAAAAATCAATTCATGCAATGACGTTGGTTCCTAGTTACAAAAATACAAAGATTACGATAAGTAGCCTATCTAAAAGCCCACACAGTTGTCGTTGAAGAAAAGATGACGTTTCACGTCCCTTGCTTGACAGATCATGATCCTTCCGTTTGACATGTCCGAACGCCTGTAAACATGCAAGGAAACAATGACATACAACGTAAAATCTAAAGCATGTAACCATATATCAGTCATAGAGGATATAATTCATTGCATTACATAAGGAAATGAGCACATGAATGGAACCAAAATCAGAGTCGCTTATATTATAAATGACAAAAGGGAGATTACAACCAAATTCTCTGACGCTATGATCTTCCTTTGGTGGGGTTGACAGTGGAGTGTGTCTCAACAAAGCCTGTCAGGAATCTAGATGAAGCTCTCTCTCTTCGGCTTGGCTCTCAATAGTTGCCCGGCTATAGTTTCCTTCCTACAAGTTCAACTAAAACATGTTCAAACCTTCAGCCATTCAGCTCTACAACTTGTTCAACCAGTAAATCAATGGAATATGGCTATATTTATAGAAGAGAGGAGGAGGTTGGGATCCCTACAATAGTGGAAGGGAGGTTTTATCACTTGGGAGGATTCCCCATAAGGTGGAAACAAGAGGCCAAAGGAGGAAGGCCGTGGTTATTTAGTCGAACCAGTTCCTATGACTCATCCACAAAGTTGTTGTAATCGAAAATTCATCTCTTTTTTAAAAAAAATTCCATAAGAAGATTGGTGTGGGTGAGTAACTGGGAGAGAGCGCCAACTGGCGCGGGCTCAGTGTTAATTTTCCTCATTGGCACGAGGGCATAACGGGCTACCAGTGCCAAGGAAAAAACAAGTGTTTTTAGTGGTCTTCTCAGGAAATGATCAACAAAGGGAATGTTTTCCTCATGGAAAGGGATGCAATAATGGTATTTGCAAGGCATGACACTACTTATTGATCACAGATATGGCCATCCAATGGGCGAGATGGGGATTGCAGGGACAACGAAAAATTACTGTGTAATAGATGCCCCCTAAAGCATGAGGTCCGAGAGAGAGGGAGGGGTGAAATTTTTTATGAGCACATGCCCAATTGAAAAACACTACCGTCGGAAGACTTGCAAATACAAATACAACTGATATCTTTAATACATGATATGGGGTATGGGCGCATCCATCCATAATAGAGTGTACAATAATCGAGATCCAAGGTATGGACACAATCATCCAGCAAAGAAGGATCAACAAGTAGACTCAAGTATGGTCACAGCCATCCAATCAAATGATTCATGTAACTAATCATGATAATCCAAAAAGAATCTGCAGCCTGGATTTCATCAGACAAAATCTAGGGTCTTGTGCTCCATCTCGACCCGAACAGAGTACAAGTCCGAGCATTTGAATAAGTGAGCTGAAGTCAAACATGCAAGAACATCGTATGATTACCAACCAATAATGAAAGCCATTAACAGACGCGAGAGGAACCACCAATAATGAGGATGTCCCTAAAGGTACTATAGGTACAATCCACGGAGTTTGAACAGTGATCTAACGTTGAGCACCTGCAGAATCATCCGATAGAAGGCCAATAATGAAAACCTTGCGTCGAATGCGAAGAACCTGCCATTGAGGCATGCAGGCTCCAAGGTACCTGAAGGGAGTCTCTAGATCAGCTTCTTGGATAATAAGCTGAAGTCGACAGGAAATGACCTTGATTGAAGGTGGGCCATAGTGTTTCCCACATCATTGACACGAGACAGAGGAACATGATGTTTGCGAATCAAGATTAGTAGAGAATTAGAGGGAGGTTGAAAACTATACAGGCCAACTTCTCTTGAACATATGGGCGGCACGACAGTGGATTTGGAAGTATTTGACATCAAAGGATCTGAGGTCATGAGGACATGGCAAAGAGTAGATGAGCAGTCAAAAAAGATTACCTAAACCCATGGAGGCAAGCAAAAAACGAGATGAGATGTTCCCAACCTGACACGAATGCAGACAAGTGCCATGTTCAAGAGCGACATACCGCCGACATGATGGTAATACTGGTTCCATTTTTCCCCAACATTTCTGGCATGTACCCCAATTATTTTTGGAAACAAGCTTGAAGGGGATAGCATATGCTTGTGATATAAGTTTGTTCTTCGGACAAATCCAACCTAGTACATTTAACGAGCCCTAGGAAGGAGGAACTCGAGTATCATCATTACGATAGAGTCCAATGTCATCATTTTTTAACGAGTCTAACAAACAAATAACTCGGTGTTTTTTCATGTTTAGAGAGTTTGAAAAGATAGCAGAAAAGAAAACTCCAACGGTCCATTTTCATGGATAGTCTCGCAGATCTGAAAAGGTAGAAAACTATATTTGAGAGAACCTCCTAGTCACAATAGGCCAGGGTATTCTTTTTTCACAAATAATCTATCCCAACCCGAAAAAGGGGTAAACGTATACTGGGTAGATTTCGTTTCACAGCCAATTTAACGAGTTCAAAATGACAAGAATCTCGGCAATATTTTCAATTTTAGAGAGTAAGAAAAGAGCTGAAAGGCCACTCCTCCTGGAGGAACAAGTGGTATAAAGGGTAGAAACTGGTTTTGGTAATGGTGGAACTACTCAAAACAAGTAAAGTTTAAGAGGCTGGCTAACAAGACCAATCATCACAGAGGTTCCTCAGGAACAGGTAAAACAACCAAGTGAAGGCATATTGATCAGCCAAGTAGAAAATGACGGTGGAATGAGAAAACCAAGGCTCATCTGGCAAAACAGGCTGATAAAATGGCAGTCACAAGAGGTAAAATGGGAATGGTTTCATTTCTACACAAGCTTGAAATCCAAAAACTCTACTTGAAGTTGGGTTCATTTTTACACAAGCTTGAAACAAAGATAAACTATGCTTGAAACCGGTTTCATTTTTACACAAGCTTGAAACGGAAACAAACTATGCTTGAAAAATTAAGCATGCCCACAGCATGGCGACTCAATTCAAAGTACATGCCCCCCAAGCTTCAATCCATATGAAATACAGATGGAGTGAAGGTTCAAATTACGATATTAAGGGAAAGACTCGACTGGGATTTTACGAGATCTAAAAAAAGACTCGAATTGAACAGGAAAGTGTTTCATTTTTTTAACGAGGTTGACACATTAAAAGAACTATCCTCATAAGAGCTTGTTTCATTTTTTAAGGAGCCTGACACAAGAAAATGAACTCTGCTCTGACCATCTTGTTTCTTTTTTTAAGGAGCTTGACACAGGAAAACAAACTCTGCTCTGAGGACCTTGTTTCATTTTTTAAGGAGCTTGACACAAGAAAATTAACTATGATCCGACAACCTTGTTTCATTTTCTAAGGAGCTTGACACAAGAAAATTAATTGTGCTCCGACAGACCTCTCATCATGATGAATAAGAATTCATGGCTTCCAAGAGTTCCACATCTGATGGGAGAAAAATATCTTGGAAATCAGGACCCAATGCCCCCGACACCTAATGCACAACGACACCATCACTGAATACGGGCACAGGACAGGTAGCCACATAATTGACATGTGGTGGGGATGACACAACCAGTGGATAAATATCTGGCAGAGATGATGGTGGACTAGCTGCCATATTGGGACCAAGGAACGTAAGCTGATCGATGGTCACGATCCGACCTTGGTGCGGAAAACACATCACACGAAAGAGGGAGGATACAAGCGCTCCCATGGCATAAGTGTAATCATGGCCCAGGAGTAAATTAATGTCCAAGGGCCAGGAACAACCATCACATCCATATGGAAAGTTCTCCCTCCCAAAGTAACAGGCAAATTTGGAAGGATCCCTAACAATTGACTAGTTCTTCTGTTAAAGGCCAATAGATTCTGCGTAACAGGCACAAGCGGCGGCGAACCGAATTCTTGCCAAGTAGTTGAGGATAAAATAATAACAGACGCACCTTCATCTATAATAGTGCTGGGTACGACTAGATCAAATGTCTGTACCGTGATCTCAAAAGGCACATAAGACAGAAGGCGATATCCAGAAAATCGACTCCAGTCAAAGGAAGTGACCAAACTACTTGGAGGGGCTACCATCGAACTGAGATGGTCTTCCCCTGGTGTTATGGTAGAAGAAGGAGCATCCTCCATGATCTCCATCACAGAGTCGGGAGGGGTATCCTCCGGGACCTCCATCACGGGAGGTAGAGGAGTAGCTTCTTGAGGTATAGGGACAGGAGAATTTTTCTCCACGTCCGAAGAATATAAAGAAACAAGAAGAACCTGAGGGGTGTGAGATCCACTCTCGACAGAAAAGACCTGGTACATCATAGGTGGGCCAGCTCAATCGATCCCATGACCAATGGATGGTCGGGAATGGATTCCTGAATTTGAATTCCCGGGGGAGCGGGATCGACCAAGGATGACTCTTAACCAATCATTGGATCAGTTGGTGGAGGACTTAAAGAAAGTTGTTTGTAACTAGCTGGAAGGCATGGTGCAGAAATAGTTGAGTTGTAAAAAAATCTCTTGGCTTCATCCATATACGAACAAAAGTGAATGGCATGGTGCCCTTCACACAACTTACAGGGATTGGAAAGCTTACCCTACTTCTTAGGAGATTTACCAGCACTAGCTGAAGACGTGCCCCAAACTAACTCCCGGAAGCCAAAGGCAATGGCGAATGACCATTGGACCATACTTTGAGCACCTTTGAAATTACAGGGAAATCTAGAAGAAGATGGTTTCCCTGGCACAACATGCAAGGGAACTTAACTTTCCGCGGAGGGTTGGAAGGTTCATCAAGAGGAGATGTTTCAGAAACAGTAGCTGCAGCCTTAACCTCTCTCTTATCGAACTTCTTATTCTTTGTCTTCTTCTTCTTCTTCTTAGCCACCTGGTTACTCAAATCCAGACTTTCACTAGGAAAAGTAGAAGAGGAGGATGCAGAAACAGGCAAAGAAGGGGAGAGGTCCACCTTGGAATCAACATGGCATTGCTCAAGCGGAGGAGTGGATGGTATGGTAGCTGGAACATTTGGGACCACAATGGTTGAAAACAACCAAACAGGAAACCTAACAGTTAACCCAAGAAGGGAAAACATTTCCATATAAGGAGCACCAACATTCCCAAAAGGAGGAAAATGACCAGGATTCCCATCGGAGGGGATTCCTTGGTTGGTGCACTCTAGAAAATTTGCCATCAGAAATGACCCAAAACGATACCCTAAGGAAACTAACTTAAACCATGAATATTTTGTGGGTAGTTAATTTTTAAAACATTGAAACAAGACTCTGTTGTTTCATATTTTAAGAGTCGAGAAACAAGAAAAAGGTGACTCTATCGCTTTCATGTTGGACATGAGCTTGAAAGGACAAGAGCTCGATGATATTTTCAAATTTAATGAGTCAGTAAAGATCGAAATGACTGCTCTGGTAATCTAGGCAAATGGGTGTACCAGATATCCGTGAAATACCATATACACCTTGGTAAAAATAAAAGAGAAAACAACCAAGGACTTGACGTACGTGCAGGTAATCTCCCCGAATGTTGTGTCCGGTGTATCACGGGTAAAAGGTGGCAGACTCAGCTTCCTATGGATAAAGGATTGCAACCTAATGGGGTCTCCATTTATATACACGACAGTACGTGGAGCACAAGTTCGTACTAGCATTGTCTAAAGCTAGATGGTGATCGATAGCTACTAGGTTTAACGACGCCGGAACACATCACTAGCCTAGACCTCTAGATATTCCGTTAATTTTTCAATGTTGCCTTAGGTTAATTGAATAAATTTTAGATTTGATATTCAATTTATGTTTCAATTTCGGGCCCTATCAAATGTCGGATCTCAAAATTCCTCTAAATGCACACTACATGCCACAAAATATCACTTTGTTCAATGAAGAGCTCTCTACGGGAGGGTTGAGAGATTTTCAAATAACAACAAAATGAGTGCAAAAACATCCACTATTGTCTCTAATGCAAGCTAATGAAACTAGAAAACTTCTCTCTTAGAGTTATATAACACTAACAATACGAAAGAGCTTTCAATTTTCTCTAGACTAATCAAAATGCAAAGAATTTTTTTTTTGTATTTTTCAATGTTTTAGAGCAAATGCACTAAATGAATGAAGAAATCAATTCAAGAAATGACAGTGAGAGAGCTGAAACAAACAAGTTCACTCAATAAAAATGCACACAATCAAGACCCAAACTGATGGAGAAATCCCTCAAATCGAAGAAGAATCTCAAAAAGACTCACACAAATCGTGTAATCTAGGCCCAGAATGAGACAAAGCAAACCTTGAATGAAAGAGAGAACAATCACTCAACTGACGCAATGATACAATGGAATCCAGCAAAATGAATGCAAAGAAGTGAAAACTAAGTTGACCGGAAAAGAAAGAACCAAAAACTCCCATGGGAGGCTCAGCACATTGTAGCACCTAGAAGCCCTAGGGCTAGAATGAAAAACTGATAGTAAAGGGAAAACAACCGGAGGACAAGGGCCAAACACAGTCAAAAAATACTTCAAGGCACTCAAACAATCTGAAAAATGACACCAGGACCAAAATTCAAGCTCAGAGAGCCCAAAAGCAATAAAAACCTAACACCAAACAGAGTTGGAGTGCCTGTTTGGCTGTAATCTACTCCAAAAAAGCGCTGGCGTGGGGACCTAACTAGCAACTAGCGCTAGTTCGCATGATTGTCAAGAGTTAAACTGCGCCAATCAAGTTTACTATGGGAAAAAGATGAAAAAAGGACAAACTGAGACTGGATCAGGTCTTCTGGTGGCTGAACAGGGGTTTGACACCAAAGGAAGCAAACCAGAAGAGCGAATAAATCAATCAAAAGCCAAAAAAAACCAAAAGAGAAAAGAATAACTCCAACTGAGTCCCCAGTGGAGTCGCCAGTTTGTTGAAGAGGTAAATCCCCTCTGTGGACAGAGGCGATCCCACCAGCCTAGATCGGGTCTAGCAACAATCAAGTCATGCAATGAAGTTGGTTCCTAGTTACAAAAAGACAAATATTGCGATAAGTAGCCTACCTCAAATCCCATGCAGTTGTCATTGAATAAAAGATGACATTTCATGTCCCTCGCTTGACAGATCATGATCCTTCCATTTGACACATATGAACACCTATACACATGCAAGGAAACAACGACATACAACGTAAAATATAAAGCATGTAACCATATATCAATCAGAGAGGATATAATTCATTGCATTACATAAGGAATTGAACACATGATTGGAACCAAAATCAGAGTCACTTATATTATAAATGAAAAAAGGGAGATTACAACCAAATGCTCTGACACTATGATATTCCTTCGACGGGGCTAACAATGGAGCATGTCTCAACAAAGCCTGTCGGGAATCCAGACGAAGCTCTCTCTCTTTGGCTTGGCTCTCAATAGTTTCCCGGCTATAGTTTCCTTCCTAAAAGTTCAGCTAAAACATGTTCAAACCTTCAGCCATTCAGCTCTATAGCTTGTTCAACCAACACATCAATGGAAGATGGCTATATTTATAGATGAGAGGAGGAGGTTGGGATCCCTACAATAGTGGAAGGGAGGCCTTATCCCTTGGGAGGTTTCCCCATAAGGTGGAAACAAGAGGCCAAAGGAGGAAGGTCATGGTTATTCAGTCGAACCACTTCCTATGAATCATCCACGAAGTTGTTGTAATCCAAACTTCATCTCTTTTTTTTTTTTTAAATCCATAAGAAGATTGGCGTGGGCGAGTAACTGGGACAAAGCACCAACTGGCATGGGATCAGTGTTAATTTTCCTCATTGGTGCGAGGGCATAATGGGCTACCAGTTCCAAGGCAAAAACAAGTGTTTTTAGTGGTCTGCTCAGGAACGATCAACAAAAGGAATGTTGTCCTCATGGAAAGGGATGCAATAATGGTATTTGCAAGGCATGACACTGCTTATTGGTCACAGATATGACCCTCCAATGGGCGAGATGGGGATTGCAGGGATAGTGAAAAATTACTGTGTACCAACGTTGTATGTCATTGTTTCTCAGCGTGTGTACAGGTGTCCAGACGTGACGAACGGAAGGATTGTGATCTGTCAAGCTAGGGATGAAGAGCACCGCTTCTTCATCGACAGTAGCAGCGTGGGATTTGAGGTAGGATAATTATTGTGGTCTTTGGATTTCTTGTAACTAGGAACCAACATTATTGTGTGATTAGATTGTTTCTAGACCCAATCTATGGCTAGTGGGATCGCCTCTGTCCGCAGAGGGGATTTACCTCCTCAACAATTTGGCGACTCCGCTGGGGATTCAGTGGGAGTTAGTCCTTCCTCATTTGGGTTCTTTATTGGCTTTTGATTGATTTATCTACGTTTCTGGTTCACCTTCCTTGGTGTTGAACCCCTGTTCAGCCCCTAGAAGACCAGATCTAGTCTCTTTTGGTCCTTTTTCATTGTTTTTTTAGGGTAAACACGATTGGCGCGGTTTTGCTCCTGACAGTCGCGCCAGCTGGCACTTGTTGCTAGTTAAGCCCCTGCGCCAATGCCTTTTTGGCACATATTATAGCCAAATAGGCATGCCAACACTGCTTGGTGTTAGGTTTTGCCTGCTTTTGGGCTCTATGATCTTGAGTTTTGGTCCTGGTGTCATTTTCTGATTGATTAAGTGCCTTGAAGTCATTTTTTACTATGTTTAGCTCTTGTCCTCTGGTTGTTTGCCCTTTACTATCAGTTTTTCATTCTAGCCCTAGGGTTTCTAGGTGCTTCAGTGTGCTGAGCCTCCCATGGGAGTTTTGGGTCTTTTCTTGCTTGGTCAATTTTTTTTTTGCTTCACTTCATTAGTCTTGTTCCATCTCATTGAATCATTGCGTTAATTGAGTGATTGTCCTTTCTTTCGTTCGATTTCGCTTTGTGTTACTCCAAGCCTAGATTACACGGTTTGTTTGAGTCTCTTTCGATATTCTTCTTTGCTTTGGGGGATTTCATCACCGGTTTGAGTCTTGGTTGTATGCATTTGAATTGAGTGAAATTTTTTGCTTCAACTCTCTCTTTGTCATTGCTCGAATTGGTGTTTTCCTTAGTTTTTCATTCATTTAGTGCATTTGCTCTAATATATTGAAAAATACAAAAACAAATCTTTTTTGTTTTGATTGGCTTAGTGAAAATTGAAAGCTCTTTCACATTTTTTTGTGATATAACTTTAGAAAAGAAGTTTTCTAGTTTCATTAGCTTGCATTGGAAACAATAGTGGATGTTTTTGTGTGTTCGTTTTGTTGTCATTTGGAAGCTCTCAACCCTCCCGTAGATAGCTCTTCATTGAAAAAAATGATGTTTTGTGGCATGTAGATTGCATTTAGAGGTTTTATGAGATCAGACATTCGATAGGGCCTTGAAATTGAAAGGTAAATTGAAGATCAACTTTAAAATTTACTGAATTAACCTAAGGCAACATTGGAACATTAACGAAACATCTAGTAGTCTAAGGTAGAGACGTGTTCTGGTGTCTCTAAGCCTAGCAGCTGTCACTCACCATTTGGCTACAAACAGCGCTACTATGGACTTGTGCTCCCCGTACCATCACGTATATAAAGGGAGACCCCATTAAGTTGCAATCCTTTATCTGTAGGAAGTCGATTCTGCTGCCTTTTACTCGTGATACACCAGACACAACATTCAGAGAGATTACCTGCACGTAAGTTTAGTCCTTGGTTGATTTCTCTTTCATTTTTACAAGGTGTATATGGCAGTTCACGGATATTTGGTACACCCATTTACCTAGATTACCAGAGTAGTCGTTTTGATCTTTACCGACTCACTAAATTTGAAAATATCATCAAGCGCTTGTCCTTTCACGCTTGTTTCCAAACTAAAAGTGATAGAGTCATCTTTTACTTGTTTTTAGACTCTTAAAACATGAAACAGTGAAGTTTCCAATTTCAATGTGGTAAAATTAATCACCTACGATCACATGCCCATTTAGAGATTGATTTTTCAGCCTGTTGTTGTTTGCCTTGGTTTTTTCCCGTGTGTCTTTGTTTTTGATCTCTTCCTCTTTTCGTTACAGTCATAGGGGTGGAACCCTCAGTTTTTTATACTGGCATTCCTTACATAGATGATTCATCAGAGGTATCTCAGTCCTCTTTTGAGTATCAACAGCCCATTGTATCCGAGTTTCTTGACGGGGGACCGGTTATATCTAAACTTCCCTTTGGAGGACCAGTTGACTTCAATTGGCCCTTGTCCAACGCTTGGTTTGGATTTGGATTTGGGGAACACTTCCCTCCTCTTACATCGGGATCACTCTTTTTGGCTTCTATCATACCTCCTAGTCCCTACCGTCTTTTGCAAGATCTTATGACAGGGTCAGATATGGACTCATCCGATCCTTCTCCTAGTGAGGGAATTCCTACTTCTGGTGAAGATTACCAGCTTTTTAACGAAGACATCCCTGAACCTTCTGTTATGTTTTCACCTGGTCCTTTGCTACCAGTTGGATATAGGTCTTTAATTCATGTCATGGCCGCTATTGTCTCTATCGGAGTATCGACTCCGTCCAGCCGACTATTCCCACGTTAGGGATGTCGCCATCGACGCCTCTCACGACCTCTCCTTTTGTTACATCGACACCTGTTAGACCTACTGTCTACGTGGCTATGTATCTGCCTATTGTCACTACTCAGTCAACTAGGAACTCATCAGTTCCTGAAGACGTTTATATAGCTTCTGCTATTCCGGAGAATATTTCTCCCGAGGAGTATCGACTGTCTTTACAGTCGTCAAACTCCAAGGTTGGTCAGTCCTCTCAAGATCTTAACTTTCCTTACTTTTCCCATTACAGAGTGGACGGTGCCCTGATTTACATATTTCCACATCAATATTATGAGCAAGGAAACCCTCTTCGTTTTCCTGCTCCTGAGGCTTATCAGTATATTAACGGTTTTCTGTCTACCCAAATTGGGAAACCTTCGAATCAACAAGGGAAAAGACTTTAGGGACAACCTTTGTTTCAGCAAGGATATGTTTCTGGCCCACAAGGTAAACCCTTCCAGGGACAACCTTTGGCCCAACTAGGTTATGTGTGCGACCCGCAAGGACAACCCTTACAGGGACAACCTTCGGTCCAACAAGGATTGATTTACGGTCCGCAAGGGCAGTCTTACAATCCCCAAGGTCAACCTTTACAGCCTCACCCTGTGGTCCAACTAGGGCAACCTCAAGGACCGGCAAGGCAACTAGGGTATCAACCTAGACCAGTGTATGGTCCTGGGGGCAAACCCATCCTTCTAAACCGTTGGTGCAACTTCAGCAACCTCATTTTCCAATTGGTCAAAATGTTGCATAGCCAGGGCCATCTTATGGTCCTACCACAGGTCAACCTGGTTATCAGGCACAACCTGGCCCTCTCCCACCATCAGGCCAACTGGCTTAGCCAGGGCAGCCTAGTGTCTTTCATCAACCGATTCAACCTGTTCAACCAGGAGAACCTGTTCAGCCAGGTCAACCTGTTCAACCAGGGCAACCTGCACAGCCAGGTCAACCTGTTCAACCAAGACAACCTACACAACCTATTAACCTTGCTCAGTAGCTGATCTATTCCATGCCACAATGTAACCCTCCTGTGCACCTAAATTATCAAACTCAGCCGGGTCCCACTTACCAACAGCCCGTTCGACCCCAGGGCGGCTATTACCTTCAAGGTCAATCTCGACCGATTTACAAGCCGCCCCAAGGTTTTGGTTATTACCTTCAACAACCAGGCTACACTTATACTCCACAGTCAAATCTATACACTGCTTAAATGGGGCCCACATATAATCAGAATCAGTACCCTAGTTATCAACCCCTATATCCTGGTTTTCAGCCGCCATATCAACCCAATTATACGGCTTATACCCCATATGGTGAGAATCCTCTGGGATATAACCAATGGGGGCAGAATTATGCTCAATCGGGCTGGAGTATAGGTACAGGTCCTTATCGAGGACTTGGCATGCCTTCAACCCTCAATTTCCTTTTCTCACCACGTTGGAATTATCGGACGTGTCCAAGTTGACCAACGATCTAATTCTTCATAATCCATATTGGCCTCCGGTTCCGATGAAGGTGCCTAGTGATTGTCCTAAATTTGAAGGGAAATCTGGAGAAGACCCCCAAGAACATGTCATGACTTACCATTTGTGGTGTTCTTCGAACTCTTGGATAAATGCTTCAATTCGTCTACGTCTTTTCCAGCGCACTCTCACCAGTGCTACTACTAAGTGGTACATAGAACTACCCCATGGTATTTTTCAAGATTTTAATACTCTAGCTATGGCGTTCCTGACACATTTCTAGTTACTAGTTCGCTATGAAGCCAGGACGCATCTCGTGACGTCTCTAAAATAGGATAGAGCCACTCATATTTCAGATCATATTCACGAATGGAGACGTCATCATCGTCTAATCAAGTTTGAAATTCCTGATCAACTTCTAACTCATTGGTTCACTACCTCCTTTTTCAACAAGATTGCACAAGACATTTCTATGGGGGCATGTGTAACCGAGGAACAAGTCGTTGCTCGTGCCCAGTACCTCGATTTAGTGTACTCTCAATTCGGCACATTATACGATATCTTGACTGATGCCCCATGACTGAGGACCTATAAAGCACCAGCTACCCCATTGGTTGATGGTGTTATTGGTTCCATCTCTTAGACTTCTCGTAAGCCTTCTAATGGGAACTAGAAATTCTCCCGCCACTCCAAATTTTGGTAAGACCGCGGAGGTCAACACCGTCCAGGTCAATCCTACAGACAATAATTCCAAAGGGAAGAAGAAGGGCAAAGGCAAAGCCAAATACGATGCCCCGAAACCAAAATCCTTCAAACCACGTGTTGATGATGGTTTGCAACGTAAACCGAAGTACCCTTGCCTGATCTATGATGAAGATCACTACACCAAAGATTTTCTGAGACGGTCCGAGGTTAGTCAACTTCTTAAGGGCTCTAAGGAAACTCTGACAGTTCTTAAAGAACCGTTTCCATCTCAGCAGACCTAGATGGTCGAGCAGCCTTTGCCATATTCATTTTTTGGGTCTCAGGTTTTCATGATGAATGGTGCTTCACCTATTTCTATTGCCACTCGGTCGAAGGATTATGTCGGATCACGCCAGGTAGCTGGGAAGGAAGTCATTGATGGCCCTCCTCCCCCACCTGCCTTTGGTCCTCTTGAGATTGAGAAGCCCGGTGTTGAACCCATTGTATGGCCACCTTCCAAAGGTGTTCTCCGTAAGTCTTCCTATAATCCAAACATCCGTGCCGCTCAACATTATAGAATTGTTGAGGATTTGGGACAGTCACCTTCCGCAATGTCTGCATTGGAAGTGCTTTAGAGTTTCCCATATCAGCTTAAAGCTTTGTTATCTACAATTGGCAGCATTGACCCTGCTGATTCTAGCCTTCTCACCTTCAATCTAGAGAATTCTGTCCCTCGACTTCTACCCCAGATCGCACTTGTTATACAAGTCGGTATCAACGGCCTCAATATTCAAAGAGCCATTGTGGACGAAGGTGCCTCTACCTACGTTATGTCATCTGCTTGCTAGAAGGCCATTGGCTCTCTAGCCCTTACTTCATCTCCCAATTCCCTCGATGCATTCGATGGAAGGGAAGCAAAACCCCTGGGGGTTCTCACGAGTCTACCAATTACATTGCAAGGTAAGACATTCAACATCGAAGTGGAAGTTGTTGATGCCAAAATCAACTACAATCTTCTACTTGGTCACAGCTAGACCCACGCCATGTTGTGCATTTCATCCACCCTCTTCCAGCTTTTGAAATTTCCACATGAGGGAAAAATTGGTACTTTAGATTAGTTGTCTTTCTTTACCTCATCCTCCGAGAATAACGTGCCATATGTGGACCAAATTCCTAATCCCCCCAACAGTATAGGACCAAGTCTTTTCAAGGACCTTGTTCTCATGGGTATTTTTCCCATTCCACCACCAAACACCGTTCAAGTCAACATGATATCTAGGTCGGATGACCCGTGGATCATCCCTTCTCCTAAATAGGTTGC
The DNA here is from genome assembly GCA_034641835.2 of Pinus albicaulis. Lineage (NCBI taxonomy): Eukaryota > Viridiplantae > Streptophyta > Pinopsida > Pinales > Pinaceae > Pinus > Pinus albicaulis. The sequence continues at coordinate 899,928 of MU968330.1, read as the reverse complement.
CTCTTTTGGAGAATCGATGCCTTTGACCCCAGCTGAAATAAATTATTGTGATATCGTCGCTGCTTCAAATCCTCCTCCTGCTGATAATGCTCCTTTGAGCATGGCTCTTGATATTTATTCTCAATCCCCTTGGCTCGGCGATGCAGATTTACCTGACCCTTTGAGAGAATTTTTTCCGTAAGATGAAGCTATCGTGGAGACTATGTCCCTCGAAGATCCGCCATGGAGCAATGGCCATAATCATTCCTCGTTCATGCCCGGCGTGGGGGCAATTTCTAATTGTCTCGAGTGTTTTGCATCTTAGGTTCCCTCTCCGCCTCTCCAAACACCAATATTGACTCACGAAGTATTTTCAGAAGGAAATCTAAGTAATATCACCCAAACTATTCCTATCGACATCTCCGTTAAACCAAGGGTTGTCGAGAACATCCATGTGGGAGTCACTTGTTCTGCCAATGAGATTCAAGTGTACACTAGCCTTTTCCACGAATTTCGTGATTTTTTCGCATGGTCTTATCAAGAGATTCCTGGGATCGATCCCAGTATCATTGTGCATGAAATTCCCACCTATCCTGGTGCGAAGCCTATGCGCCAGCGTCTGTGCCCAGTGCATCCTCGGAAAACCGCTTCTATAAAAGCTGAAGTTGAGAAACTTCTTAAAGAGGGCTTCATATATCCGATCCCTCTGACAGAGTAGGTTTCGAATATTTTCCCTCTGGATAAGAAGCAGGGCACAATTTGAGTCTGCATTGACTACCGAGATATCAAATGGGCTTGCCCTAAGGACAACTATCCCACACCCTTTATAGATCAGATCATTGATGATTGTGTGGGGAGTGAGATCTATTCCCTTATGGATGGCTTTTCGGGTTATAATAAAATTAATATCCTACCATCCGATCAACATAAGACCGCTTTCATCTGTCCATGGGGAACATTCGCCTATAAGAAGCTCTCATTCGGCCTAAAAAATGCTGGAGCTACCTTCCAGCGTGCAATGTCCTATGCCTTTCAGGACATACATAATATTGTTTAGCCGTATCTGGATGACCTTCTAGCTCATTCAGCTCTATGCGAAGACCATCCCGAACATCTCCGCCAAATTTTTCTCTGTTGCAGACGTTACAACATCAGGCTTAATCCTCACAAGTGCGTCTTTTGCGTTGACTCTGGTCGGCTTTTGGGATTCATTGTCTCTAAGGACGAAATTCGCCTTGACCCTCTCAAGGTCGAGGCTATTGTTAATCTCCCCTCCCCATCCTCACTGCATCAAATTCAGAGTCTTAAGGGGAAAGTGAATTTATTACGTCCCTTTATCCCAAACTATGCAGAGGTAGGTAAAGGGTTTACACGACTTCTAAAACAGGATGTCCCTTTCTGTTGGGACGAGATTGCTCAGAAATATTTCAATAAACTTAAGATGTTGCTCATCAACACTCCATTAATAATTCCTCCCAACTATCATCGCGACTTTACCCTCTATTTGGCTTCCACATTCAACACTATTTCCATGGTTCTAGTACAGGATGACGATGACGGTAATGAACACGTGGTTTATTATCTATCTCGGAATCTGTCGAGAAGTTGGCACTGGCCGCAGTCCAGGCCGTTCAACGGTTTCTCCATTACATCCTGTTGCGTATGGTAACCGTGATTTCTAACTTTAACCCCATGACTTACATTTTGTCTCGAAAATTTCTGGGGGGCAAGTACTCAAAGTGGATTGTGATCCTCCAAGAGTTTGATTTGGAGTTTACTACTGCCAAATCGAAGAAGTCACTGGTTTTTTCTGATCTCATTTTCTTTCTCCCTACTGACTCTGTTCCGTCTCAATCCAAGGATCATATCCCAGACGAAACTCTCTTTCTAATCAGCACTCTCAATCCATGGTATGGCGATATCAGTGTGTACCTCTAGACATCTTCCTTCTGGTCCGAGTTAACGAAGGATGCTCGATGCCGTGTTCAACACCAATCGCAACCATATCGCATTGTCGGAGATACCCTATATTGGGTCGGAGTTGATTTTGTACTCCGCCGGTGTTTGACCTTAGAAGAGGCTGAGAAAGTTCTAAATGACTGTCACAGTGGCACCTATGGTGGTCACATGTCTAGTTATGCTACTGCCCAGAAGATTCTGTGTGTGGGCTATTTATGGCCGTCTATATTTAAAGACTATATTGTTGCAGTAAGAAAGTGTCATGCGTGCTAGATCTTCCAACGCAAGATGCATGGGCCACCCCTCCCATTACATCCTGTCATTACCATGGGCCCTTTTGCCAAATGGGGCATTGATTTTATGACATGTAACCCTCACTCAGCCGGGGGGCATGCTTATATCATTGTTGCCATAGATTACTTCACCAAATGGGCTGAAGCAATGCCTACATTGGCCGTAGAAGGTAAGGCAGCTACTCAGTTCATTTTCAACCATGTGATTATTCGTTTCGGCATTCCTCAGGCCATCGTCACTGATCATGGCTCTCATTTTCGAGACTACATGATGGTAGAGCTGACATCAAATTTGGGCTTATGTCACAACAAATCGACGCCATATTATCCCCAGGAAAATGGCTAGGTTGAAGCCGTGAACAAATTTCTTTCCACAGTGCTTCAACGAACAATTGGTATACACAAATATAATTAGCATCTCCAGTTGTTTTCAACGCTTTGGGCCTACCGAACGTCAGTGAAGAGTGTGAGTGGATTCACACCATTTCAGTTGGTGTATGGTCTGGAACCTACTCTTCTGGTTGAATTTGAGATCCCTTCATTAAAGTTGGTTGTGGAATTACTGCCCGATACTTCCCCGGAGGAAGAACGTCTCCTATATCTCAAAAGACTGGACGAAACTCGCCGCTTGGCTTCTTTGGTCATTAAGGCACAGAAAAAGTGGGTTAAAGTTCATTTCTATCAAACCATTTCTCTACGCTCTTTTATCGAAGGGGACCTCATCCTCTTGTATGATCAAGATCACGACAAGCTTGGGGCTAGTAAATTCCAACCTACGTGGCATGGGCCCTTCATCGTTAAACGCGTATTGAAAAATGGGGCTTATGAGCTAATCGATTTTGAAGGTCTTCCTTTGGCACAACTTAGAAATGGGTTGTACCTAAAGAAGTATTATGCTTGAATCATTCTTGCATAGTATATGTACATAGGTGATTTTTTCATTTTTTGTGCATGTGTGGTGTGGTGTGCTTTGTAAGCATTTTTTTGCTCATTGGGTCTTCCTGATTTTGCAGATGTATATTACTCATATTGGTTTCGTGGATGGTGCCTCCCAAAGTACCAAGAACCTGTCTTCGGCAGCCTGGGTGATTTACAATCCTGCTGGTGAGTTAGTTAATTTATAGGGTGTTTGTCTAGGGCCTGCTACAAATAATGTCACGGAATATAGTGCCATTTTGGAATTATTAAATGAGGCTATTAACCTTGGTATTCATGCATTACTTTTATATCTGGACTCATATATTGTATTCTTATAGCTCAATGGTCATTATTCAGTTAGAAACCCACAAATTTTAAGACTGTATCTACGTATTCATTTACTGGAAATAAATTTTGATTGCATCACATATCAGCATATACCCAGAAGAATGAATACACTAACAGATGTAGTAGCCAACATGGTATTAGATAGAAATTTATGCAATTTATAAAAAACATCATCATATGTAAGCAAGATCCATGTAGAAATAGATGTATATATATATATGTCGAATGTTTGCAACGTGTGCATCATATAAAATCCAAAAAATATACATGTTTGTTTTAATTACATCCGGAGATGACGTGTCTCTCAAAAATGTGCAAATAAAAGCCTAGGTGACTAATCAGAATGGTGCTCATGGTCGCACATCACTGCCTACACCAATCGCCTCAGTAAGAAATGGAGGCAACTTGGCACCCCTACGGTGTGCCTCTGGTAAGCCATAGGGACATCAGCTAGGCAAGCATGGTTCGGAACCCCACGAGTAATCCCCTCGAGCTTCTATAGTAGTGCATCCCCCTCTTCCCCCTCACCTTGCGGGTTATAGGTGAGTGGAGACCTCCTCCCTATCAGTGACATCCCAGCAGGCCTCTCTGGGCCAACATCTGCATACATATAGGATCAATTGTTAGAACATGCATGTATACCAAAAAATCATAAAACTCATAAAATGAAAAAGAGTCTTACCTAGCTCCTCATCCTAGTCCTCTCCTTCTGGGAGTGGAAGGTCTGGGTCTCCTGTGAAAGCAGTGCCCGCATAGGGCCAGTCCTCTATGATGATCAGATGCCGTCGGAGCCATCCAAAGAACTCTAGCCGCCATGACATCTGTTGGCTGCCCCCTGCCCTGGGCATAAATGCTGCCCATCGAGCCATCTGTGGCTCTCTCAATGGTGGATCTGCGACTATCACCCCTGGCCTTGGAAGATAGGCAGTCGTTCTAGGAAGAACGACACCAAAATTGACCCGTACCCAAACTGCTTCAGTTTGGCCTTTTTTCATTTGGTCAATTGTCGTTTGATGTTCATATTTACGGTTGTGGCCCAATCAAATATTGTTGGGTTCATGCACTCTGACGCCAAGAGGAGCTGTTTTTTGGTAGCCTCATATGGTGCCTGCGACCCCACATCCCACGTAATGGTATGTAGAAAAACTATGAGTGCTAGATCGGGAACAATATGAATGTCAACTTTGCCACTAACTGATCCTGTTTGTGCCCCCTGGCACACTCTCTCCATGACCATTTCCATTTTCTCGCCAGAAGGCCTAGTACCTATCATAATCGGAACTAGACCTTTGCAGGACAATCCAATGATAAAGTACACATCCGATACCTCAAGCTCAAGTACTTGATCTCGGAGTCTAAAATTCTCCTCATCTTCATCCCAGATACTAATCAAGTATTGCAATAGTTTAGGCTGAACCCTGAGGCATGGCGTTAAGAATAATTTCTTCAAGCCAAAGTTGTGGAGAGCATTCATACACTGCTCATTCTCCATTTCCATTTCGTCTTCCTCACTATGCTCTCTTTCCTTCCATTCGATCACCATTTTTCTTTATACCTACATCAAATTGGTCATAAACAAATTGTAAGATCCCTTGGGCATTCAAAAATTCAATTGATTGGTTCAATTTTTATAAAATTTGAGTAGAATATTAGGTTGCGCGGTTGGTGTGACTGTTTTGATGACAGTCGCGCCACCTGGCGTGACCCCTTTGCAAAAAGAGCTCGATTGGCATGGGTTCGTGCCTAGTACCCGTGCCAATCGCGGAAGCCCTAGATTTTCAAATCCTCCCCTTAGAGATGCCAAATCACAATGAAAATCTATGAAATATGGCTTAAAAATGGATAATGGAAGTAGCTCTTACCTGGAAAAGACGGAATCCAGAATGGTGCACTGGATCATCCACAATCGTCACCACAAGATCACAGGGAAATAACTCACTATCGCTCTGCATAAGAGGTAAAAATTAAAAAGTAAATATGTTTTTACTATTGGTCATACTTATAAACTTTTGAAATCAAATTTAGGTTTTGAGACTTTTTTTCCCAATATTTCACTATGTTTTGTCGAAAAATGGGTTTTACACTTGCTTTTTGTGCAGCGACGGGTTTTCACGTGACTAGGACGACGACACGAGTTGTATTTTATACTTTTTTGGACTCGGTAAAAAAATGGAAAAGTCACTATTGGAGTCATCTTTCAGCTCTTTTCTGACTCTCTAAAACCAAAAAGATTGCCGAGTCACTTTTTGTTTTGAACTCGTTAAATTGGCTGTGAAACGACATCTACCTAGTATACGTTTCCCCTTTTTTGGGCTGGGACATATTATTTAAGAAAAATGAATACCCTAGCCTATCGCAACTAGGAGGCTCTCTCAGACATAGTTTTATACCTTTTCGGATCTGAGGGACTATCTACGAAAAGAGACTGTTGGATTTTTTTTTCCGATGTCTTTTCAAACTCTCTAAACATGAAAAGACGCCGATTTCTTCCTTTGTCAGACTCGTTAAAAGCTGATGACATTGGACTCCGTCGTAATGACTTTACTCGAGTTCCTCCTTCCTAGGGCTCGTTAAATGTACTAGGTTGGATTTGTCTGAAGGAAAAACTTATATCGCAAGCATATGTTATCCCCTTCAAGCTTGTTTCCAAAAATAATTGTGGTACTCGCCAGAAATGGTGGGTGAAAATGGAACCAGTATCACCATCGTGTCAGCAGTATGTCACTCTTGAACATGGCACTTGTCTGCATTCATGTTGGGCTGGGGATATCTCATCTCATTACCTGCTTGCCTCCGTGGGTTTGGGTAATCTCTTTTGAACACTCATTTTCTATTTGCCACGTCATCATGACCTTAGATCATTTGATGTAAAATACTGCCAAATCCAGTGTCGTGCCGCCGATATGTTCAAGAGAAGTTGGCCTCTAAATTTTTCAACCTCCCTCTGATTCTCTATTGATCTTGATTCACAAACATCATTTTTCTCTGTCTCGTGTCGATGATGTGGGAAACACTATGGCCCACCTTTGATCAAGGTCACTTCCTGTTGACTTTAGATCATTATCCAGGAAGCTAATTTAGAGACTCCCTTCAGGTACCTTGGAGCCTGCATGCCTCAATGGTAGGTTCTTCGCATTTCGATGCAAGGTTTTCATTATTGAATTTCGATCGAATTATTCTGCGGGCGTTCGACGCCAACTCATTGTTCACATTTTGTGGATTTTACCTATAGTACCTTGAGAGCCATCATCCTTATTGGTGGTTTCTCTCGCATCTGTTAACATCTTTCATTATTGGCTAGTAATCAGACGATGTTCTTGCATGTTTGACTTCAGCTCACATATTCGTATGCTTGAACTTGTACACTGTTCGGGTCGAGATGGAGCGCAAGACCCTGGATCTTGTTTGATAAAATCCAGGCTGTGGATTTTTTGTGGATTATCATTATTGATTACATGACTCATCTGATTGGATGGCTGTGACCATACCTGAGTCTACTTGTTGATCCTTCTTTACTGGATGGCTACGTCCATACCTTGGATCCCAGTTATTATGCACTCTATTATGGATGGCTGCACCCATACCACATATCATGTGTCAGAGATATCAGTTGCATTTTTATTTGCAGGTCTTCATACGGTAGTGTTTTCCGTTGGGCATGTTCTCATAAATCATTTCACCCCTCCCTCTCTCTCGGACCTCATGCTTTAGGGGGCATCTGTTACACAACATTTTGTCACCGTCCCTGCAATCCCTCATCCCGTACATTGGAGGAATATTCCCATGACCTATGAATAGTAAAATGTCCTGAAAAAACCTTCATAGCATCCTCTTGCATAAGGACAAACATTCTCCTGAAGAAATTTTCCTTTGAAAAACCCTAAAAACAGATGTTTTAGCCTTGGCGCGATTAGCCAATTCATCCCTCACGCCAATGAGGGGAATCCACACTAGAGGGCACGCCAACTGGCACTTTGTCCCTCTGTCTCACTCACGCCAAGATTATTAAGGGATGTTTTTTAAAAATAAATGGCGGAAGTTTGATTCTAACAAAATCCAGAATGAATCATCAAAAGAAGTTGAGTGGTTTGGCTCCGGATCTTCATGTATAGGAAGTGGTTTTCCACCTCTCATGGAACCTTCCTAATAGATAGAACCTGTTAGACTCAGTCTCGTCAGCCCTTCATCAGCAATTAAAATTTCTCTTTTACATTTCATTATTAGGGGTCTCATTTGTCCAGTCTGGTTGCATTCCGTTAAAAAAACATAAATTATCTGTCGGAAGGCTCTTTCCCTTATCTGCTAGCATGTGTCTGACTGTTAAAAGTTCATCAAAAATTATCCAAAACAATGTCTTCATTCATTTATCATAAAAAAGACTTGAGAATGTTTCTTCTTCAAAACCTTGTTTTGAAGAAGAAAGCATTAAACTCGTAATTATTCAAGTTTTCCAGTTAAGGATGTTTCATGTGCAGCTTTCCTGAGCCACCAAACTTGCAAAAGAGTGACAAAATACATCGTCAGCAATCAAAGACAAAGCAAAATAAAGTTGAAAAGAAATGTCAAAGTTTCAAATATTGCAAAGAGGGTTCCAGATCGAAGATCAAAGTCTATCATACATAATATATTTCCATAATTGTCAATTCATTTGCATCCAGAAAATCCAAGTGAAAGAAACGAATTGGTGAGTTGGAGAGCGAAATTTTGTTTTTAGAATAGTTGAGTTGGCTCTGGAGGTGCGCGCTACCCACACAGTAGGCACGCTACCCATATAGGGCGCGCTACGCACATAACACCAACAGCCAGTGTTAATTAACACGGGCGCTACCCACTTGCCGGGCGATACCCGTTGGGCAGGGGCGCTACCCATATAGTCTCAGGGCCGAAATTTTTGCCTCTACGTCCGATTTCACACCCAAATGCCTCCAATCGGCTTGCCAAGACAGTGAAAAAAGGGGACATCATTTTTGTTGGCCAGTATCTCTTTAAAGGAAGCAAGACCACTTCTGTCTGGCTTGAGGTTGCAGAGATTCAAGATCGAGATATAGTTTGTTGTGTCAAAAACAATGCAACTCTTGTTGGTTCATTGTTTACAGTGCCGACCACTCAAGCTCATATTGATCTTATAACACTAAGTGATACAGATAAGCATGTTATCGCAATTTCGGGAGTTCGCAACAACATTCAATTTCTTTCTTTGTCATACACACGACATGCAGAAGACATTATACAAACCCGTGCTTATCTTAATGGGCTGGGAATCTTCATCAGCGACAGATATTTGCTAAGATTGACACTGTAGAGAGTCTAGAACATTTTGATGAGATCTTGCGAGAGGCAGATGGTATCATTCTTTCTCGTGGAAATTTGGGGATCGATCTTCCATCAGAGAAGGCATTTTTATTTCAGAAAGCTGCCATTTACAAGTGTAACATGGCTAGAAATCCTTCTATTATCACTTGTGTGGTTGACAGTATGACTGATAATCTAAGGCCAACTTGTGCTGAAGCAACTGATGTGGCAAATGCTGTTCTTGATGGCACAGATGGAATACTGCTAGGGGCAGAAACTCTTCGGGGATTATACCCTATTGAGACCATATCAATAGTGGGAAATATCTATGCAGAAGCAGAGAAGGTTCATAACCAAGCCGCTTATTTCAAGAAAACCGTGAAATATGTGGGCGAACCAATGACACATTTGGAATCCATTGCATCATCAGCGGTACATGTAGCAATCAAAGTGAAGGCCTCTTTTATAGTTGTTTTCATGAACATTCGGACATGTCAAAAGTAAGGTTGATAGCAAAATATAGGCCAACTGTTGGCTGAAATGTTTTCATTCCAATTGATAACTAATTGGTTAAAATGGAGTTTTACTGGTGCATTTCAGGCAAGGCAGTGTCTTGCTGTCAGAGGAATTTTTCCTATGTTAGCAGACCCTAAACATGCGGCTGAGACTACAAGTGCTACCAATGAGTCTATATTGAAGATAGCGTTGGATCATGGAAAAGAAGCAGGGTTAATAAAGCCTCATGATCAAAATGTTGTATGCCAAAAAATAGGCAACCTAGAACACTACAAGAAATTCAACCCTCTCCGGGCACAGTTGTCATCATTTTAGTTTAAAAACTTTTTTTTTAAGATTAGTTTTTATTCAAATAGCATTTTGTTAATAAGTTAGAAAATAAAGGAAAAACAAGTGGCAGTCAAAGGCAGAAAGTTTAAATTTAAATGGAGACATCTGCCACAACAGAGCGTACTGTCTATTTTGGTCTTCAGTTACAAATTTAAAGGGTCTTCAGCTACAGCTGCCGCCTCTCCATTAGTTACTAACAAAAAAATGTAATGCTACTCCTTTTAGAGCAGACTTTTCCTATTTTTGTGATGACTGATGTAACAGTGTACTATTTTCATCGATCAGTTATCACATCCCTGAGTTATATTTAATGTATTGAAAAATCACTTGTGGGGGAGAGTTCTGAGAGGTGTGTGGAGGAGAAAAGAGAGTTTTATTGTACAGTTGTTTGATAGAGATTAATTAAAGATTACAACTCTGATTTATAAGATTCCTGTGGCTTGAAATTTGGCATATGTTTTTCTCTGTTTCATATGTGTTTTGTAATGTTTTTCATTTCATTCATAAATTGTTTTCAATTTGAATGTTTCTGAGTGAGAAGGGTAAAATTCAGCTTACTGCTTTGCCCTGGAGAAGCATTCATGTTTTGTGTTTCTTCCTCTATCTGAAAGGGATTCATACATTAATGCCCCTTTCAGCTTTCTTAACAGTCCTTCTATTTCATATAATTTCAGTTTGGATGCTAAAGCTCTTGCCTACCTTGCCTTATGGAGTAATCTGTGCCTTTGATTAAATCTCTGCTCTTGTTGTCTTTGCCCCATGCAGCCCAAAAAACCCAATCATTGATTAAAAACCTCATCCATATCTGTTTACTAGCCTAAAATCAATATCAGTGTTTCATCTAGGTCATCTCAGATCCTATTGGACATCTTTCACTGAGTTTGACCCAGAGATAGCCCTCTCCTGTCCTCGTAAAGCTAGCTACGAGGCTGAGCTTGGTTTGATGTTGCCTCGAGTTTTTCCTTCTTCAGCCTATGGCAGATTCGAGCGCTAACATAGTGGCGACCATACTGGGGAAGTTTTCCTCGGTAAAGGATAACAAAGTTCAGATCCGATTGCTGATGGTGGACAGCAGTCAGACACCACAAGGCTGAAATCATTCACCGGTGACTTCATTCACTGAACAATCCAGAAATCAATGCTTCATGGTGATTTCACTGCAGGCAGATCAGTAGCTTCGGAATTTTCAAGATGGACCGGATCACGAGAAGATATGCTCCCATGAGCCGAGACCACATTCTAGGTTTTCCGAATAAGATGCCCAAGGCAGATTGGTCAAGGAATCTTCCTACGTTTAACGATGATGGTAAGAAAGATGTTGCTTTACATATGATTAGATTTCACATGCATATTCGCAAGTTGAAGGTGGCTTTTCCTGAAGATTGTTTGATGAAGATATTCCTAGCCACTATGGAAGGTGAAGCCCAATCCTGGTATAAAAATTTGCCACCGGCATGTATTTACTGTTTAAAGGATTTTCATGCTCTTTTCATTGTAAGGTATCAAACATCTTATCCATCATTAAATTTAGTTCATGATTGTTGCAAACATGCTACTACTTTTATTGAAAGCCTTGAGAAATATTATGAAGATGATAATTTCATGAATGATGAGATCATGGAGGCTCTGTACGAGAATCCATTTTAGCAAAATGAAGAGAACCTAGAGGATACCCATCAAAATGCTCAAGAAATTTTGCAGCAGAATCAAGATCAACAGGTTGAAGAGTGCCATATGGCTGAAAATGATGAAAGGGAGAATGACATTTTAGATATGCCCACAGAAGAAGACAACATGCAGATTGTAGATTGTGATAATGTCCAGTCAGCTACTTCAGATTCAGATTCAGATCATGATGACCAAGCATATCTTGTGCTGAATCCCATCAAAGAGAATTCTGCTGTTGAAATCATCTGGAATGCAGAAGACACAGTAATGGATCCAAATGTTCTCAGTCATACTGTCAGTCCATCATTAGAACACAGCCTTCATGCAAAAGCAATCCAGTCAGTTCATGAAAAACAGAATGAGACCTTTGTGCAAGTAAGTGATAAGTCTCCTTTCAATAACTCAGTAATAAATGATAGTTTGAATGCCCTGTCATATGAAAATAATTACTGTTTAAGCAGAAGAAAACAAAAGGCATTGTCTCCTTTGTCTGAAGATGAGATAGATCTACTTTTGAAAGGTCTTGTTATAGCCCAAGCTACAGCAGATTTGCAGTGCACACATAGTCAGGAAAGTGTTGGTGAAACTTCTTCCTCTTTTGAAAAAGATGACTGTCTTGTAATCAGTTTTGTAGATCAGCAAACAGATAATTTTTTCCTTCACAAAGATGATAAGGCTGTCATGTTTGATAATCTTGGAGATTGTTCTCTGTTTAAAAATGATCTAGATCATGAGGTTTAGGAATATATGCCAGAATTTCTCATAGTCAAGGAACCTACAACTAACACTCAGATGGCAGATTTGTGCATTTCTATCCCTCAGAAATCAATTGTCCTTTCAGATCAGAATGGAGTGAATACTTGTATTTTTACAGCTGGATCTCCAGATAAGCCAATGCTTCAGGATTTTCAAGACCCCTTCAGCATTCTTCTGCAAGCATTAGAAAGGATAAATATTGCCTGGTTCATTATCATAAGCTTTGGTTTCAGTGGTTATTTTGAGTTGCCTACAGGTTCATCGTTCCGCCTGCTCAAGGAGAGTAAGAGCAGAAATTTGGGGTGTAGCCATCTGCTAGATTGGTTACATTGGAAGGCACACTACACATGATTGTATATATCACATCAGTATGCAGGTGGTTGCCATCATGATTTCAAAGCTTGATGGACTGCTTCCCTTTTCAGAAAGTTTTTGTTTTAATTCAGTCATTTCAGTTTGCATCAAGTCAGTTTGAGTCGATTTTCCAGTTAATAAGTTGAGTTATCCGTCTTTCCGTCTTTAGTCTATTTGTCAGAATAATGATTCCATAGCCCAATGGATGGAGGCACTATCTTCTCTCCCAAAGCTCTGCAATTCTTGGCACCTCCAAGAAGCGGCAGCTGCCATCCCCATTGGAGCTAATGTTAGACTCAGTCTCGTCAGTCCTTTGTCAGCAATTAAAATTTCTCTTTTACATTTCATTATTGGGGGTCTCATTTGTCCAGTCTGGTTGCATTCCGTTAAAAAATCATAAATTATCTGTCAGAAGGCTCTTTCCCTTATCTGCTAGCATGTGTCTGACCGCTAAAAGTTCATCAAAAATTATCCAAAACAATGTCTTCAGTCATTTATCATCAAAAAAACTTGAGAATGTTTCTTCTTCAAAACCTTGTTTTGAAGAAGAAAGCATTAAACTCGTAATTATTCAAGTTTTCCAGTTAAGGATGTTTCATGTGCAGCTTTCCTGAGCCACCAAACCTGCAAAAGAGTGACAAAATACATCATCAGCAATCAGAGACAAAGCAAAATAAAGTTGAAAAGAAATGTCAAAGTTTCAAATATTGCAAAGAGGGTTCCAGATCGAAGATCAAATTCTATCATACATAATATATTTCCACAATTGTCAATTCATTTGCATCCAGAAAATCCAAGTGAAAGAAACGAATTGGTGAGTTGGAGAGAGAAAGTTTGTTTTTAGAACAGTTGAGTTGACTCTGGAGGTGCGCGCTACCCACACAGTAGGCGCGCTACCCATATAGGGCGCGCTATGCACATAACACCAACAGCCAGTGTTAATTAACACGGGCGCTACCCACTTGTCGGGCGCTACTCGTTGGGCAGGGGCGCTACCCATACAGTCTCAGGGCCGAAATTTTTGCCTCTGCATCCGATTTCACGCACAAATGCCTCCAATCGGCTTTCCAAGACAGTGAAAAAAGGGGACATCATTTTTGTTGGCCAGTATCTCTTTACAGGAAGCGAGACCACTTCTGTCTGGCTTGAGGTTGTAGATATTCAAGATCGAGATATAGTTTTTTGTGTCAAAAACATCACAACTCTTGTTGGTTCATTATTTACAGTGCCAGCCACTCAAGCTCATATTGATCTTCTAACACTAAGTGATACAGATAAGCATGTTATCGCAATTTGGGGAGTTCGCAACAACATTGACTTTCTTTCTTTGTCATACACACGACATGCAAAAGACATTATACAAACCCGTGCTTATCTTAATGGGCTGGGAATCTTCATCAGGGACAAATATTTGCTAAGATTGATACTATAGAGAGTCTAGAACATTTTGATGAGATCTTGCGAGAGGCAGATGGTATCATTCTTTCTCGTGGAAATTTGGGGATCGATCTTCCATCAGAGAAGTATTTTTATTTCAGAAAGCTGTTTTTTACAAGTGTAACATGGCTAGAAATCCTTCTATTATCACTCGTGTGGTTGACAGTATGACTGATAATCTAAGGCAAACTTGTGCTGAAGCAACTGATGTGGCAAATGCTGTTCTTGATGGCACAGATGGAATACTGCTAGGGGCAGAAACTCTTCGGGGATTATACCCTGTTGAGACCATATCATTAGTGGGAAATATCTGTGCAGAAGTAGAGAAGTTTCATAACCAAGCCGCTTATTTCAAGAAAACCGTGAAATATGTGGGCGAACCAATGACACATTTGGAATCCATTGCATCATCAGCGGTACGTGCAGCAATCAAAGTGAAGGCCTCTGTTATAGTTGTTTTCACATCATCTGGACGTGCTGCAATGTTGATAGCAAAATATAGGCCAACTATGCCAGTTTTAGCTGTTGTCATTCCACGGTTGATAACTAATTGGTTAAAATGGAGTTTTACTGGTGCATTTCAAGCAAGGAAGTGTCTTGTTGTTAGAGGAATTTTTCCTATGTTAGCAGACCCTAAACATGTGGCTGAGACTACAAGTGCTACCAATGAGTCTATATTGAAGATAGCGTTGGATCATGGAAAAGCAGCAGGGTTAATAAAGCCTCATGATCGAAATGTTGTATGCCAAAAAATAGGCAACCTAGAACACTACAAGAAATTCAACCCTCTCCGGGCACAATTGTCATCATTTTAGTTTAAATTTTTTTTTTTTAAGATTAGTTTTTATTCAAATAGCATTTTGTTAATAAGTTAGAAAATAAAGGAAAAACAAGTGGCAGTCAAAGGCAGAAAGTTTAAATTTAAATGGAGACATCTGTCACAACAGAGCGTACTGTCTATTTTGGTCTTCAGTTACAAATTTAAAGGGTCTTCAGCTATAGCTGCCGCCTCTCCATTAGTTACTAACAAAAAAATGTAATGCTACTCCTTTTAGAGCAGACTTTTCCTATTTTGGTGATGACTGATGTAACAGTGTATTATTTTCATCGATCAGTTATCACATCCCTGAGTTATATTTAATGTATTGAAAAATCACTTGTGGGGGAGAGTTCTGAGAGGTGTGTGGAGGAGAACAGAGAGCTTTATTGTACAGTTGTTTGATAGAGATTAATTAAAGAGTACAGCTCTGATTTATAAGATTCCTGTGGCTTGAAATTTGGCATATGTTTTTCTCTGTTTCATATGTGTTTTGTAATGTTTTTCATTTCATTCATAAATCGTTTTCAATTTGAATGTTTCTGAGTGAGAAGGGTAAAATTCAGCTTACTGCTTTGCCCTGGAGAAGCATTCATGTTTTGTGTTTCTTCCTCTGTCTGAAAGGGATTCATACATTAATGCCCCTTTCAACTTTCTTAACAGTCCTTCCATTTCATATAATTTCAGTTTGGATGCTAAAGCTCTTGCCTACCTTGCCTTATGGAGTAATCTGTGCCTTTGATTAAATCTCTTATCTTGCTGTCTTTGCCCCATGCAGCCCAGAAAACCCAATCATTTATTAAAAACCTCATCCATATCTGTTTACTAGCCTAAAATCAATATCAGTGTTTCATTTAGGTCATCTCAGATCCTATTGGACATCTTTCACTGAGTTTGACTCGGAGAGAGCCCTCTCCTGTCCTCGTAGGGCTAGCTACGAGGCTGAGCTTGGTTTGATGTTGCCTCGATTTTTTCCTTCTTTAGCCTGTGGCAGATTCGAGCGCTAATAAGACCTATCCCATGATTATAGGGATCCCAAATTCCCTTCCTCAATCTATAAAATCTTGCCCTCTCTATTTGCTAGCTAGTTGAACTGGTAGGAAGGAAACTATAGCCAGGCAACTATTGAGAGCAGAGCCGAAGAGAATCCCGTAAGAGAGAGAGCTTTGTCCAAATTCCTGACAGGATTTGTTGAGAAATGCTCCACTGGAAGCCCTGCCGAAGGAAGATCATAGCATCAGAGCATTTGATTGTAATCTTCCTTTTGTCATTTATAATATAAGTGACTCTTATTTTGGTTCCATTCTTGTGTTTACTCTTTCATGTGATGCAATGAATTATATCCTCTATGAATGATATATGGTTACATGTTTTAAGTATTACGTTGTATGTCTTCATTTATATGCGTGTGTACAGGTGTCCGGACGTGACAAACTAAGGATTTTGATATGTCAAGCCAGGGACGAAGAGCACCTCTTCTTCATCGACAATAACAACATAGGATTTGAGGTAGGCTAGTTATCGTTGTATTTTTCTTTCTTGTAACTAGGAACCAATGTCATTTCGTGATTAGACTGTTGCTAGACCCAATAAAGGGCTAGTGGTATCGCCTCTGTCTGAAGAGGGGATTTACCTCCTCAACAACAGGCAACCCAACAGTTAACACAGGGAGGGATAACGTGGCCATATAAGGAGCACCAATATTTCCTAAAGCAGGAAAAGGACTACGAATCCCTTCAGAGGGGACTCCTTGTTTGGAAAACTCTAGAAATGTTGCCATCAGAAATGACCTTGAAATAAAACACTAAGGACAAAAATTCTAACCAGGAATATTTCGTGGGCGATTAATTTTTAAGACATTGAAACAAGACTTTGTTGTTTCATATTTTAAGAGTTGAGAAATAAGCAAAAGGTGAATCTATCACTTTCAGGCTAGAAATGAGCTTGAAAGGACAAGAGCTCAATGATATTTTTATTTAAAAGAGTCAGTAAAGATCAAAGTGACTGCTCTGGTAATCTAGGTAAATGGGTGTACCAGATATCCATGAACTGCCATATACACCTTGGTAACAATGAAAAATAAATCAACCAAGGACTTAACGTATGTGCAGGTAATCTCTCCAAATGTTGTGTCTGGTGTATCATGGGTAAAATGTGGTAGACTCAGCTTCCTATGGATAAAGGATTTGCAACCTAATGGGGTCTCCCTTTATATATATGACGGTACAAGGAGCACAAGTCCATACTAGCATTGTCTATAGCCAGTAAAAAACTAGAGGAAAAGGGCTAAACACAGTAAAAAATGACTTCAAAGCACTCAAACAATTAGAAAAAACAAACCAGGACCAAAACTCAAGCTCAGAGAGTCCAAAAACAAGAAAACCCTAAAACCAAGCAGGGTTGGTGTGCCTGTCTGGCTGTAATCTGCGCCAAATAGGGGATGGACTAACATAGACTACATCTGGTCTTCTGCAGGCTGAACAGGGTTTTAACACCAAGTAAGGTGAGCCATAAAAGCAGACTAATCAAACAAAAAACCAAAAAACAACCCAATGGAGGAAGGACCAACTCCCACTGATCCCTAGAGGAGTCGCCAAATTTTTGTGGAGATAAATCCCCTCTACAGACAAAGGCGATCCCACTAGCCCTAGAGTGGGTCTAGCAATAATCAAAACACGCAAAGCTATTGATTCCTAGTTACAAAAGATAGATTCGCGATAGATCACTTACCGTGATTCCTTCGCTACTGTTTTGGAAGAAGAAATGGCACTTTCGTTCCTAGCTGGACAGGTCACGATCCGTGAGCTTGCTGCAGCCAGATACCTGTACACATCCAAAGAAGAGAGACAACATGCAACGTAATATTTCACACTTTATAACTATTGATCAGTTAGAGAGGAACGAATGAAATTGCATTATATAATGGGCAAACACAATCATGGAACCAATAGCAGAGTCACGTATATTAAGATACGAGAGAACAATTACAACCGGTGCTTTGATGTCATGATCTTCCTTCGATAGGATTCCAGCGGGACGTGTTTCAAAAAGCTCATCAGGTATTTGACAAAACTCTCTCTCTCACAAGGTTCTCCTTAGCTCTGCTCTTGATTTTCACTCAGCTATAATTTCCTTCCCAAAAGTTCAGCTAGCTAGAAAATGGAGAGGGCGGGCTTTTATAGAAGGAGAAGGAGAGGTTAGGATCCCTATAATCATGGGGGAGAGTCCTATCTCTTAGGAAGGTTCCATGAGAGGTGGAAAACCACTTCCTAATCAAGGAGATCCGAAGCCAAACAGCCCAACCTCTTTTTGATGATTCGTTATGAAGTTGTTAGAATCAAAATTTCACCTTCTATTGTTAAAAAACATTCCTTAATAGGCTTGGTGCGGGCACAACACAAGGAAAGAGCACCAGTTAACATGCCCACTAGTGTATATTTTCCCCATTGGCACAAGGGATGAACTAGCTACCCACGCCAATTCCAAGACATGGGTTTTTAGGGTTTTTCAGAGGAAATTTTCTTGAGGAGAATTCTTGCCCTTATGCAGAAGGATGCCATCAAGGTTTTTTCATGACATTTTACTTTCCACAGGTCACGGGAATAGTCCTCCAATGTATGGGATGAGGGATTGCAGGGACGGTGAAAAAATGCTATGTAATAGTTATGGTTAAGGTTAAGGTGAAGGTTAAGGTTAAGGCTAGGTTAAGGTTAAGGTTACGGTTAAGGTTAAGGTTAGGGTAGGGTTATTGTAAAGGTTCAAGTTAAGGTTAAGGTGAAGGTGAAGGGTAAGGGTAAGGTTAAGGTTAAGGTTAAGGTTACGTTAAGGGTAAAGTTAAGGTTAAGGTTAAGGTTAAGGTTAGGTTAAGGTTAAAGTCAAGGTTAAGTTTAGGTTAAGGTTCAAGTTACGAGTTTAGTCAGGTTAAGGTTAGTTTAAGGTTAAGGTTAAGGTTAAGGTTAAGGTAAGGTTTGGTTAACCTTAATCTTACCCTTAACCTTATCTTAACCTTACCCTAACCTTAAAACTAACCTTACCTTTAACCTTAGCTGTAACCTAAATCATAACCTTAACCTTCCCAAACCCTTAACTTTAACCTTAACCTTAACCTTAACCTTAACCATAACCTTAAGCTTACCCTTAACCTTCAACTTATCCTTAACCTTAACCTGACCAAAACTTAACCTTAACCTTAACTTTACCCTTAACCTAACCTTAACCTTAACTATAACCTAACCCTAACCTCAACCTTAATCACAACCTTATCTTTACCCTTACTCTTAACCTTAGTCTTAATCTTAACCTAACCTTAACCTTAAACTTAACCTGGTCTTAACTATAACCTAACCCTAACTTTGACCAAACCCTTAAATTTAACCTTAACCTGAACCTTTACCCTAACCTTACCCTAACCTTAACCTTAACCTAAGGTCTTAAGGTTAAGGTTAAGGTTAAGGTTAAGTTAGGTTAAGGTAAGGTTACAGTTAGTTTAAGGTTAAGGTTAAGGTTAAGATAAGGTTAAGTTTAAGGTTAGGTTAAGGTTAAGGTTTAAGGTTACAGGTCTTAACCTTAACCTTCACTATAACCTACCGTTAACATTAACCTTTACCTAACTTTAACCTTAACCTTAACCTAACTATAACCTTACCCTTAACCTAACTTAACCTTAACCTTGACCTTGACCTTAACCTTAACCTTAACCTTACCCTTAACCTTGACCTTGACCTTAACCTTAACCTTAACCTTAACCTGAATAAACCCGTAACCAATAACCTTAACCTTACCCTTAAACTTCACCTTAACCTTAACCTTGAATTTACCCTTAACCAAACCTTAACCTTAACTATAGCCTAACCCTAAACTTTCCCTAACTTTACTCTTAACCTAGACCTTAACCTTAACCTTAACCTTATCTTACCCTTAACCTAGTCTTAACCTTAAATAGAACCTAAACCTCACCTTAACCTAACCTTAACCTTAACCTTAACCTTAACCTTAACCTAACCTTAACCTTCCCCTAACCTTAACCCTAACATTAACCTTAACTTTATGCTTAACCTAGCCTTAACCTTAACTTTAACCTTAAATTAACCTAACCTTAACCTTAACCTTAACCAAACCCTTGACCTTGACTTTAACCTTAACCTAACTAAACCCGTAACCTTAACCTTAACCTTCACCTTATCCTAACCTAACTTTAACCTTAACATTAACCTTACCCTAACCTTGTCCAAACCCGTAACCTTAACTATAACCTAACCCTAACCTTGACCTTAACTTTACCCATAACCTTGACCTTAACCTTAACCTAACCTTAACCTTAACTTTACCCTTAACCTAACCTTAACCTTAACCTAACCTTAACCTTAAACTTACCCTTAACCTAACCTTAACCTTGACTTTATCCTTAATGTAACCTTAACCTTGACTTTACCCTTAACCTTAACTATAACCTAACTTTAACATTAACCTAACCTTAACCTTAATCTTAACCTAACCCTAACCTTGACCAAACCTTAACTTAAAATTAACCTAACCTTAACCTTAACCCTAACCTTAACCTTGACCTTAACCTAACTTTAAGGGTTTGGGGAGGTTAAATTTAAGGTTAAGGTTAAGGTTAAGATAAGGTTAAGGTTAAGGTTAAGGTTAAGGTGAATGTTTAGGTTAAGCTAAGGTTAAGGTCAAGGTTAAGGGTAAGGTTAAGGTTGAGGGTTTGGTTAAGGTTAAGGTTAGGGTTAAAGTTAAGGGTAAGTTGAAGGTAAGGGTAAGGTTAACCTTAACCTTAACCTTAATCTGACCAAACCTTAACCATTACCTTAACTTTAACCTTAACCTAACCTTAACCTTCACTTTACCTTAACCTAACTGTTACACAGTAATTTGTGACCGTCCCTGCAATCCCCATCTCGCCCATTGGAGGGTCGTTTCTATGACCAATAAGCAGTGTCATGCCTTACAAATACCATCATTGCATCCCTTTCCATGAGGACAACATTTCTTCTATTGATCATTTCCTGAGAAGACCCCTAAAAACACCTATTTTTGCCTTGGTGCTGGTAGCCCGTTATGTACTCGCGCCAATGAGGAAAATTAACTCTGAGCCCGCGCCAATTGGTGCTCTGTCCTAGTTAAGCACCCACGCCAATCTGCTTTTGGAAAGTTTTTTAAAAAAAGAGGCGAAGTTTCGATTACAACAACTTCGTGGATGAGTCATCAGGAGTGGTTTCGACTGAATAACCACGGCCTTCCTCCTTTAGCCTCTTGTTTCCACCTTATGGGGAACCTCCCAAGGGATAAGGCCTCCCTTCCACTATTGTAGGGATCCCAACCTCCTCCTCTCCTCTATAAATATAGCCATCTTCCATTGATGAAGGGGCTGAAGGGCTGAATGGCTGAATGGCTGAATAGCTAGTCTCCAAGTTCCCAAGATCCATCAGAGCCTTATGCTGCAAGAGCCTTGATTCATTCCCTTAAGGCCAAATCCAAGCAAGGAGATCATTGTTGAGACATCCAAAGAGAGATTTTTGTCCCATCCCCGACAGGCTTTTCCGAGATGTGTTCCACTGGCGACCCTCCGAAGGAGAATTCAGCGTCAGAGCTATGGTTGTATTCTTCTTTCATTGATTAATGATAAGCGACTATTGGTTATGGTTCCACTCTTGTTGTTGATTATGATGTTGAGTTATGTCTTCTATGACTGACATATAGTTTCATATACTGGATTTTACGCTTGCGTTTTTTTTTTTCTTGCGTGTGCAAGTGTCTGATCACGAAGATCGTGAGGATTGTGATCTGCCGGAGCTAAGGAACGGGAGCACTACTTTCTATACAAGCGACAACGTTGGATTCTAGGTAAGCCTTCATCGCTAGTTGGTTTATTTTCAATTAGGAACCTGCACTATAGCATGAACGATTTTTGCTAGACCCGGTCTGGGCTAGTAGGGATCGCCTCTGTCCACAGAGGGGATTTACCTCCACAACACTAACCTTAACCCCTTAACCTTAACCTTAACTATAACCTAACCCTAACCTTGAACAAACCTTTAACATTAACCTTAACCTTAACTGAACCCTTAACCTTAACCTTAACCTTAACCTGACTAAACTCTTAAGGTTAGGTTAAGGGTAAAGTGAAGGTTAAGGTAAAGGTTAAGGTTAAAGTTAGGTTATGGTAAGGTTAAGGTCAAGTTTAAGGTTAGGGTTAGGTTAAGGTTAAGGTTAAGGTTAAGGGTAAAGTTAAGGTTAAGGTTAATGTTAAGGGTAAGGTTAAGGTCAAGGCTAAGGTTATGTTAAGGGTAAAGTCAAGGTTAAGGATAAGTTAATGGTTTGGTCAAGGTTAAGTTTAGGTTACAGTTAAGGTCAAGGTTAAGGTTAGGTTAAGGTTAAGGTTAGGGTTAGGTTATAGTTAAGGTCAAGGTTAGTTTAAGGTTAAGGTTAGGTAAAGGTTAAGGTTAAGGGTTAAGGCTAAGGTTAAGGTCAAGGTTAAGGTTAAGACTAGGTTAAGGGTAAGGTCAAGGTAAGGTTTAAGGTTAAGGGTTAGGTTAATGTTAGGTTAAGTTTAAGGTTAAGGTCAAGGTTAAGGTTAGGTTAAGTTTAATATAGTGTTAGGGTAAAGGTTTAGGTTAAGATTAAGGTTAAGAGTTTGGTCAAGGTTAGGGTTTGGTTATAGTTAAGGTCAAGGTAAGGCTAAGGTTAAGGTTCAGGTTAAGGCTACGTTAAGGGTAAAGTCAAGGTTAAGGTTAAGTTAAGGTTAAGATAAGGTTAAGGTTAAGGTTAGGTTAAGGGTAAAGTTAAGGTTAGGGTTAAGTTAAGGTTAAGTTTAAGGTCAGGTTAAGGGTAAATTTAAGGTTAGAGTTAGGTTTAGGTTAAGGTTAAGGTTATTGTTAGGCTAAGGTTAAGATTAAGGTTAAGGTTAGGTTAAGGTTACAGTTAGGTTAAGGTTAAGATTAGGTTAAGGTTAAGGTTAATGTTAAGGGTAAATTTAAGGTTAGGGTTAGGTTAAGGTTAAGGTTAAGGTTAGGTTAAGGGTAAAGTTAAAGTTAGGGTTAGGTCAAGGTTAAGGTTAAGGTTATGGTTAGGCTAAGGTTAAAGTTAAGGTTGATGTTAAGGTTAAGGTTAGGTTAAGGTTATAGTTAGGTTAAGGTTAATATTAGGTTAAGGTTAATGTTAAGGGTTTGGTCAAGGTTAGGGTTAGGTTAAGGTTAATGTTAAGGGTTTGGTCAAGGTGAGGATTAAGTTATAGTTAAGTTAAAGGTTAAGGTTAAGGTTAAGGTTAGGTTAAGGTTAAGATAAGGTTAAGGTTAAGGGTTTGGTCAAGGGTAGGGTTAGGTTATTATTAAGGTTAAGGTTAAGGTTAGGTTAAGTCAAGGTTAAGGTCAAGGATAAGGTTAAGGTAAAGTTAAGGTGAAGGTTAACCTTGGCCTTGACCTTAACCTTAACTATAACCTAACCCTAACCTTGACCAAACCCTTAACCTTAACCGAACCCTTAACCTAACCTTAACCGAACCCTTAACCTAGCCTTAACCTGACTAAACCCTTAAGGTTAGGTTAAGGGTAAAGTTAAGGTTAAGGTTTAGGTTAAGGTTATACTTAGGTTAAGGTAAGGTCAAGGTCAAGGTTAAGGTTAAGGGTAAAGTTAAGTTTAAGGTTAATGTTAAGGGTAAGGTTAAGGTCAAGGTTAAGGTTACATTAAGGGTAAAGTCAAGGTTAAGGTTACTGTTACATAACATTTTTTCACCGTCCCTGCAATCCCCTATCCCGCACATTGGAGGGCCTTTCCTGTGACCTATGAGCAGTGACATGACCTAAAACCACTTTCATGGCATCCCCCTTGACAAGGAAAATCATTCCTCTAAAGAAATTTTCCCTTGAAAAACCCTAAAAACTAACCTTTTGGCCTTGGCATGATCAGCCAGTTCAGCCCTCACGCCAATGTGGGAAATCCACAAAAGAGGGCGCGCCAACTGGCACTCCGTCCCAGTGTATTGCTCGCACCAAGCTTAATAAGGATTGTTTTTTTAAAATAAATGGCGGAAGTTTGATTCCAACAAAATCCTGAACGAGTCTCTAAAATGAGTTGGGAGGTCTGGCTCTGGATCTCCATGTATGGGAGGTGGTTTTCCACCTATCATGGAAGCTTCCTTAAGGATAGGGAAAATCCCACAATTGTAGGTATCCCAACTCCCCTTCCACCATCTATATAAGCTTGCCATTTTCCCTTAAGCAAGCTAGCTTTAGTGATCATATAAGTAAGAGCTGACTCTGTAGCAAGGAGACTATCACGAGACAGCCTTTGAGAGCCAAGTTGAAGAGAGAGAGCTTTGTCCCACTTCCGATGAGCTTCATTGAGATGTGCTTTGCTGTCAACCCCGCCAAAGGAAGATCCAGTGTTAGAGCTTAAGGTTGTATCTTTCCTTTGTTATTATTAATGATAAGCGACTTTGATTATGGTTTCATTCATGTATCTTTGTATTTGATGCAATGAATTACATCCTCTCTGACTGATGTATAGTTACAAGATTTAGATTCTATTTTTTGCATCATTGTGTTTCTTTGCATGTGTGCAGGTGTTCATACGCGCTAAGCAGAAGGATCGTGATCTACCAAAGCGGAGGACAAGAAGCGTCATCCTTTCTTCGACGACCATTGTGTGGGACCTGAGGTATGAAACTTGTTATATTTTGTCATTTTTGTAACTAGAGACCTGTGTCACTGCATGTCTGATTGTTGCTAGACCCGATTTGGGCTAGTAGGGATCGCCTCTGTTCGCAGAGGGGATTTACCTCTCCAACAAACTAGTGACTCCGCTGGGGAGCATATGATTGGAGTTTGTCTTATATATTTTGGTTGATTTTGGATTTTGTCTACTTTATTTGCTCTTCTGGTTCGCCTCCTTCGGTCTTAGACCCCTGTTAAGCCCCAGAGGATCAGATCCGACCTCTGCTTTTCCAAAATTTTCATCTTTTCATGGTTGGCTTGATTAGCACGGTTTCCACCCTGACAGTCGTGCCCATTGGTGCAAGTTTCCAGTTCATGACCCGCGCCATCCCCTTTCTGGCGCTGATTACAACTAGACAGTCACACCATTTCCTGTAGGTGTTAGGGTTTTCCCTTGTTCAGGAGTTTTTTTGGTTATTAATTTTTCTTCTAGGTTATTTTTAGATTCTTCTTGAAGTGGTGAGTTTGGTCTTGGTTGGGAGAATTTTTTTTTTTTTCCTTTTTAGGCATTGGCGCTTGTTGTCAGTTAGCAACCTACACCAATTGGCCATTGGCGCTAGTTGTCAGTGAGCAAGTCGTGCCAGTTGGCACTAGTTTCACCCACCAAAGTCGTGCCAATTTCAAGGTGTGTGAAAATTGAGATTTTTTCCCTAAATCCTTCACCAGTGTGTGTTTCCCTTCCAGTATTTTCTCTGTATGAGCATAGATTACATTACTCATTGTTCAACTGAAATGTCTTCTTTCCATTATTGCTTGATGTTAAAGGGAATGAATGCCTTGTTTTGAGCTCATGCTTTGGAACACCTTTTTGTGCTTGACCTCATATGTCTTGTAGCCTTTGGAGGAATTTCATTATAAAGTGCTTAAAACAATGATTGCATTCTTAGTGTTTGTTTACATCTCTTTTGCATTCATCCTTCATTAAGGAGATTTGCGTTCATTTAGTTTTCGTCTCAAAGTTTTCTTTTCATTAAAATGCATTAGATCACATTGCATTGAAAAGTATTTTTGAGATTTATCATTGAAATTAGATCACATTGTTTAATGATTGAAAGCTAAAAATCACATCAAGTGAATTCTCTTTCATTAAAAGCATGCATTAAGTAGATTCTCATTTCATCGAAAAATGCATTGAGTGCATTCTTATCATTTGAAAAGAAAAAGGAAATTGTGCATAGATTAGAATTGCATAGTTTTCAAACAAGAGGATTTTGCATAGATTACATTGAATGATTCGTATCATTGAATGTTTTAGATTACTTTTGGATAGTGATGTTGGAAATATGATGCAGAGTGTTGTCCTTAATGGCAACCCACTGAATGAAGATGAAGACATGTGACTGTTGACATGTGTTGTCCTTGATGGAAATCCACCTGATGAAGTTATGCTTGACTTGATGGACTTGTGTGTACAGAAGGCAATGAAGAAAGGAATTCAGAATGTGCTCAAAATATGATGAAAAGAGTATGTCTCTTTGTATACGCGGATTGGCCTAGGGGAAGTCGCGTATGCACGTGAAAACAACGTGCTAAATCGCGTATGGGAAAAAGCGTCGAAAAGTGCAAAACCAAGGTGAACCAATCCATTGTATTGGGTACAGATCCGCCTAATTGACCCCGTCCAAAGTTGTTTTGGGCTCATGGTATTGTTTTGGCCCATGGTATTGAAA
Source organism: Pinus albicaulis (assembly GCA_034641835.2). Taxonomy (NCBI): domain Eukaryota; kingdom Viridiplantae; phylum Streptophyta; class Pinopsida; order Pinales; family Pinaceae; genus Pinus; species Pinus albicaulis. Next base: position 873,872 of record MU968330.1, on the reverse strand, counting down.
AGGGGCTCTCATGGTATTGAAAAAGGATAAACACATATAAGGAGAAAGAATTTACCGTGCAAATCTAGTGTGAGTGCAAGATGTCTGAGCTTGAATGAATACTTCTCTCTGAAGTATATCTCAATGGAAAGGGTTACACTTGAATGATAAATCTGATTGTATGATGCACCAATGATGAAGAAGGGGATCTAGATCTGAATTGCTCTTGTATTTGTTAGATCTGATTATGGAAGGCTTAGATCCGTGATGAGGCGAGCATCTAGGCGAACATCTGTCTAAAGCAAAAGGGTAGATCTGAACTGAATATCTGATCTGATGAAGTATGCTGCTCTGTAATGATTGAAGATCTATACGCTACTTCGCCGATGAGTAAAGCGGCCAGAGGTACGCGGCTTCGTTGAAGTGAAAGCGTATGCGCAATAAAATATACACTGAGGTATACGCTGGTTTGTGTGGACAGAAGCGCGTATATACGCGACAGCAGTGAAGGGAAAGCGCGTATGCAAACTAGGGTTTGTTGAAGCAAGGGGTATGAAACATCTGATCTGTCCTGCTGTATTACTGCTATCTGATCTGGGTTGTCTGAATTGGTATGTATCTGTTGATGATGTATGTTTGTGCTTAAAAGTATGAAAAGGGTTCACCGGAAATATGATGAATTGTGGCCCGCAAGTTGTGTTCTATTGAAGTTGTTGGATCCTGCAGTGAAAATTGATGAAACGTGGTCCAAGGTGGTGTCACGCTGTAGCTCGCCGTGGGTTGTAGCCCTCTTCCGTGTGAGGTCGGTAAACCAGATCGGGGGTCGTAGCTCCTCTCCAGGCCAAGAGAGGTCGGTAAACGAGTCGGGGTTGAGCCTCCTTCCGCAGAGGCACGGGTAAACGAGCGCAGGTGGGTGCTCGCGTGTCGGTCGGTCTCCGCGCGAAAGACACATGTTATGTACGCTCTTTCATAATAACCAATAAAATATTGAAGGTCGAGCAACTCAGCTTGTTTTCTCCCCGATTTGCTCATTAAAACTCGGTGTTCATGTGTGATGCTTTGTGTGATGGTTTATTCTGTTCTTACTGCACCTGTTTACTGCTTATTGAATATCTGATGAATAAATGATGGAATTGTTTAAGTGAAGATTTAATGACATATCTAAATCTCTGTGTATACGCTAGTTTCATAAAGGGGATCCGCGTATATACGCTAGTTTACTGAAGTAAAGTAGCGTATGGGTTTTAAGGAATGAAAAAGTAAAAAGACTTGATTATGCAGTAAATACTAATTCACCCCCCCCCTCTCAGTATTTTTCCCAACAAGTGAAAGTCATCTAGTTTGGAAAATTTTCGTTTTTAGTGTTGTTGTTTGTCGCATCATTGTTTGAAGCTCTTCCCTTAACTAGATAGCATTCATCGAATTGAAAGATTTCTTTTCTCATATAGTTGCATATAGGAGATTGTCAGATGACAAGCGATAGGGCCTGAAATTGAGACATAATTGAAGATCAACTCTAAAATTTATTCAATTAACCTAAGGAAGCATTGCAACCTAACGAAATATTTTTAGTGGTCTAGGCTAGCGACGTGTTTCGGTGTCGTTAAACCTAGTAGTTGTCATTCACCTTTTAGTTTTAGACAGTGCTAGTACGGACTTGTGCTCCCTATACCATCACGTATATAAAGGGAGACCCCATTAGGTTTCTATTTTTTATCCGTAGGAAGCTGAGTCTGCCACCTTATACCCGTGATACACCGAACACAGCATTCTAGGAAATTACCTGCACGTACGTCAAGTCCTTGGTTGATTTCTCTTTCATTTTTTAACCAAGGTGTATATGGCAGTTCACGGATATCTGGTACACCCATCTGCCTAGATTACCAGAGCAGACAGTTTGATCTTTACTAACTCCCTAAATTTGAAAAGATCGTCAAGCGCTTGTCCTTTCACGCTTGTTTCCAAACTTAAAGCGATAGATTCACCTTTTTCTTGTTTCTCGACTCTTAAAATATGAAATAGTAGAGTTTTGTTTCAATTTTTTAAAAATTAACTGCCCACAAAATATTCTTGGTTAAAGTTAGTTTCCTTAGGGTGTTGTTTTGAGTCGTCTCCTATGGCAACTTTTCCGGATTTCACCAACCAAGGAATCCCCTCCGATGGGAATCCTGGTAATTTTTCTCATTTTGGAAATGTTGGTGCTCCTTATATGGCAACGTTGTCCCTTCCTGGGTTAACTGTTGGGTTTCCTATTTGGTTGTTTTCAACCTCTATGGTCCTGAATGTCCTGGCTAATGGTCCTGAATGTCCTGGTTGATTCTAAGGTGGACCTCTACCCTTCTTCGCCTGTTTCTGTGTCCTCCTCTTCTACCTCGCCTGGTGAAAGTCTGGATTCGAGTAACCAGGTGGCTAAGAAGAAGAAGAAGAAGACAAAGAAGAATAAGTCTTATAAGAGAGAGGCTAAGGCTGCAGCTACTGCTTCTAAAACATCTCCTCCTTATAAACCTTCAAACCCTCCACAGAAAGTCAAATTCCCTTGCATGTTGTGCCAAGGAAACAATCTTCTTCGAGATTTCCCTAGTATTCCCAAAGTGCTTGAAGTATGGTCCAATGGTTGTCCATCATTGCCTTTGTCTTCTGGGAGTCAGGTTGGGGGCACGTCTTCAGCTAGTGCTCGTAAAGCTCTTAAGAAGCAGGGTAAGCTTACCAATCCCTGTACGTTGTGTGAAGGGCACCATGCCATTCACCTTTGTCTGTATATGGATGAAGCCAAGAGAATTTTGGAAAACCTAACTTTTTCTACACCATGCCTTCCAGCTAGTTACAAACAGCTTTCTTTGAGTCCTTCACCAGTTGATTCGACGATTGGTCTGTTCGGGTTACCATGTTTTGGAAAGTTTGGCAATACCAAAAGATGAGACAACATCAGAACCACTTTCAGACCTCGGGATCTAACCTTCTTGCGTCCAGAGAGGGATCTCTCTGTATAGGAAAAGTGTTAGGTCTTTGAAGCTCTGTTTTTAAGTTTTAGGCTAGTTATAAGGTGCAAGTTTGTTTGATTTTTTTTTGGTTGTTGGGAATTAGGAAACAAGGGTTCAGTATAAGACAAGGATGATCAAAGAGGATTTTAGGAAATGAGAGATAGCTCAGAGAACACTCGAGACCATTGGGAAATGGAGGCAGGAAAGGGTTTACTTGCTATTCAATATGCAGGCTTTCAGTTGGGCTAGTTATCTAAAGCATTGGATCTTAAAGATGATAGTGTGGCGTGAAATGGAAAGAGAGAAGGTGAAGCCAAGGAAACCTCCAAGGTGACCCTTCAGGAATCAGATACAGGGAAAGGACATGCCATTGGATAACCTGTGATCTAAAACCTAAAAGGTTAACTCTTCAGACAAGGAAATGTTAAAGATTTAAACACATAGGTGAAAACCTGAGATCAGAGAGAGACTTTGAAATCTCAATGCTTTGCATTTAGCTTAAGGGAACTTAGAAAGGTTGAATTAATTGAAAAGGACCCTAGTGAGGCAGAGACAGAGTTCTAAACTCCCAGTATCCTAATTCATTCAATTAAATCCTAACAAGAACATCTAAGAATAGATTCATAAATTCATACGTCAGCTAGCATTAAATATTAGCTACTACACTGGTTAAATTAGCTTGAATCAATCCTAAGATAACACATACAGTAGAAAACATTGAAGGCAGGGAGAGTAGAAACATAGGGTACCAAGCAAGGGTAAATCCTATGCTAGATTTTTGATGCGTGCCAGAAGAAATGGAATGTGATGAACTACAAAGGAGAACAAGGGCAAAGATAGAAAAACATCACTGCTGCTTTAAATCAGGATCCAAAGAAATGTGCTTGTCATATTAAAGAGCAACACCAGTCATGTACAAAATTGCCAACAACTTGATATTTAGTCTGAAAACATCTTCTTCAGCCTATCTTACAACTTTACACAAATAAGTATAGCTCAAGAGAAACAGCTTACAATTCACATATATCCGATCAACAACCATTACAATGTTTTCTCATGAGTTTTTATATCTGAAAGAGAGGCAGAGGAGGTAGATGAAACACTAAATGAAACATTAAAATAGAGTAGGAAGAGGGGCTCAAGGCCCATTCTATTTTAATGTCTATGCATCGAACTTCTGTACTCTTTGGGTGAAAGAGTGGTCTTGGACAGGCTGAAATTCACTCCAGGTATGTCTTTGATGTACTCTCGGCTGTAGTACTTTGCAGTAATCTGGTGAATAAAAAAAGGGGCAAATAAATGACCTTAAGGTGTGCCATACTGAATAAAAAATGTTTTGGTAGAATTAGGACAGTTTTCAAGGAGGAAATCTTCTCATGGACAAAATGTAGATTAAAACAGTATGAGTACTATGTCCTTTCTCGGGAGGAGACTTCTGCTGATGTGAAACCTTGATGATATTGTTTTTTGCACGCTAGGCCCTCTGTGTGATTCATGCAGTCTTCAATCTGGTACCTTGCCTTTAAAACACTGAATTAAGGCTTAACATCTTCAATAATGTGCATTAGAACTCCTTAACTCTGTACTGATACTCTTTGCCGCTTCATGACTGTCTCTGTCAGCGAAATGTGAGCTTTGGTGACGCCGGAGAAGTTTTGCAGAGCTGAACTATGTATTTTAATGAAAATCACACTCTAAGCACCTTGTCAGGCTCTTCTTGGTGATATCAGGCTCTGAACTCAACCTTCTCTATGCACTGTGCCACTATAACAGTGACTATGAACAATGGCGGTTTCCACTGCCTGTAACCTTGCAAAAAACGCACAAACACGTTAAGAAACCCATGCATGGGGTCAAATTCTGTGGAGGACTATGAAAATGGTAGTGAAGAATGGTGAAAATGATGGATGTGAATGTCGCATGGTGGAATAATGCAGGATGATGGTGAAAAATGCAGCAAAACAGTGGGAAAATGGTTTGGTGAAAGTTTGGCGGAATGTAACAAACTTTAATGAAAACATTAAAATTTGACCTTTGAATGAAATACAAAGGGAACGGATGAAAATGCGATGAAAACATATCAAATGGGTTGATACAGTGGGACCTAGCCGCGGGTGGAGGGTGATTAGATATGGGCCACTAGATCGAACGGAATGGGTGGTTACGATTAAATCAGAGGGAGAGTGATAGGAGGGTCAAACTCCGATGAGCGATGGAGCGATTGTCCTATGACCATTGGATTTTATGTGAGGTCGATGATAAAGATTGAATCGGAGGATCGCAAACGCAAAGTATGGAGGGTGGCACCATTTGAAAATTGCGATTGCGATTGGAGCGAGTTTGCGCGGGCCGTCAGATGTTAATAAGATCAATGGCGGAAAACACTACCGAGACCCATAGAACAAAAGCATCATCACATCGAAGTTTTTTTTTTGACACATGAATGCGCTTCCATCCACCTATCCGATTGCGATAAGCATCTTATGCTTTGGCACCTAGTCTTGGCACTGGGTTATGTGGGGAAGTGGTTTCGGAGCTGGGTCGAAGGGGGCTAACCCGCGTATAGTAAAAAATGGGTTTTTTGGTCTATTTTCAATGCATTTTAAGGCCAAAAAGGGGTAACGCTAGAGAGGAAAAAGGGGTCATTGAGCCAAACAAGGGGTGCTTGCAAGGTTTAAAGGGAATTGGAGATGATTTAGAGGGTTTAGGAAGGGATTTGGGGGTAAAAAGGGAGACTTTGACAAAGGGGAAAAACGGGTTAAAATGGGACATTCTGTAGGGATACAAGGGGCAAATGAAGGCCTTTTTGAGCACAATTTTTTACAATCAGTGAGGCTTTTTGGATGGAAACAATAGTGAGGATATTTTTAAGGGAAATGGACACATAGAGGCTTCAAGGATGAGATATTTTCATGGGAAATGTATCTCTTGAAGGCTCATAAAACAATTTAGCCTCCTGTTTTCTTGACAAAAATTTCATAGGTGGCTAAAAGTGGCTCCACATGGGGATGGCTTCTTCTTGAAGGAGTCAAGAATTTAGAAAATAATATTTGAAGTAGGCTGGGTGCCTGATCCTTGAACCATATTCTCTTCTTTTATTTTAACTGTTGCAAACATGATGGATATTAATCAGTAGAAAAAATTTCCCAAACAATCTACCTACCCACCCTACAGTCCTAACATTTTTTCTTCAAGGTGCATTTGAATTTGCAGACCTTCTTCATTGTTTTTATTGAAAATAGAAAATGAACTAATCTATTTCTACCCTTATAACTCCATGAGGCCAGATTAAACTGTTGGCCTCACATGTCTCTCTACCTAATCTAATATTTACTGGGATTAAACTGTCCAGCAGATTTCTTCTCTACATTCTACAACATAAATTTAAAAACAGTCAAACTAGGATTAGACAGTCTAGTTTGCTCTAGATCCAAGGCATAAAGACAGTTGCACATGGACTGAAATTGCAGAAAATTGGAAAAAAAAAAATTGAAGGCTTGAAATTCTGAAGCTTTGAAGCATCCCTCTTTTCTTTGTGACTCAAGTTTTGAGCTTGTTAGAGTCACTTTCTTTTTCATTTCAGCTTTGGTTTTGGGCTTGTTAGAGTTGATTCTTCTTCCTTCTTTGCTGGTTTAGATTTTAGGCATGTTATAACCAACTGTCTTCACTTCTTTTGGCTCAGGTTTTGGTCATGTTAGAGTCATTACTTTGCACTTCCGAGGTTCACGTTTTGAGCATGTCTGAACATCTCCTTCTCTGTTTTTTGAAACATTTTTTCTTTTCTTGAAAATATAACACATCAATGGTATTTACAATGGGAATGAAAACTGGAAATCAGAAATCAGCAGTAGTAGTGTTTGAGCATCCTACCATTGACAGGACCCCCAAACAGCTATGTACCATCTAGCTCTTGCAGAAAAAAGGCATTTGGACCAACAGTGGCCTGGATGATGTAAGGACCCTGCCACAAACTGTCAAAAATTCCATGATTTCCTTTGTCTTCTCTCCTTGAGTCCCACTTCAAAAATTTATCTCCAATTTTGAAGTCAGAAGCCTTGGTTCTCTTGTCAAATAGATTTTTCATATTTTCCTGAACTTTCATAGCTATGTTATAGACCTCTTCCCTTGTTTGTTGGAGATGAATTGTTTGGTTTATCCTCCTCACCATACTGTCTTCTTCTGTCTGAATCTCTTGGACAATTTTAATCACCGGTACCCCAAGGCTGGTAGGAAAAACTGCCTCTGTTCCATAGACAAGATGATACGGTGACATTCCAATGGATTTCTTTGATGTAATCCTGTCGGCCCAAAAAGCATGCACTAACTTGTTATGCCATGACTTCTTATTCTCTTCAAGTAGTTTTTTGATGATGGTTACCAGGCTTTTGTTTGATGATTCAGCTAACCCATTACCTTGTGGGTAATAAGCGGTTGAATGACCGAGTGCTATTTGATACCTGTGAAAAAAATCAGCCATTTTTTTGGATCCAAAAGCAGCAGCATTATTAGTGATTATTTTTCTTGGGCAGCCAAACCGAGAGAGGATGTGGTCCTCTAAGAACCTAATGATGACAAAATTTATGGAATTCCTATAAGGTATGGCCTCTATCCACTTAGTGAAGTAGTCTGTAGCTGTTAGGATCCACTTGTGTTGTGCAGAAGAAGCAGGGTATATTTTTCCAATGAAATATAGGCCCCATTCCAAAAAGGGACCCTCAACAGAAATGGGTTGTAATGGTAATGGGAGGAGCTTTCTTTTGCCCTAAAAAATCTGGCATTTATGGCAGGCCATTATCATTTTATGGATGTCATTGAAAAGTGTAGGCCAGTAATAGCCAGCTCTGAGTATTTTGTTAGCAGTGGCTATCCAGTTCAAGTGGCCTCCACACTCTCCTACATGGAACTCATGTTTCATCCTCTCTGCTTCAGTTTTAGGCAAACATTTAAGCAATAGGCCATTTGTATTTTTCCAGTATAAACATTCATTCAGTATGCAATAGTTTCTGGCTTTTAGCTTTAGGAATCTGGCCTTAGTTTTTGATATTTCAGGAGGGGCATTGAGGTTTGTGAGCACATATAGGATACCAGAATACCAAGGAGTGTTTTGAAATTGTTCCTCAACTATGGGATCAGGTAGTCTTTCCTGCTCATCCAAGGCATCTACCATGTTAATTTCAAGGGATTTTAGATTAGATTCAGCCATTAATTGAGCTAAGCCCTGAACTTTGATCAATTTTGTGGGTTTTATTTCTAGGTCATATTCCAATATTACAGCAATCCATTTTCCCCTCTTCCCATCCGGATCTTGGGACAAGATGTATTTAACCACTATGTTTGGCACATAGGCTACAGTGTGGGAATGCAGTATATATACCCTAAAATCCTTCAAGGCCTTTACCAAGGCAAATGCCTGCTTTTCCATTATGTTATATTTCAAGGGTGCATATCTAAGAGCCTTTATAAGGAAAGAAATAGGCTATTCCATTCCCTCGGAATTTTTCTACAGCAGAACTGCAGCCACTGTATGCTCGAAAGCGAATGAAAAGATCAGGAAGTCCTTTGAGAAATCTGGGTTGACTAGGACAGGGGCCCGAGTGAGTGCAAGCTTAACTGATTCAAAATATTTTTTGGCCTCAATAGTCCACTTAACCCCTGCACCTTTCTTTAGCATGTTAGTCATATTTCTGAGGTGTTCAGCTAAGTTGGGAATAAACCTCCTTAAGAAGTTAATTTTCCCAATAAAGGAATGTAACTCTTTAATGTTTCTTGGGTGTGTGATTTGTAGTATTCCCTCAACTCTTTGTGGGTCTATCTTAATTCCCTTCTTAGATATGATATGGTCTATAAGCTTTCCTTCATGTAGCCCGAATATAGTCTTTTTGGGATTTAATGACAGATCGAACTTCCTACATTTTTCGAAAATTCTTCTCAGATGTTTTAGGTGTTCCTCATTAGTCTTGGAGTAGATTGTTATGTCATCCAGATAGATGAAAATGAAGTGCCCAATTTCATCTGAAAAAGCTATGTCCATCACTCGTTGGAAGGTCGCACCAGCATTCATCAGTCCAAAAGGCATTTTTACGTACATAAAGGTTCCCATGGAGTGGTGAAAGCGGTCTTGAGTTCGTCTTTTGGGAGTACTAGAACTTGGTTCTAACCTGAAAAACCATCTAACAGGGAGATCCTCTTTGAACCTACCACCTTCTGAAGAATATGTTCTATCTTCGACAAAGGGTAATTGTCCTTGAGTGAGGCTCTGTTAAGGTTCCTGAAATCTATGCATAGTCTGATATCACCTATTTTCTTTCTCATATCTACAAGGTTTGAGACCCAATCAGAGAACCTCATAGGCACTATTATTCCTGCATCATACATCTTCTTGATTTCCTTTTCTACTGCAGGTAGTTGTTTCGTGTTGATTCTGCGAAGTTTTTGTCTGAAGGGTTTATGGTTCTCTTTCAAAGGTATTTTGTGTTGTATAACGTTTGTGTCGTAGGCCTTCAAGTCCTCATAGTTCTAGGTAATCCCATCGATGAACTCTTTGAAAAAGTCAATATATTCCTTCTTCATGTTTGCGGGCAGGGACTTAGCCAACTTAATCATCTTAGGCTTATCTTCAGTGCCTATGTTGCATTCCTCAACTTCGGAGTCTAAGTGTTCAATTGTGGGCTTTTTCGCTACATCGTCAAAGTCAAAAAGGTCCTCTAAAGGTGCCAGTCCCCTGGGTATATTCTTATCTTTCGACTGCAACACCTCTAATTCCTCTTTATCTACATTCTCATATTCCTCAGTTGGATTTCCAAGTTGTTCAGTTAAAGTGTTTATTTATATGTTACGGGGTGGTTTTTCTTCGTCGGAGGGCTCTTTATTTATGTAGCTTTCCTCGAATTTAGTGTCTGAATCGGAAAATTCAAACTCATTCCTCCCTATCAGGAAATCCTCAATCTGCTTATCACCCTCAAAGACCTGCCAGTATTTTTCGTTATCCAGAATTGCAGGTCTGAATTTGGTCTGAATGATGATTTTTTTGTTGCTGGGAGTCTTATGATATGAACTAGCTATGCAGGCTAATCCGTTTGCAATTACGTTCTGACTCCTAGGAACAAACACCAGTTCATATTCTACAAAGGTTTTCAATAAATCCAGGGCATCATTCCTATACGCTCTCAGTCTAGTTTGTTTAGCTGTATACTCACCGTTCACTTGTTTTATGATTAGCTCAGAGTCTCCATGTACAGCTATCCTACAGGATCATAGTTTTTTCAATAGGTTCAAGCCAAGGATGAGAGCTTCATACTCTGTGATATTGTTTGTACATTTGAAGTTCATATTGAAGGCATGACTCTCTGCATAGTCACTCTCTGTGTTATGTAACCACACTCCTGCTCCTTCAGTTCTCCTGGTGCACGACCCATTGAAATTCATCTCCCATAAGGGTTCTTTCTCGGGTTTATCATCATTTTCCTCCCTAATGTGGGTTTCACTGGTATGTTGTGTTACAAATTCTGCGTTGGACTGTGGGCGGTTTTGTTCTTCGTGTGGTGTATGAGTTTATGAGGGGTGACTAGCCATCTGTTTACATTCTGCTTCTTGTTTACTCAGAGTTTTTCTTTCAGTGCACTATCCACAGATTTCATCTTTTTTTTCTTCTGAGGCTAGAGTGGCCATTATGTTGAGATCTATGGGCACTATCTCTATTTTCTAGCTCTGGCTCCTCTAAGTATTCATCATTGCAAAGGATAAAGGAGTCCAGATCTATGTGTACAGAGTACAGAGGATAATTTTCAGGCTTTTCAGGGCTGCTGACCAGGAATTTCATTTGTGCCTCTCTATACAGTCTGCTAGGCTGGCTAAAGACAGGGATTGTGGCATATGACCCATCCATCTGCATTGTACCTTGCAGCTTGGCTCCCCATGATATCAATAGTAACATGCCATACTTAGGTGGAACATCTACCACTACAACATCCATGACCATACATTTGGCTGGAATCTGGGTTAAGTTCACACACAGGTCTTTGATTAGGCCAAGGCATTTTACTCTACTAGAGTCGAATGAATATAAATCTTTGTAGGTTCAGGTTATCTCTAGGCCTAACATCTCCATAACAACCTTAGGCATTAGGTTGTGTGATGCCCCAGAATCATGCATTGCGTTGTGAAGGATATTGTCATGGATATTGAGATTGATATAAAAAGGAGGTACTACCCCCTCCTAAAACTTCCCTTCTATCTTTGGACCAAACAGAAGGGTCGGCTGATCATCACTCAGATTAACCGTATCACTATTTTCCCCTAGATTTAAAGCTTTCAAAATTTGGCCTTTATATACATCCTGAGCGGCCAACTCTGAGAGTGGGACATAGATTTTAATTTTAGCAATCTCACTCTCCAAATTGAAGAGGGATTCACTCTTTGTAATGTTCAACTCTGTCTTGTTAGCCACTACTTTAGTGGCAGGCTCAGTGTGTTGATTCTCACTATGTATAGGATTAGGAACTGTTTTATCTGGAGCACTAACTGCAGTGCTAGTGATGCTAGTTGGTTGACTTTGTTTATCAGTGATTTGGTTGTATTTTCATTTGTCCTTCCCAAAACTCTCAGCTGTTGATTTGCTACTTTCAATAGTCGCTTTAGAAGTTTTCTCAGGCCTTTTCTTGATGTTAACCTTAGAAGCCTTTGGTTTGGAAGGGTCTAGGCTCTTTTTTCTTCTAAGTTCATATTGTTCCCTGACTTGCATGATGGCATTTTCAAATCCTAGCCTGTAATCCTCAGATTCTAATCTTTCCTCATCCCAATATGAGGGTGAGGGTTGATCTTCTTCTGTGGAATAGTCGTGGATTGAGTTATCCGTCTCAAACATATTTATTGCGGCCTCCTCAGACTCTTATATGATTCCCTCATCTTTGTTAAGAAAATTCTCTTGAAATGGGGGAATAACTTGCTGATTTGACTCTCTTTGTCTGTTGGGAGTGGTATTGTTTCTCCTAAAGTTCTGGTTATGATTTTGGTTTATGTTTTGGTTGCTGACTGTGACAACCATTTTTTCCATCATTTGTTGTAGCTTTTCCACATTTTTAGATAGACGATCATAATTGGGGTCATATGTGGAAGCTACAGTGTCATCCCTATATGTTACCCTTTTCTCAGCCCTCATTTTGGCTTTATTCTCAATCAGGTTAGCCTCTACACTCACTGCTCCTTTTTTCATATCTTCCAATGTGTTGTAATCTCTCTCCCTGAGCTGATAGGCCATGTCAGCATCAAAGCCTTCGGGATATTTCACTAAAGCCATACCTTGGGGAGGTTTCATGTGTAGAGGAAGAGCGTTATAAACACTGTTAAACCTTGTAGAGTATTCATGGACACTCTCTCCTACGTTCCTTTTCAGGTTCTTATATTCTGCTAAGATTTGGAGAGGGTTGGCCTTAACTTCCCATTTATTTATGAAGGTCTAATATAAGGAGGGCATATCATGGATGGTATTAGGAGGCAGGCCTTTAAACCATTTCTTTACATCGCCTCCTAAACTCTGTGCAAATATTCTCATCTTGACTATCTCATCATCTATTTCCATATAGTCAAACGAATCTTCCATCCTATCTACATGGTGTTGAGCCATAGTGGACTCCTTTGCAGTGAAATGTGGGATCTTTGATTGATAATCATTGGGTAAAGGCACTAGAGGCTGAGGTAACACCAGAGGTGAATACCTGGCTGCCATAATGGTATTTTTAGGAGGTAAAGGATTAGTTTCAGCAACTGGTATGGGGATGATAGGAATACTAGGATCGGCAGAAATATGTTGAGCAGATTTGGGATGACAGAGCCCCAAGGTTTGAATGAAATGGATATCAGGGGGTCTAGATGGAGGGGTTTATCTGTGCCTAATGTGTTGAACACTATGAGGTGGTGAACAAGGAAGCTCAACGTCTGGCTGGTCTAGAACAATGAATGACCTAGTTCTCGATAGACTGCTTGGTAGGTCTAGGTTGAAATAAATGTCTGATAGAGCTGTGAAGTCTTCTGGTGCAGAGTTAGCTCTATGGATATGTCTGGAAATAGTTGATCCTTTAGGTGTGGGAGATTTCCTGAGTAGGCTCACGGGGTTGTCAACTATTTTAGGTGGTTTTTGGTCAGGATAAGCTCTTGTATGAATGGTTATGGAAGCCAGAATGTTGTCTTTAAACAAAGCAGCTTAATCCTACCTGTTACTTCTATTATGGCTGATGTTGTAATGGAGGTAGGTATCCCAGTGGAGTATTATGTGAACCAAGATAATTAGCAGGCCTACTAATCACCAGTGGAGTCTTTAGTCATTAGGGAACTATGGAGTCACCAGGTGGAAGGTTTAGAATGTTTCAAGAATGGTATACTGTCCACCATAGTGATTAACCACCAAACTAAGGCTACTATGGTCTCCTTCAAGTCTGTGAAGTGTTTAAAGGTGTGTTTTACTCAAAGCTCCCCAGCGGAGTCGCCATTATGTTGGGGTTCCCATGTTTTGGAAATTTTGGCAATACCAAAAGATGAGACAACATCAGAACCACTTTGAGACCTTAATATCTAGCCCTCCTGGGTCCAGAAATGGATCTCTCTGTATAGGAAAAGTGTTAGGTCTTTGAAGTTTTGTTTTTAAGGTTTAGGCTAGTTATAAGGCACAGGTTTGTTTGATTTTTGTTTGGTTGTTGGGAATCAGGAAAGAAGGGTTCAGTATAATACAAGTGTTGAGGAGGTAAATCCCCTCTATAGACAAAGGCAATCCCTACTAGCCCAGATTGGGTCTAGCAACAATCAAACACGCTACAACGCAAGCTCCTAATTGCAAAAATCAATGTGCGATAGAACGCCTACCTCAGGTCCAACGCTGTTGTCGTTGCGGAGAGGATAGTGCTATTGATCCCTTGCTCTGACAGGTCACAATTCCACCACTTGACGTGATCGAAAACCTACACGTACAAGAAACACGATGAACATACGAGCGTAAAACCAAATATTTGCAATCATGTGTTAGTCATAGAGGACACAACTCATAATTCTAAAACATAAACAATACAATTGGACTTATAATCATAGTTTCTTATCATTAATGAAACAAAGGATGAAACAACCTGACTCTGACACTGAAATCCTCCTTCGGTGGGTCGTTAGCAGAATACTTCTTGGTAAATCTTGTCGAGAATAGGGACAAGCCTCTCTCTTCGATCGTCAATCTCCTTGCTACGGATTTGGCACTATGAGGACTATCAAAGCTCTTGCATCATTATTTAGGCTATGAAGGCTCTTGGAGATTAGCTTGCAAAGGGAAATGGCAAGCTTATATATATGGAGGAAGGGGAGTTGGGATCCCTACAATCATGGTATTGGCCCTATCCTCAAGGAATCTTCCGTGGGAGGTGGAAAACTACTTCCTCTACATGGAAATCCGGAGCAAAACGTCCCAACTCAATTTAGAGACCAGTTTAGGAGTTGGTTAAAGTCAACCTTCCACCATTTATTTTTTAAAAACACCCTTTATTAAGCCTGGCGCGAGTGTGAATTTGAGACAGAGCGCCAATTGGCGCATCCTCTTTGAATAATTTCCCCCATTGGCGCGGGTATAACACAGGCTAGTCACACCAAGGATGAAAAGGCTATTTTTAGGGTTTTTCACAAGGAGTTATCTTCAGGGAAATGAAAGTACATGTTCAGGGGAATGCCATGAAAGTGTTTTCAATTTATGTTACTATTCACAGGTCACGGAATGATCCCTCTAATGTGTGGGATGGGGAATTTCAGGGACGGTGACAAATTGTTGTGTAACAGATGCCCCCTAAAGCATGAGGCCCGAAAGAGAGAGAGGGGTGAAATGCTTTACGAGAATGTGTCCAACTGAAAACACCACCGTCGAAAAACCTGCGTAGAGAAATACAACTGATATCTCAGATACATGATATATATGTGGTATGGGTGCAGCCATCCATAACGGAGTATACAATAATCCATATCCAAGGTATGGACGCAGCCATCCAGTGAGGATCGATAAATAGACTCAGGTATGGTCGCAGCCATCCAATCAGTGAGTCATGTAACTAATCATAATAATCCACAAAATCACAGCCTGGATTATAACAGACAGGAATCCAGGGTCTTGCGCTCCATATCGACCCGAACAAAGTACAAGTTAAAGCATGTGAATATGTGAGCTGAAGTCAAACATGCAAGAACATCGCCTGATTACCAGCCAATGATGAAAGCTGTTAGCAGACGTGAGAGGTACCACCAATAATGACAATGGCCCTCAAGGTACTACAGGTACAATCTATGGCATGTGAATCAATGAATTGGCGTCGAACAACCATAGAATCACTCGATCGGAGGCCAATGATGAGAACCTCACGTCGAACGCGAAGAACCTGCCATTGAGGCATGCAGGCTCCAAGGTACCAGAAGGGAGTATCTAGATCAGCTTCATGGATAATGAGCTGAAGTAGACAGGAAGTGACCCTGATCGAAGGTGGGCCATAGTGTTTCCCACATCATCGACACGAGGCAGAGGAACATAATGTCTTTGTGAATCAAGATCAGATGAGAATCAGAGGAAGGTTGAAATTTGCAGAGGTCAACTTCTCTTGAACATATGGCAGCACGAAAGTGAGTTTGGCAGTATTTGACATCAATAGATCAAAGGTCATGATGACAGGACAAAGATCAGATGAGAGGTCAAAAGGGATCACCCAAACCCACGGAGGCAAGTGTAAAATGAGATGAGATGTCCCCAACCCGACACGAATGCAGACAAGTGCCTTGTTCAAGAGTGACATACTGCCGACACGACAATGATGTTAGCTCCATCTTCCCCACCATTTCTGGCGAGTACCTCTTTATTTTTACACAAGCTTGAAGAGGGTACCATATGCTTGCTATATAAGTCCATCCTAGTACATTTTACGAGCCCTAGGAAGGAGGAACTCGGATATCGTCATTTCGACTGAATCCAATGTCATTAGGGTTTAACGAGTCTGAAAAAGGAAGAACTCAATGTCTTTTCATATTTATAGAGTTTGAAAAGACAACAGAAAGGTAAACTCCAACGGTCCCTTTTCGTAAATAGTTCCTCATACCTGAAAAGGTAGAAAACAATATCTGAGAAGACCTTATAGTCGCGATAGGCTAGGGTATTCCTTTTTCGTAAGTAATCTATCCCAGCCCGAAAAAGGGGTAAACGTATACTGGGTAGATGTCGTTTCACATCCACTTTAACAAGATCGAAAACGACAAGGGACTTGGCAATATTTTCATATTTAGAGAGTCAGAAAAGAGCTAAAAAATGACTCCAAAATGAATTTTTCGTGTTTTTACCGAGTCCGAAAAAGTATAAAATACAACTCGTCTCACTGTCCAAGTTGCATAAAAACCTGTCGCTACACAAAAAGCAAGTGTAAAATCCATTTTCCGACAAAATATATTAATGTACTGATAAAAAATGACACTTAAAACCTAAATTTTGACTTAAAAAGTTATAAATAGGCTTCAAATGGTAAAATAAAATTACTTTTACTTTTTACGTTACTTGGAGAGAAACAGTGGTCTATTTGTGTGCAAACTTGCGGCGGTGATTGCGACTAATCTGGGACGTCATTTAGCTCCTCGCTTGTTCCAGGTAAAAGGCATTCCCTTAAGCTCTATTTTAATTCAATTTTTTATGAGTTCCATTGTGTATTAGACTTCTGGAGGGCCCCTTTTAAAATTTTAGGGCTCGCTCCATTGGTGCGGGTATCGGGCACGGACCCATGCCAATGGAAATTTCTTCACACAGGGGTCGCGCCAATGGCACAACTCAATTTTACGCTGAGAAATTTAAAAATGTGAGCTACCCATGTGGATTTTCGAATGTAATAGAGATCTAACAAAGAATTTTTTATTGTGTTGATGCAAATATAAAAGAACAATGGTTATCGAATGGAAGGAGAGGGAACATGGGGAGGAAGAAGAAATGGACATGGAGAATGAAGCCTGTATGAATTCACTGAAGAAATATGGACTCAAGAAATTCTTTCTTACTCCATGTTTACGAGCTCAACCTGAGCTACTACAATACTTGGTTAGCATATGGGACGAAAATGAGGAAGTTTTTAAACTTCGGGACCAAGTGTTGGAAATTGAGGTTTCTGACGTGTATTTTATCACCAGGTTGTCACGCAGAGGCCCAGTATCTATTTTGACAGGCAGTAGACCTTCTGGTGAAATGATGGAGCAAGTAATGGCGAGGGTGTGCCCAGGGGGACGAACCGGATCAGGAAGCGGGAAGGTGGATGTTAGGTCCCTATATTAATAGTATAGTCCCTTATTGTTGTTAGTGTAACCCCCTTATTGTTATTATTGTACCCTTGTCACCCCCATTTTTTTATTATTGTGCCCTTAAATTATTATTGTTAGGTCGGCTAGGATTACATTGTGGCCCACTATGATTACATTATGGCCCCATGGACTCCTATATATAGAAAGGAGGTTTTGCAAATTGTATCATCCAAGAATTTTTCATTTATGTAATGTATTGGAGGTTTCCCCCTCGAAGTGGCCCATTTCTAAGGCGTTTATATCTCTTTTCTTCTATTTTTGGAGCTGGTTACACAACATTTGGTATCAGAGCTTTGGATTCTAGGGTTTTGCTGCTCCAAACAGGTCATTGTGGAATTTGCACTATAATTTTTTTTCTACGAAGTTTCAGAAGCTGAAATTTTTAGGGTGCGAAGCTGAAATATTGAGGAAGATTTTCTAAACATTTTAGAGCTTTTTTCACAATATTTTTGGAGATATGATATGTGGAAGTTAGGTCTTTTTTCAGGCTCCTAAACAGGTCATTGTGGAATTTGTGCTATAAAATTTTGTCTACGAAGGTTCAGAATCTGAAATTCTTAAGGTGCGAAGTTGAAATCCTGAAGAAATGTGTCAAAAAATTTCAGAGCTGGGTTCGCAATATTTTTGGAGATATGATCTGTGGAAGGTAGTGCTTTTTCAAGCTCCTGAATTTCATCTCAAAGTGGTGATCGTGGGAAAATTTCAATAACTCTGTCTCTGGGCATTGGATTGGAGTGTCGTAAAATGTGGTCGCAATCACACGGAATTTAGTTTCTTGGCTATCAATTTCAGAGACAAAGGATGAAACATTGACACGTGGCAAGTCGTACAAGTTCGCTCTACTGAACTAGTCCATAATTAGGTCATTGTGGGAGATTGGAAACAACTTTGTCTTGGAGAATCCAAATCAGGTCAGACCTGTGGCATTCGAAAGATAATTCAAAGGGCTACGTTGGTACCAAAAATAAAATATTTAAGTGCTTCAATCACAAATATAATCCAATTTCAATATCGAGCTCCTCAAAAGCAAGAAAAATGTGTGTATTTTTTTTCTGAATTGCATAAGTCTTGTTTGAAGAATCAATTTGAATTGATTCCAAGGGCATATTGTAGAATAGATATCAGTATTGGGTTCTAAAAGATGCCCCGTAAAAATAATTCAACACCCATTAAGCCTTGAGAAGGCTCTACTATGACTCATGAAGATGAAGATTTGCAACATGATCTATCAAAATTACAAGAGCAAGTGCAACAAATTTCACTCTCGAAAAGAGCAACAAAAAATGAAATGGAAGTTTTGAAGAATGAAGAGGTGGAAGCATTTCTTTGTGCCATTTCTATTATCCAACCAGATTGGATAACTGAAGCAAGAGATGAATGGAAGAAGGACAAAGATGTATGGACACTCATTCAAAAGTTGCAGCAAGATCCTAGTACATGTGATACATTTAGTTGGAAAAATGATTCCTTATGGTACAAAGATCGCTTATATCTTTGTAAGAATTCCCAACTAAAACAAAAGATTCTTCTGGAATTGCACACTTCTCCTTTAGGAGGACACTCAGGATTTTAAAAACTTACCACAGGGTGAAGAAAGAATTTTTTTGGGATGGCCTTAAATCTGATATTCAAAAGTTTGTGGCGGAATGTTTGGTTTGCCAACAGAATAAAGTGGAGACAATTAAGACCCCGGGACTTCTACAACCTTTATCCATTCCAAGTCAACGTTGGGAGGAGATTTCAATGGATTTTATCACAGGTTTACCTAAGTTCGAAGGAAAGAATGTCATCATGGTGGTAGTTGATAGACTTACCAAGTATGCACACTTTTGGGCATTATCTCATCCATTTAAAGCAAGTACAGTTGCTACTACATTTATGGACAAAATTAAAAAGCTACATGGAAGCCCAAGGGTTATTGTGAGCGACAGAGATCCCATTTTTACTGGAAATTTTTGGACGGAGTTATTTTCTTGTTTGGGTACTCAATTAGCTCATAGCTCATCTTATCATCCTCAATCAGATGGTCAAACTGAGATAGTAAATAAATTTTTGGAAGGATATCTTCGTTGTTTTGTATCTGATAAACAAACACAATGGGTCAAGTGGTTACCTCTCGCTGAATGGTGGTATAACACTTCCTTCCATACTGCAGCAAAAATGACCCCATTTACGGCACTTTATGGATATCATCCACCATCCATCACATCATATTTAAGAGAAAATTCGAAGGTTCAAGCAGTGGAAGATCACATCGAGCATCAAGAAGAAGTTCTCCAACTCTTAAAGGATAACCTGAATTTGGCACAAAATCGAATGAAACAACAGGCAGATCAACATCGCAGCGAGAGAAGTTTTGATGTAGGAGATTGGGTATTTTTACGGCTACAACCATACAAACAAATGTCCCTCAAGCATGCTAAGAAGGATAATAAATTATCACCAAAGTACTATGGTCCTTACAAGGTGTTGCAAAATATTGGTACTATGGCATACAAATTGGAGCTTCCTGTTTCTTCACGAGTACATCCATTTTTCCATGTTTCATGCTTAAAGAAGGTTATAGGTGAAAATCTTCCAGTTCAAACAATATTTCCAGAACTTGATGAGGAAGGAAAAATCATATTGGAACCTGAAACGGTCACGGAAACAAGAACTCGACAACTACGTAATCGATCAATTTCAGAGTATCTCATCAAGTGGAAGAACTTACCCACTAAAGATTCTACATGGGAGGATGAGAATTTTATACAGAATCACCCAGAGCTACTCAAGCGTTGAGGACAACACTTTTTTGAAGGAGATGGGCATGTTAGGTCCCTATGTTACTAGTATAGTCCCTTATTTTTGTTAGTGTAACTCCCTTATTGTTATTATTGTACCCTTGTAACCCCCATTTTGTTATTATTGTGCCCTTAAATTATTATTGTTAGGTCGGCTAGGATTACATTGTGGCCCACTAGGATTACATTATGGCCCCATGGACTCCTATATATAGAAAGGAGGTTTTACAAATTTTATCATCTAAGAATTGTTCATTTATGTAATGTATTGGAGGTTTCCCCCTCGAAGTGGCTCATTTCTAAGGCATTTATATCTCTTTTATTCTATTTTTGGAGCTGGTTACACAACAGTGGACATCCACACTGTCCAGGATCTAGCACTCAGAGTAGTGCTACACACCATTACATGGGCTACAAGATCGTAGGCACCGCATGAAGCAACCAAATCCCAACTCATACTAGCCTCTGAGTGTATGAGTCCTACACTGTTCGATTGGGCTACAGCGGTGACAACCAATATCAAGAGGTAGCTGACAAGATGAAAGCAAGTAAAACTAAAGCAGTTTGGATACGGTTCCATTATGGTGTCGTTCATCCTGGAATGACTAGATATCTTCCAGGGCCAAGGGGCCATAGTTACTGAGCTAGTACCATGACAGCTGAGGATGGCTCGCTGGGCAGCACTTATGCCCAGGTCAGGAGGAGGCCAACAGATGTCATGGAGGCCTGAGTTTTTTTGGTGGTTGCGGCGACAGTTGATCGTGGTCAAGGAATGGCCCTACGCTAGGACCGATTTCACCAGAGATCACGATCTTCTGCTCCCAGAGGGGGAGGATTGGGATGAGGAGTTGGGTATGATACTCTCTTTTTTATTTTATGTATTTATGATTTTTTTGGTAATACATGTTAATTCTAGTAACATTTTTTATGTGTATGCAGATGTCGGCCCAGAGAGGCCCGTGGGCATGTCACCCATTGCGCGGAGAACCCATGCCGATCATGACCCTCAGGTTGAGGGTGGCAAGGGAGGCAAACTGATTCAGAACTTGGAGGGCATTTCCCGGGGGATCTCGGACTATGCACGGCTAGCAGATGTTCCGCTAGCATACCAGCGACACACTGTGGGGGTGCCCAGTTGCCTCCACTGACTACTGAGACGCTTAGTGCGTGCAGTGGCTTGTTACCACGAGCACCATGCAGATTATACATTAGGGCTTTTCCTGCATATTTTTTGAGAGACATGTCGTCTCCAGTTTAATTAGAATGAACATATATATTTTTTGATCTTATGTGATGCACACTATGTAAAAATTTTGACACACACACACACACACACACGTATATATATATATATATATATATATATATATATATATATATATATATATATACCTATTTCTGGATGGATCTCTTTTACATGTGATGATGTTTTTATTTTATAAATTGCGCAAATGTCTATCTAAAACTATATTAGCTATAGCATCTGTTAATGTATTCATATGTCTGGGTATGTGTTGATATGTAATATAATCAAAATTTCTCTCCAGTGAACGAATACACAGATACAGACGTAAAATAGATGGGTTTCTAACTGAATAGTGACCATTAAGCTGTAATACTACAAGTTGTGAATCTAGATACACAAGTAATTCACGAATGCCGAGGTCCAAAGCCTCGGTTAATAATTCCAACACGGCACTATATTTCGCTATATTATTTGTAGCAGGACCCAGACACACACCTTACAGGTTAACCAATTCACCAGCAAGATCATAGATTACCCAGGCTGCCGAGGAAATATTCCTAGTACTACGGGAGGCACCATCGGCGAAACCCAAAAACGAATTAATAGACATCTGCACAATCAGGAAGACCCGATCAGTAGAAATATGCTTACATCACACACCACATCACACATGCACACAAATGAATATACGCACCTATGTACACACACCACACCAAAAAATAACTTCAAGCGCAGTATTTTTTAAGGTACAACCCATTTCTAGGCTGTGCCAATGGAACTCCTTCATAATCAATGAGCTCATAAGCCCCATTTTTCAATATTCATTTTACTATGTAGGGCCCATGCCACATGGGTTGGAACTTCCCTGCTCTAATTTTGTCGTGTGCTTAGTCGTATAGGAGGACAAGATCCCCTTCGACAAAGGAACGTGGAGAGACTGATTGATCAAAGTGAGATTTGACCCCCTTCTTTTGTGGCTTAATGACTAAAGCATCCAAGCGGCGAGTTTCATCCAACCATTCCAAATACAAGAGATGCTCTTCTTCAGGAGAAGTGTTGGGAAAAAGTTCCACAGCCAACTTCAAAGAAGGAATTTCGCACTCAACCAGAAGAGTTGCTTCCAGACCATACACCAATTATAATGGTGTGAATCTGGTCGCACTCTTTGCTGACGTCCGATAGGCCCATAGAGATGAGAAAAATTATAGGTGCCAATTGGACTTATGAATACCAACTGTTCATTGAATCATTGTGACCAAAACCTTGTTCACAACCTCAACCTGGCCATTTGCCTAGGAGTAATATGGCGTTGAGCTATCATGTCGTAAGCCCAATCTTAATGTCATCTCGGTCGTCATATAATCTCAGAAATGGGTGCCATTATCAGTAACAATGGCCTGAGGGACCCTGAAATGTGCAATAATGTGGTTGAAAATAAACTGAGCAGTTGTCTTACCGTCAGCGGTTAGTGTAGGCATCGCTTCGGCCCACTTGGTAAAGTAGTCGACAGCGACGATTATATATGCATACCCCCCGGCCGAATGAGGGTTACACATCATAAAATATATGCCCCATTTTTCAAAAGGGCCGACAGTAATGACAGGATGCAGAGGGAGAGGTGGCGTGCGCATCTTTCACTGAAAAACCTGGTACGCATGACATTTTCGGACTGCAACAATACAGTCTTTGAATATCGACGGCCAGAAGTAACCTGCACGTAGAATCTTCTGGGAAGTGGCATATCTGGACATGTGACCACCACAGGCGCCACTGTGACAGTCATTCAAGACTCTTTCAGCCTCTTCCAGGGTCAAGCACCGATGGAGCACCTAATCTACCCCAACGCGGTATAATGTATCTCCTACAATACGGTAGAGTTGAGACTGATGCTGAATCCGACGTCGGGCATCTTTGGTCAACTTAGACCAAAACATTGATGTTTGAAGATAGAAGATAATGTCGCCGTACCATGGGTCATGAGTGCTGATAAGGAAGAGTGTTTCGTCTGGGATATGATCCTCGGAATGAGATGGGGTGGAGTCTGTTGGGAGGGAGCAAATGAGATCCGCAAAATCCAGTGATTTGGTCGACTTAGCAGTGGTAAACTCTAAATCAAACTCCTGAAGGATAACGATCCATTTGGAGTATTACCCCCCCAGTAATTGTCGAGATAGAATCTATGTCATGGGGTTGCAATCCGAAACCATGGTTGTTGTACGCAGCATGATGTAGTGGCGAAAACGCTGCACAACTTGCACTGCGGCTAATGCCAGCTTCTTGACATGAGCGTAACGTGTCTCTGTGTCAAGAAGGTTTCGTGATAGATAATAGACAACATGTTCATTTCCATCATCTTCATCCTACACCAGGACCATAGATATGGTGCTAAACGTGGCGGCAAAATATAAAGTGAAATCACGGTGATAGTTTGGGGGACAAAGCAATGGAGCATTAACAAGTCACGTCTTTAGCTTCTCAAAATATGGTTGAGAAATCTCATCCCAACGAAAGGGAAAATTTTTCTTTAAAAGACGCGTGAAACCTTTGGAAACTTCCATGTAGTTCGAGATGAAGCATCGAAGGAAATTAGCTTTCCCCTGCAGACTCTGTAATTGATATAACGAGGAGGGTGATGGGAGATTGACAATAGCCTCGAATTTTATAGGGTCGAGGAGAATCCCGTCTTTGGAGACTATGAACCCCAAGAGACGGCTAGAATCCACGCAAAAGATGCATTTATGAGGGTTAAGATGGATATTATAGCGTCGACAATGAAGGAAAATCTGGCGGAGGTGTTCGGGATGGTCCTCTCGCCGAGCTAAGTGAGCTGGAAGATCGTCTAGATAAGGCTGAACGATATGGCGTATGTCATGGAATGCATAAGACATATCACGCTGGAAAGTAGCTCCAGTATTCTTCAAGCCGAACGGGAGCTTTTTATAAGCAAAGGTACCCCATGGACAGAAGAATGCAGTCTTGTGTTGATCGGCAGGTAAAATATTTATCTGATTATACCCGGAAAAGCCGTCAATCAAGGATTAAATCTCACTCCCAGCACATTCGTCGATGATTTGATCTATGAAGGGAGTAGGATAGTTGTCCTTAGGATAGGCATGATTAATATCATGATAATCAACGCAAACCCTTATAGTGCCCTGTTTTTTATCTGCAGGGACAATATTTGAGACCCATTCTGTGAGGGGAATCAGGTAAATGAAGCCCACGTTTAGAAGTTTTTCAACTTTTGCTTTAATAGCAGCGGCTTTGCGAGGATGCACTGGGCGTAAGCGTTGGCGCATGGGTTTCGCACCGGGATAGGTAGGAATCTCATGCACTACTATGCTGGGATCAATCCTAGGCATTTCCTCATAGGACCAAGCGAACAGAGGGGATGACGTGCCAAGTGTCCGTGGAGACATCCCCAATGAAGGAACAACCGATCTCGTAGAAGGAGCTAATGCCCCCATAGAGGCAGCGGCAGCAATAATCTGACCTAAGGATCTATACCCTGCTGGTAGTGAAGGACCAGGCGAAGACATAACAGATGATTCGGCGTTGTCTTCTGGGAATAACTTCCGAGTTACTTCTAGGAATAGCTGGTAATATTCACCAGACGTGGGGATTTCCTCGCTAGTAGAATGACTGGATTCACTCATATTCAAACCTGCCGCTAGATATCGTAATAGAAGGTGAGGACTAGGAGGAATAACAGCAGCTAAAAAGGGCGAACCCGATGTAAGAGGAGGGAAATTTTCCCCTACTCCAAATCCAGACCAAGGGTCGGATAAGGGCCAATTGAATTCAACTGGTCCTCTAAAGGGAAGCTCAAACAGAACCGGTCCCCTGTCGGGAAACTCAGAAATGATGGGCCGCTGAGGTTCAGTAGAGGATTGAGAAACCTCTGATGAATCATTCGTATATGGACTACCAGTAGATGAAACTGAGGGTTCCACCACTGTGGTATTAATGACAAGAGAACAAGATCAAACACACACACGGGCTGAAAAAGAACCAAGGCACACAATCAAACGGCCAACAAGAAAAATCTAATAGGGAGTGTGATCACGGGTGATTTATTTTACGACATTGAAACTTAGAAACTTCATTGTTTCATGTTTTAAGAGCTGAGAAATGGATGAAAGATGACTCTATCTCTTTCAGTTTGAAGCAAGCGTGAAAGGACAAGCGCTTGGTGATCTTTTCAAATTTAAAGAGTCAGATAAGATCAAAATGAATTCTTAGGAATACTAGGCAAAGGGTGTACCAAATAACCGTGAACTGCAATATACACCTTGGTTTCAAAATGAAAGAGAAATCAACCAAGGACTTGACATACGTGCAGGCAATCTTCCTGAATGCTGTGTCCGGTGTATCACGGGTATAGGGCGGCATACTCAGCTTCCTATGGATAAAGGATAGAAACCTAGTGGGGTCTCCCTTTATATACACGACGGTACGGGGAGTACAAGTCCGTACTAGCGCTGTCTAAAGCTGAGATGTGAATGACAGCTACTAGGTTTAAAGACGTCGGAACACGTCTCTAGCCTAGACCTCTAAATATTTCATTAATGTTTCAATGTTGCCTTAGTGTAAATTGAATAAATTTTAATGTTTATCTTCAATTATGTTTCAGTTTTCAGGCCCTAGCGAGTGTTATGTCTCAAAATCACCTAAATGCATACTACATGCCACAGTATATCATTTCGTTCGATGAAAGCTAATTACAAGAGAGTTAAGAGCTTTTCACACAACAAAAAAATGACCAGAAAACAACCAATGATATCTCTAATGCATCTAATGGAAATTAAAAGCTTTTCATTCAAAGTTACTAGTCACTAATAACACCGAAAAGATATAATTCAACGCAAAAGAGATATTTTAATTTTATTTTAATGTTTAAGAGCAAAATCACTAGAAAAAATGAAAACTAAAGAGACAAGCAATTGAGAAGCAAAAGCAAAAGAGAAAAAAAATCGAATTTCACTCAACGCAAGCCTACAATCAAAACTCAAATCAATAAAAAGTCCCTCAAATCAAAAGACACCCAAAGACTTCAATTGAACCATGTAATCTAGGCCCAAAACAAGACAAAGCAGAATTCGAATGAAGAAGAAGCCAATCACTCAAATAACGCAATAAAATGATAGAAAGCCACCAAGCGAGTGCAGATAAACTATCACAGAGCTGACTGAATAGACATGAACCAAAAATTCCCAAGGCAGGCTCGACGCACAATAGCACCTAGATGCCCTACGGCTACAATGTAAAATTGATATAAATGGGAAAAAACCAAAGGAAGAAGGTCACAGTCAGTCAAAAAAGGCTCCAGAACACTCAAGCAGTTGCAAAAACAAGACTAAACACCTAGATCAGTCACAGAAGGCTCAAAACAGAGTAAACCCTACTACCTTACAGAATTGGTGCGACTGTGCTGGGGTTCCCATGTTTTGGTCAGATTGGCAAGACCAAAAGATGAGACAACATCAAAACCACTTTCATACCTCAAGATCTAGCCCTCCTGGGTCTAGAGAGGGATCTCTCTAGTTTGAGAAAAGGTTTATGTCTATGAAGCTCAAAATTTAAGATGTTAGGCTAGTTATAGGCACGGGTTTGTTTGTTTGATTGTTTTGGTTGCTGGTTATCAGGAAAGAAGGGTTCAATGTAAGACCAGGATGAGCAAAGAGGGATAAGGCAGAGGTGAAATATTCCAGGAAATATTCAAAACCATTGGGAAATGGAGTCAGGAAAGGATTTGCTTGCTACTCAATAGGCAGGCTTTCAATTGGGCTAGTCATCTGAAACTTAGGATCTTCAAGATGATTATGTTATGTGGAAAATAGGAGGGAGGAGATAACATAGATTTAGAGCACAAAGTTTCAGATCAGCGGGTCGTACAAGGATCCTACTGGAGAGGGCTAACACTAATCCCTATTGTTCCCAAATCTTCCAACTAAATCTATAACAAGAGGCATCTAAGAACTGAATTCATTTAATTCATACATCAGAGAGTAGGCAATAACATCCACTACATTGGTTAAACCAATGGAAAACATTCCTTAGATAATACGTTCAGAAGAGAAACATAAATGGCAAGGAGAGCAGAAACATAGGGTACCTAACAAGGGTAAATCCTATGCCAATATTCTGATGCAAGCCAGTAGAAACGAAATGAAATGAATGTGAACACAGAGATAGGAAAACATCACCGCTGCTTTAGATCAGGATCCAAAGAAATGTGCTTGTCATATTAAATAACAACACCAATAAAGTACAATATTGCCAATAGCTGAATACTCAGTCTGAAAACATATCCTTAAACCTATCTTACAATATTTACACAGAGACTGTGTCTTAAAAGAAACTACTTGAAGTTCTCTAATAACTGATCAAAAACCATTACAATGAGTTCTTCATGAATTTATAGCTCTGGAGGAGCAGAGGAGGTAGGTGGAGAAATAAATGCAGTATTAAACTTCTGAAAAGAAAGAGGGACGAAGCCCATTTTGTATAGATCCTGTGCATTAATCTCTGGTGTTCTGACTGCAGTACTGTGTGGTGCTATTGGTGAATAAACAACAGGAAAGGAAATGATAAAGAAATCTGCCATACTGATGAAGTAAATGCTCTGATAGTACTGGGGCTATTTCAGGTTAGGAAATATTTCCAGAACACGGCATACATTGAATATTGTATGGGCGCTCTGTCCTTCGTGGAGGGAAAAACATTTTGTTGCTGCATAAACCCCTGATATGCATTGATTTCTGCGTGATGTACCTTTGCATGATCTGTGGGATCATTGATCTAGTGCTTTGCCTCTAAACTACTGTATTAAAACTCCAAAAACTCAATGTTGAATGCTGAAATCCTTGATCATAAGCTAGTTTTTCTTCACGGCTTAATAAATGTCTCGATTCTACAAGATCTGGGCTTTAATGGTGTGGGATAGAGTCTGCGAAGTTTCAAACTTCGTCCTTCGATGGAATTTATACTGCCACCACCTTTCTTGACATTTCCCTGCAGTACCAGCTTTAGTTTTAATTTTTCCTGCTTGATGCACCACTTACAATGATTCCCATGAGTCATGGAGGATTTCTGCCTCTCTGGAAACCCTGCACAATACAAAAACATGTTAAGAAAACAATGGGGGTGGTGGATGTAACGAGATGGCTAGGCGGACTACGCAGACTGGGCAGATGGCGAAAACATCGTGGAGACCATAGCATGGTCAAAATGACATGGATTACAGTCGGGAGGTGGCGTGGAGGAAAAATGAATGAAAACCTTAATAAACCCGATCTATGAACAAATATTAGAAACTGGAGGGAGACCGTACGGTGGACACGTGGAGGTGACGTGGTGAGACCGGTCGATAGCGGAAAAGTCAACAGCGGGAAGACCAAACTGGGCCATCGGATCTGAGAGGAGATCGATGGTTGAACGTACAGTAGAGGACGAAAAATAGTGGGCCAAGGGTACGGAGACTATGGGTTAAATTCTGTGCAGCTTCGTCGATTGATGACTGTCGGATGAGGCTCCCAAGATCTAACGGCTGACGTGAATATCGCTGCGCGTCCTGTACCAAACGATAACGTGCGATGGGATAGTGGTTTTGAAATCGTATAGGAGCCACGCGTCGAGAAGTGTATGGAATCGATGGCTGATGAGGAAATACCGCCAACCGCCCGAAGGCGGTGCGATAGAAACCACCGGGTTTGAAATAGTGCACTGCGGGGACCACCGGCGGGTAAAATCTGAATCGTTAGATCTGCGGGGAACGGACGGTCAAGATGTGAGGTGTTAGCACTCAAATCTACCTCAGGCTGAAATGAAGTAAAACTCAAGGCTACATCAAACCACGCTCAGCCTCGTAGCTAGCCCTACGAGGACAGGAGAGGGCTCTCTCCGTCAATCTCGAGAAAATAAGCAATAGGATGCGAGATGACTTACAATAAGAACTGATTTTAGGCTAGTAAAGAGATAGGTATGTTTGATTTTTGGTTTTTTGGGTTTTCGCTGGAGTAATGGGAAAACAAGTTTTGGGTCCGAGGATAAGGTCAGACCTTTGCAGAGTTCAAGCTGGGGCGAGGTAGGTGATGATCTTGATGTTTCGAATTGGATTTTATGGATAGATTAGACTGACGAGGAGCTGAAGAGGGCAAAGAAGAACTTGGATCCTCTCCAAACAGCTGAAAACATATAGAACTAACTGAATTCAAAGGCTAAGCACTGTAAACAATGGATTCAACCTTAATCACTCATTCAACTTAGTTCAGAAGCATAATGAAGAGATGGAAACATTAAACATAAAGAAACTTACAGTAAACAAAGGGAGAAACATCATCAAGAACAGAACACCACAAGGATCCCAACAAGTGCCGCAAAACCCCTGATCTTTCCTTAGCCAAAATATGAAAAGTATGTACAATTGTATCAAAAGTATCCCAAGAGTCCAACCTGTAGAATGCCTCAGAAATTACAATATATAGATCACTCTAACCCCTTTCCCCACCTCTAGGGGTCGAATTCCCTCTTCAGGGATCAGTTTCAACCAATTCTAATCATGGAACTACAATCTAGGCACCTAACAACTTGCCTCTAAAAGAGTGGAAACTGATCCATTACATGATTTTTTACTCATTTGAGAGTGAATCTTCTAGAAGAGATAAAAACAAGCCAAAGTTACATATCAAACATGAATTTACATCATAAAAACCCAATAATTCTATCCATAGGCAAAACTGGTCCAAAATAGGCGAAATACTGAGCTGGCAGCTGAACACTCAAAAAAATCTCTAGGTGGGTCGCTCCTGAACTGCGTGGGTCGCTCATGTTCCAGGCTGATTTTGAGGTAGCTCCCGACATCAAAATTGAGCTCATGATAGCTCGTTGGAAAGCCCTGGATGTCTACCTTCCAACCCAAGTAGAATTTTTGAATTTGGAGTTGATTTGACTCTCCAAAACCTCATTCTCCCAGAGGTACTTCCTGCTGGTGCAAAAGGTGGCAGCAAGGTGGTTTTCATGGTGTTTTTGAGCTGTTTGACCATCCAGATTTTGTTGAAATGCTAAGTTGACTTCAGAGGATGCATAATTAACCATTAAAAATCCAAAAATTTAAAAATCTCCTCCAGCAAGTGTCCCAAAAAAATGCGAGCGCATGAGCGCGCGACCCACCTAGCTACAAAACCTGTTTTTTAAGACCAAAAATTTGGAAATGACAAAATTTTCTCCGAATTTGCCCAAATTCGGAGTAGAGGTCCTCCATCATGTGTCTTTCCCATTCAATGAAGCCTCGGCCAAAATCCGAAGTGGATTAGGCCTTTTCCGCCGTTGAAGTGCTTTGCGCAACCTCCTCTTCATGATCCTCATCCTCGCTTTGTAAACATGCATGCGAGCCCAGTAATGACCTTTCATGTGGCGAAGCATGTCTTTGTATTGGTTGGCCTTCGCCAACAGCTTCTCCAGATGTATATTCACCCGCGTGAGTACAGTATCTCTGTCAGCTGGTGTCATGTCACCGGGCCTCTTTCGATTCCACTGCCTGTCCTCACGGATTTGGCGCACCTCATAAAATGTGAGTTCATCCTCGAGCTGTTTGTTGCACTGCTCCAAATAGTTAATCACCCACTGAGCCTTCTGCAATTGGTCTTTCAGCTGGTCATTCTCGGCCCTTTGCTCCTGGATGACTTCCCTCAGCTTCGAGCTAGGAGAGCCCGTATCAACATCAATGATTGTCATATCGGTGTCCCGGCCTCCTGATGGGCCCTCATCATGCATGGGCCTCTTGCCCCTGTCTTGTACCTGTACCTGCACTGGAGAAGAAAGCGAGACCCTTTCCACATCACGTGAAGATAATACTCGCCGTGTCGATGAAGCCGGCAGGACCCCTTCCACCTCACGTGGAGATAGTACCCGTCGTGTCGCTGCAAATAAGGCCCTGTGGCCTCGCTGATATGTCTGAACCAAAGGAGTGATGATATGCTCAACCTCAAGCATGTCCTACCGGTGAGGGCTTCCGCATCATAAATTGCTTCCCGGGAGGTCGTCAAGGCACCGAAAAGTCTCTAGAAATGAAATCCTCCCAAGTGATGCCCTGCTCTGCCAACTGATGTGACACCAAGATTTTGATCAAAGCGAAATGATATATACTCCTGTACTGCTGCACTGGGCTCGTCTTCTTCTGCACAAATATCACCATCTTCTCTATGTTGCGGTATATGAAATAAGGAATATTCATCATACGCACCCTTGTGAAGTGCATCAGCAAACGAACATGATATGAGAAAAGACGAGCATACCTGCCCTCACAACTAAAATAATGAATGATGAGCCTCATGAGTGGTGCATACTCATCTCTCAAGAATCGGAATGGAAAAACTCTGCCCAAGTAAGCCACATATCCAGTTTTAATGTATGGCTCATAATGAAATTTCTCTAACTGCTTACCCTTGCTCCATTTCTCGCCTATGTTCGGTATGCCAGTGGCTTGAGCAATAGTCAAAGGTGATACAATGAAATCAACCCCAGCAAGGTTTACCCGATCACCCCGCAAATGAAGAACAAACAGACGTGCTAATCCACGATGAGGTCGGGTTTGTACAACCATCTCACAAAACCTGAAACATGACAAGAACCGAAAACAATCCATAGCTAATGGACATGCCTGCAACCGAGCCAAAGAAGTAGGCTCCTCTCTGCGATGATCACCACTTCTGTTTTCTCTGTGGGAACTCCGTGGCACATTACCTCCAGCCACCGAATCACTGCCTGACCCTGGCTCATATTCTGACTCTGTCTCTGACATATCTCTGATTAAAATTTTGGCAATGTGTATGCTGATATGAATGCAGTGAAAGCAAAATTAGGATGTATGTTTAACACTCAACCAATATCCCACCGCCAAAGCACTATCAAGGAATCAAATTATGGATAAAATCTCTGCTTCAAATGGACTGAAAAGGCACCATCTCTGTTTTGAATGCAAATGAAATTTTTACCAAATAGGAGCAAGCAACCTTCAAAAGTTTGGACACATTTAGTTAAAGGAGAGCATGGTATAATCAGTGATAGGTTTGCCTACGAGTTTATGACCATAAAGGTTTCAATAGGTCATTTGAAACAATGCTAACATTGGGCAAACAAAAACATGAGCAAATGCTAACATTGGGCAATGTGACTCATTACAAACATGAGAAATGTGACTCAAAGGGTTTAATCATGGGATAACAATAACAATGGTGACAGTGGTATTATGGGTGAGATAACAAATTGGTTTTGATGTTATATAGAAGGCTGGTCATATCACTGTTTAGGATAGCAAACACACTTTTTACACCATTGATTTTCATTTCAAACCCTGAAAACAATCATTTATAACTGTGGGGTTTTAAATCCTTCATTTGCATATTATAAACCACCATGATGATACAAACATGTTTGAAAACCCCAAGTGAGTGATGAAAACCTGTTTTGATGGCAACTGGAGTCGATTCCGAGCCAATCTGGGCGCTCAAAATCAATTTCAAAACTCTGTCTCTGTTTGGGTCGCGCAGGTTCTGTTTGGGTCGCGCAGCCCAGGTGGGTCGCGCACCTGCAAATCCA
The DNA here is from genome assembly GCA_034641835.2 of Pinus albicaulis. NCBI lineage: Eukaryota > Viridiplantae > Streptophyta > Pinopsida > Pinales > Pinaceae > Pinus > Pinus albicaulis. Next base: position 840,945 of record MU968330.1, on the reverse strand, counting down.
CAATTTTGAACTGAGTCTGCGTGGGTCGCGCAGCCCAGGAGGGTCGCTCTGCCTCAAGTTGGGTCGCGCAGCCCAAAAACTCTGTCTACGGCCTTCAAAAATCTGAAATCGCCCTTCAACTTTGCAAATATGATTTGGGAGGAATGAAATCGGTTCAAATGAACTTGTTTGGCTTTATATATCTCACAAATATCTTCACAATCAGATTTTATTTCAAATCAAACTTCAAACCCATATTACAAATGCTTTTGTAATTTTCACTTTGGCTTTTTCTAATACAAACTTCCTTTGGCTTTTTTGAGGTCGATACTAATGATTTTGCTGTCTTTTTGCAGGGATATGATTATCTTGGCTAGAGAAAAGACCAGGGGTCTGCTTTTACAATGTCTTCATGGCGGAACAATTACAATTTATTACAAAATGATAATGACAAATTTCTAGTTCCAAAACAGAGTTTTGGACTAGAAATGTATTTTTTTAAGAAAATGCCGATGATAATAAAATAGAAATCACAAGTGCTGGACTTTCCTCACCTTGCAGGCTTTATGACTAATATATAAATGACTCAAAAACCCTAGACACCAAGACCTAGGACATTTATTGACATTTTAATGACCTCATACATCATGACAATAACTATGAATAATTTTTTGAATTTTTTTTTTAAAATAGCGCTGCAGGTATAATATGAGGAAACAAAAGATGACAGACCCCCACATCAGTTCATGGCATGATCCTAGTGAAATGCAACGAAGTGAAACAAGCGAGACACCTAATAATGAGTATGCAAAAGACGAAATGATCACTGACGGAGGGCTGCAAGGACCGACTCTAACATTGGCTCCAATGGGGATGGTGGCTTCATGGAGATGCCAAGAACAGCAGATCTCTGGGGGAGTCAGACAGTGCCTTTCATCCATTGGGTGATGGAATCATTATTTCAACTTGACAAGACAAACTTTGGATACTTTTATTGACTGCAGATTTGACTAATGATAGACTGCAATTTTGACCAAAACTGACTAGACTCAAACTGACATGACTTTAAACCAGCAAACCGATAAAACTTTAACTTTACAATCTCAAACCCTCCAACCTCTATTTCCAGAATTATAGCCTTCGCTCCGGGCCCCAGACTGAAAATGAGAGATTAGTGCACACTTGCAATGAAACAAAGTAAAATGATATATACAATGAAAATGAGATCAGCAGCAAGTACTCAGAAATAATAGCGCTTCAGCAACCGACCATTGATCGGTCCACCAGGACAATCATCTCCATTCATTTCTTTGAGAAGAAATGCATTCTGCCCCCGATACGCTGCAATCTTAAACGGTCCCTTCCACAAATTCTCGAATTTGCCGTGCTTTCCCTTGTCTTCATTCCGAGCATCCCATTTCAAAACTACTTCATCCAACTGAAACTTATCTGATTTTTCCTTTCTGTCGTAGATCTTCTTAATGCGCTCCTGCAACTTAAAAGTATTTTGAAATACCTCCTCTCGTGTCCGCTGTAAATGAATCATCTCATTAATCCTCCGCTGCATAGGATCCTCTTCACTTCCAGCCTCCTGAAGCAATCTGACCACCGGGACAGCAAGTGAAGTAGGAAAAACCGTATCCGTCCCATACACCAACTCGAAAGGAGACATACCAATAGACCTTTTCTGACTTACCCTATTAGCCCATAATGCATTTACCAACTTTTTGTGCCAAGCCTTCTTGTTGATTTCCAGCAATTTCTTAATGATATTCACCAAGGATTTGTTTGAAGATTCCGCCAAGCCATTCCCTTGCGGATGGTATGCGGTTGAATGTCCCAATGTAATATTGTACTTAAAACAAAAATCAACCATCCTCTTAGACTTAAAAGCTGCTGCATTATCCGTGATTATTTTACTAGGACACCCAAAGCGTGACAGAATATTATTTTCAAGGAAAGAGATAATTACCGCATCAGTGGCCTGTGGAGTGGGAATCGCCTCAATCCACTTCGTGAAGTAGTCTGTAGCTGTCAAGATCCATCTATGCTGTCCGGAAGATGCTGGGTGGATTTCTCCGATAAAATCCAATCCCCACTGCTGGAATGGTGCATTAACTTCGATTGGTTTTAGAGGCAAAGGCCGTAGTTTCTGCTTCCCTTCGAATATTTGACACTCATGACAATTTTTCACAACCTTGAACACATCAGAAAACAAAGAAGGCCAATAATACCCTGCCCTTAGGATCTTATTTGCTGTGGTCTTCCAAAAAAAATGACCTCCACAGTCACCTTTGTGAAAATCCTCCAAAACTCTTTGAGCTTCCTCCTCTACCAAACAATTCAACAACATACCTCCAGGGTCCTTCCAATACAATGCAGAATTTAAAATGCAGAATTTAGCAGCCTTTAACTTCAATGTTCTACTCTTATTTCGAGGCATACGAGGTGGTGTAGACAAATTCTGAAGCACATATAAAATATCAGCATACCAAGGAGAAGAAACAAAAATATCGGATACCTGAACGGACGCACTTTCTTCTTCTTCATCAGACATGGCAGCAATCAAATTTATGTCTAGAGCATGCAGATTTGTTTCAGCCATGAGCTTGGCGAGTCCTTGTCCTTTGATCAGCTTGGTCGGTTTAATCTCCACATCGTACTCTAACAATGCAGCGATCCACTTACCTCTTCTTCCTTCTGGATATGCCTGTACCAAAACATCTTTAACTGTTGCGTTAGGAACATATGCTGTAATATGGGAATGCAATATGTACACACGGAAATTCTTCAAAGCCTTTACAAGCGCAAGTGCCTGTTTCTCAATGATATTATACCTCAATGCCCCATCTCTTATGATCCGACTGAAAAAAGCGATAGGCTTCTCAACTCCATCCCTTTTTTGCATCAAAACAGCTGCCAATGTATGCTCAGAGGCGAAAGAAAATAAAATGAAGTCTTGTGTGTAATCGGGGCTGATTAAAATAGGGGTTGAAGAAAGAGCTATCTTTACCAAATTGAATGACTTTACTGCCTCTTCTGTCCATCTTACCTGACTGTCCTTTTTCAGCATGTTCGTGATTTCTCTAAGGTGCTCTGCAAGATTGGGAATGAAACGACGCAGAAAATTCATTTTACCATTAAATGACTGTATCTCTTTCTTGTTCCGGGGCTGTTCAATCTGCTGAATGGCTTCAACACGTGTAGGATCAACTCGAATACCATCTTTCGAGATGATGTGGCCAAGGAGCTTTCCTTCATCCATGGCGAAAAGGCTCTTCTTTGGATTCAGCGAAATGCCATATTTTCTGCACTTCTGGAAAACAATTTTCAGATGATATAAGTGTTCCTCATCAGAATTAGAAAATACAGTTAGATCATCAAGGTAAACAACCAAAAACACATCTTTCTCATTGGCAAAAGCCATGTCCATGGCACGTTGAAAGGTAGCGCCTGCATTCTTTAAACCGAATGGCATCTTTGCGTAATGAAATGTTCCCCAAGGAGTGGTGAATGCAGTCTTGTCACGATCATCTTCCTGCACTAAAATCTGATTATAACCTGAGTATCCATCGAGTAGTGACATCCTTGACGCTCCAACTACTCGCTGCAATATGTGATCCATCTTTGGCAGCGGATAATTGTCCTTTAATGATACCTTATTCAGATTTCTGAAGTCAATACATAAACGGATCTCACCTGTCTTCTTTCTCACGGGCACCAAGTTTGAGATCCAATCTGAAAAACGAATAGGCACAATGATTCCTGACTTATACAACCTATTTACCTCCTTCTCGATCGATGGTAGCAGCTTTGGGCTGATCCTCCTCAACTTTTGACGAAAAGGCTTCTGATTTGGTTTGATGGGAATAGTATGTTGGATGATATTGGTATCATATGTTTTAAGATCTGAATAATCCCACGCAAACGCATCAGAAAATGAAGATAACAATTTCACGTATTCTGCTCTTACCTTTGGTGACAATGACTTTGACAATTTCACCATCTTGGGATTCTCAGCTGTCCCAATATTTACCTCTTCGACACCTTTCTCTGTTGGCCTCAATGTAGGCTTACGAGATACATCATCTTGATCAAACAACTCTTCCAAAGGAATCAATCCCTTAGGAATGATGTTATCCTTCAGTTGCAGCACATCCATTTGATTTATCTGTATGTCATCAATACCATCATCAAATTCTGTATCTATGGAGGTATCTTTAAACTTACCCTTATTCTGCAGAAATTCACTAATCTCCTCAACATCCTCAAAAACTTGCCAACATCGCTGATTGTCTGGAACGGTGGGTCGGTGTTTCACATGTATCTCAAACTTGTTGCTGGAATTCATTGGAATCTTAAGATTGCTTGCTGCCTTAGCAAGTCCATCAGCAACACCATTTTGTATGCGGGGCACACATGTTAAAGTATAATCAGAAAATAACTTTAGAATATCCAAAACTGCATTTCGGTAAGCCCTCATGCGAGGATGCTTAGCCTGAAACTCACCTTTAACTTGCTTTATCACTAATTCTGAATCACCATATACCGCAATCCTTTTCGCATTCAGCTTCTTGAGAATCTTAAGACCAGCAATAAGAGCCTCGTATTCCGCTTCATTGTTTGAACAATCGAATGCAAGCTTGTAAGAACACACTCTCACATTGCTCGGAACTTTATCAGGAGCAGAAAATGGACTTCGAATCCACACACCAATCCCAGCACCATCGCTGCCCACTGCACCATCAAAATCCATGGTCCAAAGACCATTTTCATCGTCCTCTAAATGCTGAAATTGTGTCGGCTCTGCTTTTCCTGTTTGTTGCCCATTGTCTTCAGCTGATTGCTCCAAAACATCTTGTTTTTCTCTTCTTTCTTTTTGCAAAACTTCTCTAAAATTCTCATTTATTTCTGGTATGTCTTCTGCCTGAACTAATTGACTTTCTACATCATTAAAACTATCAGCAAGCAACACAAATGACTCTAAATCAGTATGTACATAGTTCACAGGATGATTGACCGGCTTCTCTTTGCTAGTTATCATGTATTTCATCTTCTGCTCACGATACAACTTTCTCATTTGACCGAAGACTGGAATTGTAGCATAAGAGAAATCTAATTGAAGTGTACCTTTCAACTTGGCCCCCCAAGATCTTGCAAGGAGCATCCCGAAACGTGGAGGAATGTCCGCAACCACCACATCCATCAAAACATTCTTCGCTGGAATTTGATCCAAACTTACCACCAAATCTTTGATGAGTCCTATACACTTTACCCGGCTGGAATCGAATGAATACAAATCATGATACTCTCTTGTAATGTCTAATCCCAACTTTTCCATGATTGCCTTTGGCATCAAATTATGCGAAGCACCCGAATCGAGCATAGCATTATGCAATATATATTCATGCAACCTCAAACTGATGTAAAACGGAGGAACATTACTGTCAGGAGACTCACCATTCAATGCAGGCCCAAAAATCAATTCCGGCTGATCATCCTCAACATTTACTGTGTCAATCATTGGATCAAAGTTCATAATTTTGGTGACTTGACTACGGTAGCTGCTGTTCTTCATAATCTCCGTCAAAGGAATGGATATTTTCAGTTTGGAAATTTCATTTTCCAAGCTAAATGCTGAAACCTTCTCGACCTCTTTAACTGGAATTTCCTTCTTTACAGCCTTGTCTTTCACTATGTTTGACTGATTTACCTTCTCAGCTGATGACACTTTACTTGCTGCGGGGTCAATTGTCTCTTTCCCTCTTTTCTGTGGTATTGGTGAATCTGTCTTTGGTGCTGAAGCTTCCTTTCTTTTCTGAATGGGATTTATAGGCACATCTCGATTCCTCAATGAATATTGTTTCTGCTGAGCAGTCAGTGCATTCAAATATCCTCTTTGGTATTCATCTGACTCTTCTTCTAAATCAGCATCATTTGTTAAGATAAAATCCTCATCTTTCTGAACAACTGAACTTTCACCATACTCCTCTTCCTCAGTAATATAAATAGGCAAATCATCAGGAGTGAAGAAATGATTTTGCTCACCTGACACATCATCGTCATCATCGAAATCATGACTTACAAAATTCTGCAAAAGAGGAGTCTTAACTTGCTGTTGGGCTGCTGGCTCTTGAGCTCTTTGTTCACGCTGCTTAATTCTGAATTGTGGTTGCTGCTGGCCAGGGAAATTTGGATTTCGAAACTGTGTTTCTGCCTTGTCAAGATTTATTCTTCTTAAAGCCTTTTCCAACTCACGAGCTAAGTGCTGTTCTGATATAGATGTAGAAGGCTCTTCCTTTATTGTCACTCTTTTCTCTGCTTTCAACCGTGCTCTTTTATCATTCAGATTTGCCTCAACACTAATAGCGACCTTCTGCATATCTTCTAAAGTAGGTGGATCTCTATCACGAAGGGAATAAGCCATCTCCGGATCAAAGCCATCCGGGAATTTAAGGAGAGCAGATTTTTTGGACGGTCTCAAATCATCTGGAATAGCGTTATACACTGTATTGAATCTAATAATATAATCCTGAACCGACTCACCAGGATTACGTTTGAGATTTGTATATTCTGAAGTAATCTGCAGCGGATCCTTTTTCATCTCCCATCGGTCTAAAAACTACCTCTGAAGTTCTGCCAATGTATCTATGCTTCTTTGTGGCAAGGCTCTGAACCATTTCCGTACCTCTCCTCCAAAGGTTTGCACAAATAGCCTCATGGTCACATTTTCTTCATCAATCTCGAAACGATCAAAGAAATCTGCCATATTGTCTACATGCTGTTGTGCCAGAAGACTCTGTGGAGTGCCATCAAATGTCGGGATCTTACTCTGATAGTCTGCGGGCATATCATTCAACTACTGGGGTAACACAAGGGGTGCAAAACGAGCAGCCATAGCTCTTGGTGGATTGAAAACAATCTGTTGTCGAGGAGATACAGGAGGAGTAGGAGTAGTAGGTCTATGAGATGTATTCAATGGAAACGGAGAAAATACTATTGATTGCTGATCAGAAAACTCAGGCTGAACCGGGATGGTAGGGACAAAAGGAGGTTCAGTAGGGATCCGTGAACTTGATGCAATTTCAAATGGGTCAAGAACTTGTGAAGCAGATTCAGTAAATTCAAAAGTATTAGTATCCTCAATACATGCTTGCAAATTGCCTATCCAAGTGCCTATGAATTCACAAACAAGGATGTTTCAAACTGTGCATCAAAAGGGATTTCATCAACATATATGATTTTGACAGGACAGGATGCCGATCGGGTAAGCACTCTAGAATTCTCAAAACTCAATTGGCTTTCTCTTTCAGAACTCTCTTGACTGCCTTGTTTTCTAAGGGTCCTTGGAATTAGATTCAGATTTTCGAAGATTGTTGGTGGATCAGGGTCAGGATTCGCCCTAGTATTTATTCTTGAAGCCAGTGTATTGATCTTCTCGGAAAACAAAAATTACAAGGAACACAATCAATTATTTTCAGCCTTTCGACTTCTAGACTCAATCATCCAAAAGGTCTAGAACGAATAAGTATACTGGGGTGATTTACAAATCAAGTACCGAACACACAAGCTTACCGGAGATCGACTGAAGCAGCGTTTATCTACTTCCGCTTATGCATAACAAAAGCGTTTCGAAAGCTACCTGGCGTGACTTCAGACTCCGTCTAAGACTCGTGGGACAAACACATCAACAAGCAAACCATTGAGATCTTCCCCAGTATGGTCGCCACTATGTTAGCGCTCAAATCTACCTCAGGCTGAAATGAAGTAAACTCAAGGCTACATCAAACCACGCTCAGCCTCGTAGCTAGCCCTACGAGGACAAGAGAGGGCTCTCTCCGTCAATCTCGAGAAAATAAGCAATAGGATGCGAGATGACTTACAATAAGAACTGATTTTAGGCTAGTAAAGAGATAGGTATGTTTGGTTTTTGGTTTTTTGAGTTTTCGCTGGAGTAATGGGAAAACAGATTTTGGGTCCGGGGATAAGGTCAGACCTTTGCAGAGTTCAAGCTGGGGCGAGGTAGGTGATGATCTTGATGCTTTAAATTGGATATATGGATAGATTAGATCGACGAGGAGCTGAAGAGGGCAAAGAAGAACTTGGATCCTCTCCAAACAGCTGAAAACATATAGAACTAACTGAATTCAAAGGCTAAGCACTATAAACAATGGATTCAACCTTAATCACTCATTCAACTTAGTTCAGAAGCATAATGAAACGATGGCATACATTAAACATGAAGAAACTTACAGTAAACAAAGAAGAAACACCATCAAGAACAGAACACCACAAGGATCCCAACAAGTGCCGCAAAACCCCCGATCTTTCCTTAGCCAAAATATGAAAAATATGTACAATGATATCAAAAGTATCCCAAGAGTCCAACGTGTAGAATGCCTCAGAAATTACAATATATAGATCACTCTAACACCTTTCCCCACCTCTAGGGGTCGAATTCCCTCTTCAGGGATCATTTTCAACCAATTCTAATCATGGAACTACAATCTAGGCAGCTAACAACTTGCCTCTAAAAGAGTGGAAACTGATCCATTACATGATTTTTTACTCATTTGAGAGTGAATCTTCTAGAAGAGATAAAAACAAGCCAAAGTTACATGCCAAAGATGAATTTACATCATAAAAACCCAAGAATTCTATCCATAGGCAAAACTGGTCCAAAATAGGCGAAATACTGAGCTGGCAGCTGAAAACTCAAAAAAAATCTCTAGGTGGGTCGCTCCTGAACTGCGTGGGTCGCTCATGTTGCAGGCTGATTTTTAGGTAGCTCCCGACATCCAAATTGAGCTCATGATAGCTCGTTGGAAAGCCCTGGATGTCTACTTTCCAACCCAAGTGGAATTTATGAATTTGGAGTTGATTTGACCCTCCAAAACCTCATTCTCCCAGAGGTACTTCCTGCTGGTGCAAAAGGTGGCAGCAAGGTGATTTTCATGGTGTTTTTGAGCTGTTTGACCATCCAGATTTTGTTGAAATGCTAAGTTGACTTCAGAAGATGCATAATTAACCATGAAAAATCCAAAAATGTAAAAATTTCCTCCAGCAAGTGTCCCAAAAAAAAGTGAGCGCATGAGCGCGCGACCCACCTAACTGCAAAACCTGTTTTTTTACCCAAAAATTTGAAAATGACAAAATTTTCTCCGAATTTTCCCAAATTCGGAGCGGAGGTCCTCCATCATGTGTCCTGCCCAGTCAATGAAGCCTCAGCCAAAATCCGAAGTGGATTAGGCCTTTTCCGCCGTTGAAGTGCTTTGCGCAACCTCCTCTTCATGATCTTCATCCTCGCCTTGCAAACATGCATGCGAGCCCAGTAATGGCCTTTCATGTGGCGAAGCATGTATTTGTCTCGATTGGCCTTCGCCAACAACTTCTCCAGATGTATATTTACCCGCGTGAGTACAGTATCTCTGTCAGCTGGTGTCATGTCACCGGGTCTCTTTCGATTCCACTGTCTGTCCTCACGGATTTGGCGCACCTCATAAAATGTGAGCTCATCCTCAAGCCGTTTGTTGCGCTGCTCCAAATAGTTAATCACCCACTGAGCCTTCTGCAATTGGTCTTTCAGCTGGTCATTCTCGGCCCTTTGCTCCTGGATGACTTCCCTCAGCTTCGAGCTAGGAGAGCCCGTATCAACATCAATGACTGTCATATCGGTATCCCGGCCTCTTGATGGGCCCTCATCATGCATGGGCCTCTTGCCCCTGTCTTGTACCTGTACCTGCACTGGAGAAGAAAGCGAGACCCTTTCCACATCACGTGGAGATAATACTCGCCGTGTCGATGAAGTCGGCAGGACCCCTTCCACCTCACGTGGAGATAGTACCCGCCGTGTCGCCGCAAATAAGGCCCTGTGGCCTCGCTGATATGTCTGAACCAAAGGAGTAATGATATGCTCAACCTCAAGCATGTCCGGCTGGTGTGAGGGCTCTCCTGCATCATAAACTGCCTCGGGAGGCTGCTGTGGCACTCTGAAAAAGTCTCTAGAAATGAAATCCTCCCAAGTGATGCCCTGCTCTGCCAACTGATGAGACACCAAGATTTTCATCAAAGCGAAATGATATATACTCCTGTACTGCTGCACTGGGCTCGTCTTCTTCTGCACAAATGTAACCATCCTCTCTATGTTGCGGTATATGAAATACAGAATATTCATCATACGCACCCTTGTGAAGTGCATCAGCAAACGAACATGATATGAGAAAAGACGAGCATACCTGCCCTCACAACTAAAATACTGAATGATGAGCCTCATGAGTGGTGCATACTCATCTCTCAAGAATCGGAATGGAAAGACTTTGCTCAAGTAAGCCACATATCCAGTTTTAATGTATGGCTCATAATGAAATTTCTCTAACTGCTTACCCTTGCTCCATTTCTCGCCTATGTTCGGTATGCCAGTGGCTTGAGCAATAGTCAAAGGTGATACAATGAAATCAACCCCAGCAAGGTTTACCCGATCACCCCGCAAATGAAGAACAAACAGACGTGCTAATTCACGATGAGGTCGGGTTTGTACAACCATCTCACAAAACCTGAAACATGACAAGAACCGAAAACAATCCATAGCTAATGGACATGCCTGCAACCGAGCCAAAGAAGTAGGCTCCTCTCTACGATGATCACCACTTCTGTTTTCTCTGCGGGAACTCCGTGGCACATTACCTCCAGCCACCGAATCACTGCCTGACCCTGGCTCATATTCTGACTCTGTCTCTGACATATCTCTGATTAAACTTTTGGCAATGTGTATGCTGATATGAATGCAGAGAAAGCAAAATTAGGATGTATGTTTAACGCTCAACCAATATCCCACCGCCAAAACACCATCAAGGAATCAAATTATGGATAAAATCTCTGCTTCAAATGGACTGAAAAGGCACCATCTCTGTTTTGAATGCAAATGAAATTTTTACCAAATAGGAGCAAGCAACCTTCAAAAGTTTGGACACATTTAGTTAAAGGAGAGCATGGTATTAACAGTGATATGTTTGTCTACGAGTTATGAGCATAAAGGTTTCAATGGGCCATTCGAAACAAAGACATGAGCATATGCTAACATTGGGAAATGTGACTCATTACAAACATGAGGAATGTGACTCAAAGGGTTTAAACATGGCATAACACTAACAATGGTAGCAGTGGTATTATGGGTATGATAACAAATTGATTTTGATGTTATATAGAAGGTTGGCCATATCACTGTTTAAGATAGCAAACACACTCTTTACACCATTCATTTTCATTTCAACCCTGAAAACAATAATCTTATAACAGTGGGGTTTTAAATCCTTCATTTGCATATTAGAAACCACCCATGATGACACAAATATGTTTGAAAACCCCAAGTGATTGATGAAAACCTGTTTTAAAGGCAGCTGGAGTCGATTCCGAGCCAATCTGGGCGTTCAAACTCAATTCCAAAACTCTGTGTCTGCGTGGGTCGCGTAGGCTCTGTTTGGGTCGCGCAGCCCAGGTGGGTCGCGCACCTGCAAACCCACAGTGCTGAACTGAGTCTGCGTGGGTCGCGCAGCCCAGGTGGGTCGCTCTGCCTCAAGTTGGGTCGCGCAGCCCTAAAACTCTGTCTACGCCCTTCAAAAGTCTGAAATCGGCCTTCAACTTTGCAAATACGATTTGGGAGGTATGAATTTGGTTCAAATAAACTTGCTTGGCTTTTATAATGTCACAAATATCTTCACAATCAGATTTTATTTCAAATCTAATTTCAAAACCCATATTACAAATGTTTTTGTAATTTTCACTTTGGCTTTTTCAAATACAAACTTCCTTTGGCTTTTTTGAGGTCGATACTAATGATTTTATTGTCTTCTTGCAGGGATATGACTATCTTGGCTAGAGAAAAGACCAGGGGTCTGCTTTTACAATGTCTTCATGGCGGAACAATTACAATTTATTACAAAATGATAATAACAATTTCTAGTTCCAAAACAGGGTTTTGGACTAGAAATGTATTTTTTTAAGAAAATGCCGATGATAATAAAATAGAAATCACAAGTGCTGGACTTTCCTCACCTTGCAGGCTTTATGAATAATATATAAATGACTCAAAAACCCTAGACACCAAGACCTAGGACATTTATTGACATTTTAATGACCTCATACATCATGACAATAACTATGAATAATTTTTTGAAATTTTTTTTTAAAATAGCGCTGCAGGTATAATATGAGGAAACAAAAGATGACAGACCCCCACATCAGTTCATGGCATGATCCTAGTGAAATGCAACGAAGTGAAACAAGCGAGACACCTAATAATGAGTATGCAAAAGACGAAATGATCACTGACGGAGGGCTGCAAGGACCGACTCTAACATGAGGATCGGTGATGGATCATTTTAACGGTGGTTGTTGTGGGGGCGGCGATCGCCGTCTATCCTGCTCAGATCAACGGTTATAACTACTCACGATAACCCGCTGAGATAAGCGCCTTTGTGGACTGGCGGGTGGTTCCAACGCTATGATCATGTGGAAGGAAAGGTGCGGGGCTAGCGGAGAAAGGGCTGAGGCCTATTATATGGTCTGAAAGTGGGTTTTTAGCCATTTTTGATGCATTTTGAGGCCTGAGGAGGGTAACGATAGAAAGACAGAGGGGAATTTTGAGGAAACCAAGGGCATGGGTAGGATTCAAAGGGGAATTTGGGAAAAATTTGGGATGGAAAGGGGATTTTGCGAAGGGGAAGAGAGGGGCAACATGGAGAGTTCTGCAGAGGGAAATTTATTAAAGGAAAAGGCATAGGAGACCTCAAGGATGATGTTTCTTCGGGGAGATGCATTCCCTGAGGGCTCAAAAACAAATTTAGCTCCCTGCTTTGCTTTGTCAAAAATTTATAGGGGGGCTAACAGTGGCTCCACATGGGGATGGCTTCCTCTTTGAAGGAGTCAAGAATTCAGAGAATAGATCTTTGGAGTAGGCTAGTGGTCTGCTGCATGGCACATCCCTTTCTTACTGTGATCAGCTGCCACACTATGAAGACAATACATCAGCAGAAAAACTTTCCCACCAAAATACCTACCCATCCTACAATCCTAGCATTTTTTCTTCTAGGGTGCATTTGAACTAGCAGATCCTTTACATCATTTTTTTTTTCAAACATAAAATAAACCTATTCTAAATCTACCCTTATTGCTCCATGAGACCAGATTAGACTGTTGGTCTCATATGTTTCTCTACCTAATCTAATATCTGCTGGGATTAAACTTTCCAACAGATTTCTTCTCTACATTCTACAACAGAAATTGAAAAATAGTCAAGCCAGGATTAGACTGTCTGACTTGCTGTGGATCTAAGGCATAAAGATAGTTGCACATGGACAAAATTTGCAGAAAACAGAAAACAAAACTGTGAAGGCTTGGGATCTGAACTTGAAACATCCTTCCTTCCTTTTTGTGACTCAAGTTTTGAGCATGTTAGAGTCACCTCCTTTTCTTCATTCCAACTCTGGTTTTAGGCATGTTAGAGATGATTCTTCTTTTTCCTTCGCTGGCCCAGATTTTTGGCATGTTAGGACCAGCTATTTTACTTTATTTGGCTCAGTTTTTGAGTTTATTAGAGCCACTCTTTTGCATATCAGAGGTCCATGTTTTAAGCATGTCTGAACCTCTCTTTTTCCTCTATTTTTTGAAACATTTTTTTTTTCTTGAAAATAAAAAGTTGCAACAGTATGTACAATGGAAATGAAACTGGAAATTTCGAATTAGCAGAAGTAGTGTTTGAGCATCCCGCCATTGACAGGACTCCCAAACAGCTCTGTACCATCTATTTCTTGTAAGAAGAAAGCATTTGGACCCACAGTCGCCTGGATGAGGTATGGACCTTGCCACAAACTGTCAAATTTCTTGTGCTTTCCTTTATCCTCTCTTCTCGAATCCCACTGCAGAACCTTATCTCCAACTTTGAAATCAGCAGCTTTGGTTCTTTTGTCAAACAATTTCTTTATGTTCTCCTGAAATTTCACTGCTCTGTTGTAGACCTCTTCCCTTGTTTGTTGAAGATGGATTGTTTGGTTTATTCTCCTCACCATGATGTGTTCTTCTTTTTGGATCTCTTGGACCAACTTGATCACTGGTATCCCAAGGCTGGTAGGAAATACTACTTCCGTACCATAGACCAGCTGGAATGGTGACATGCCAATGGACTTCTTTGTTGTAAGCCTGTCATCCCACAAAGCATGTACTAGCTTGTTATGCCATGATTTTTTGTTCTCTTCCAATAGCTTCTTGATGATGATCACCAGGCTCTTGTTCGATGATTCAGCTAATCCATTACCTTGAGGTTAATAGGCAGTTGAATGACCAAGTGCTATTTGGTACCTGTGACAAAAATCAACCATATTTTTGGATCCGAAAGCAGTAGCATTACCAGTGATTATTTTCCTCGGGCAGCCAAACCGAGAGAGGATGTGACTTTCTAGGAAACTAATGATGACTGAATTTGTGATATTCCTAGTGGGCACAGCCTCTATCCACTTAGTGAAATAATCTGTGGCTATGAGGATTCATTTCTGTTGGGCAGAAGAAGCAGGGTGAATTTCCCTTCTGAAATCTAGGCCCCATTGCAGAAAAGGACCTTCGACAGTGATGGGTTGTAGGGGTAAAGGGAGGAGTTTTCTTTTGCCTTCAAAGATCTGACATTTGTGGCAGGCAACTATCATTTTATGAACATCATTGAAGAGTGTGGGCCAATAATAGCCAGCTCTGAGTATTTTGTTTGTAGTGGCTTTCCAACTCAGGTGGCCTCCACATTCTCCAGCATGGAATTCTTGTTTAACCCTCTCTGCCTCATTCTCAGGCAAGCATCTAAGCAATAGGCCATTAGGATTCTTCCAGTATAAGTTTTCATTCATAATGAAGTAAATTCTAGTTTTTAGCTTTAGGAATATGGCCTTGGTCTTTGATAATCCAGGAGGGGCATTAAGGTGTGTAAGCACATACATAATGTCGGAATACCAAGGAGAGCTCTGAAATTTTTCCTCAACAGTGAGATCAGACAATTCTTGTTGCTCATCCAAGATATTTATCATGTTAATTTCTAGGGCTTGTATGTTTGATTCAGCCATTAACTTAGCTAAGCCCTGACCTTTAATCAGTTTTGTGGGTTTTGTCTCAAGGTCATACTCTAAAATAACAGCTATCCATTTGCCCCTTTTCCCATCTGGGTCTTGGGACATTATATCTTTGACTATGTTGTTGGGCACATAAGCTATAGTGTGGGAATGCAATATGTACACCCTGAAGTCTTTCAAGGCCTTAATCAGAGCATAGGCCTGTTTCTCCATTATGTTGTATTTCAAGGGTGCATCTCTAAGTGATTTTCTAAAGAGGGAAATTGGATGCTCCATTCCCTCTGTGTTTTTCTGTAGCAAGACTGCAGCCACTGTATGCTCGAAGGCGAATGAAAAGATCAGGAAATATTTGGAGAAATCTGGGCTGATTAGGACGGGGGCTTGGGTAAGTGCAAGTTTCACTAATTCAAAAGATTGTTTAGCTCCCATAGTCCATTTAAATCCTGCACCTTTCTTTAGCATGTTAGTCATGTTCCTAAGGTGTTCAGCCAGATTTGGAATAAACCTCCTAAGGAAGTTAATATTCCCGATGAAAGACTGCAATTCCTTGATTTTTCTGGGGTGTGTGATCTATAGTATTCCCTCAACTCATGGGTATATCATGATTCCCTTCTTGGATATAATGTTGCCAAGGAGTTTACCCTCCTGTAGCCCAAAGACAGTCTTTTTAGGATTCAAGGAGAGACCAAACCTTCTGCATTTTTCGAATACTTTTCTCAGATATTTCAGGTGTTATTCTTCGGTCTTGGAGAAGATTGTTATGTCATCCAAGTAGATAACAATGAAGAGCCCTATCTCATCTAAAAATTCTATGTCCATCGCTCTTTGGAAGCTGGCTCCAGCGTTCATCAATCCAAAAGGCATCTTCACATACATGAAGGTACCCCATGGGGTGGTAAAAGCTTTTTTGAATTGGTCTTCTGGGATCACTAAGACTTGGTTATAACTTGAGAATCCATCCAGCAGGGAGATTCTTTTAGAGCTCACTACCTTCTGAAGGATATGTTCCATTTTAGGCAAAGGGTAATTTTCCTTGAGTGAGGCTCTGTTAAGATTCCTGAAGTCTATACACAATTTGATTTCCCCTGTTTTCTTCCTCACAGCCACTAAGTTTGATACCCAATCAGAGAACCTCACTGGCATAATTATACCTACCTCATACATTTTCTAAATCTCCTTCACTACTGCAGGCAATTGTTTGGGATTGATTCTGTGAAGTTTTTTCCTAAAGGTCTTCTGATTTTATTTCAAGGTTATTTTTTGCTGGATGATATTTGTGTCATAGGCCTTTAAGTCCTCATAGCTACGTGCAAACACATCAATGAATTCCTTGAAAAGGTCAATGTATTTCTTCTTCATGTCTGCGGGTAAAGACTTAGCCAGTTTAATCATTCTGGGCTTATCTTCAGTGCCTAAGTTGCATTATTCCACATCAAAGTGTGCATGTTCTATAGTGGGATTTTTTGCCACATCATCAAAGTCAAAGAGGTCCTCCAAGGGTGCCAGGCCTCTAGGTATATGCTTATCCTTGGCCTGCAGCACTTCTACCTCTTCACTAACTGTGTTTTCACATTCGTAGTCTGGATTTCTAGTCTGTTTGTCTAAAGAATTTATTTCTATGTTACAGGGTGTTTCTTCCTCATCGGATGATTCTTCACTTAGGCGGCTACTGTCAGATTTGGAGTCTAAATCAGAAAATTCAAACTCATTTTTGCCTACCAGAAAATCCTCGATCTATTTATCACATTCAAAGGCCTACCAATATTTTTTGTTGTTTGGCACAGCAGGTCTGAATTTGGTTTGAATGATGACCTGTTGGTCACTGGGAGTTTTGGGGTATGAACTGGCCATGCAAGCTAATCCATTTTCAATGAAATTTTGACTCCTATGAACGAACACTAATTTGTATTCAACAAATGTTTTTAGTAGGTCCATGGTGTCATTCCTATTTTCCCTTAGCCTAGGATGTTTGGCTGTGTATTCTCCGTTCACTTTTTTAATAACTAAATCTGAGTCTCCCCTTACAGTTATCCTACGGGCTCCCTTTTTCCTCAACAGATTCAGATCCAGGATTAGAGCCTCGTATTCAGCGACATTATTTGTGCATTTGAAATGCAGACTACATGCGTGGCTCTAAACATAGTCATTTTCTGTATTGTATAACCATACCCCTGCCCCTACAGTCCTTTTAGTACAAGACCCGTCAAAGCTCATTTCCCATAAGGGGTTATTCTCATGACTACCATTTTTTTCTCCCTTACAGCTGGGTTCACCATTGTGTTGTGTTGTAGGGTCTGTATTAGGATGTGGATCACTTTGTTCTTCATGAAATGTATGAGGTTTAGGGATTTGGCTAGATGGTTGTTTATGTGTTGTTTCTTTTTCACTCGGAGTTAGGCTTCCACCACATATCCTACATGTTTCATTGTGGTTTTATTCTTCGTTGTCCTCTAAAACTAGAGCAGCCATTATGTTAAAATCAACAGCTTCTGCCTCTCCGTTTGTATCTCTGTTTTGGGACTCTGACCCTTCTAAGGATTCATCATTACAAAAGATGAAGGAGTCAAGGTCTGTATGCACAGAATAAATAGGTGAATTTTCTGGCTTTTCAGGGCTACTGAATAGGAATTTAATCTGTGTCTCCCTATACAGTTTTCTAAGTTGGCCAAAGATTGGGATCGTGGCATATGAGCCATCCATCTGCATTGTACCCTGCAGCTTGGCTCCCCATGATCTTGATAGTAGCATGCCATACTTGGGTGGCACATCTGCCACCACAACATCCATAACCATGCATTTAGCTGGATTAAGCTCACACACACGTCTTTGATCAAGCCTAGGCATTTAACTCTGCTAGAGTCGAAAGAGTATAAATATTTGTAGGGTCTGGTTATCTCTAGACCTAGTCTTTCCATGAATACCTTAGGCATTAGGTTGTGAGATGCTCCAGAATCATGCATTTCATTATGCAGGATCTTGTCGTGAATGTTGAGACTAATATAGAAAGGCGGAACTACCCCCTCCTGAAACTTCCCCTCTATCTTAGGACCAAACAAGACGACAG
Source organism: Pinus albicaulis (assembly GCA_034641835.2). Lineage (NCBI taxonomy): Eukaryota > Viridiplantae > Streptophyta > Pinopsida > Pinales > Pinaceae > Pinus > Pinus albicaulis. The sequence goes on along the minus strand of MU968330.1, from coordinate 822,798 downwards.
GTTGATCATCATTCAAATTGACAGAGTCACCATTCTCACTCAGGTTCAAAGCCTCCAAAATTTGGCCTTTATATACATCCTGAGTGGCCATCTCAGAATGTGGGACGAAGATTTTAATTCTTGCAATCTCACTTTCCAAATTGAAAGTGGACTGACTCTTGGGAATGCTCATCTCTGTTTTATTTGCCAACGCATTGGTGGCTGAATCAGTGTGCTGACTGTCATTATGTACAGTGTCTGTGACAGTTTCATCAGGAGCACTAGCTGCAGTTCTAGTGCTGTTAGCTAGTTTATCTTGTGTGTTAGTGTTTTGGTTGTCTTTTTCTCCGTTTTTCCCATAACTCTCAGTTGCTGATTTTTTTTTTTAGTAGTTGCTTTAGAATTTTTCTCAGGCCTCTTTTTGATGGTAGTCTTAGAAGCTTTGTGTTTCGCAGTTTCTTGAATCTTTTTTCTTCTAAGTTCATACTATTCTTTGACCTGCATCATGGCATTTTCAAATCCTAATCTGTAATCTTCAGATTCCAACCATTCCTCCTCCCAACCAGAGGGTGGAGGCTGGTCTTCTTCTGAATAATAGTTATGGATTGAATCCTTTGTTTCAAACATATTAATTGTGTTTCCCTCAGACTCTTCTATGATTCCCTCATCTTCATCAAGAAAATTTTCTTGGAATGGGGGGATAACTTGTTGATCTGATTCTCTTTGTCTGTTGGGAGTGTTATTATTTCTTCTAAAGTTTTGGTTCTGGTTTAGGTTTCTATTCTGGTTACTGACTGTGACAACCATTTTTTCCATTATTTTCTGTAACCTTTCCACATTTTTAGACATCTTATCATAATTTTGGTCAGATGTGGAAGCTACATTGTCATCTCTATATGTTACCCTTCTCTCAGATTTCAGTCTCGCTCTTTTCTCAATCAGGTTGGCTTCTATTTTCACTGCTCCTTTCTGCATGTCCTCCAATGTGTTGTATTCCTTGTCTCTAAGCTCATAGGCCATGTCAGCATCAAAACCCTCAGGGTATTTTTCTTAGGCCATTCCTTGTGGAGGTTTCATATGTGGGGGGAGAGCATTATAAATGCTGTTGAACCTTGTTGTGTAATCGTGAACACTCTCTCCTACGTTTCTTTTCAGAGTCATGTATTCTACTAAGAGTTGGCGAGGATTTCCCTAGTTTCCCATTTGTTTATGAAGGTCTAATATAGAGCTGGGAGATCATTTATGCTACCTGGAGGTAGGCCTTTGAACCATTTCTTCACATCACCCCCTAAGATTTGGGCAAAGATTCTCATTTTGAATGTATCATCATCAATTTTCATGTAGCCAAAAGAATTTTCCATTTTATCTACATGTTGTTGGGCTGTGATGGACTCCTTTGTAGTGAAGTGTGGAATCTTAGACTGATAATCATTCGGTAAGGGTACTAGAGGCTGGGGTAAAACCAGAGGTACATACCAGGCTGCCATGATGATGTTTTGATGAGCTAAAGGGGCTTGGGCAGCAGGTATATGGACGACATGGATATTATGACCAGCAGAGGACTGATGAGCAGACCTACAGTGACTGAGCCCCAAGTTTTGTATGAAATGTATCTCAGGACGTGTTGATGGAGGGGTTTGTCTGTTCCCAAGGTGTCTACCACTTTGTTGTGGTGAATCAGGAAGCTCAGGTTGTGACTGCTCTAATATACTGAATGACCTAGTTCTAGATAAGCCGTTAGGTAGGTCTAGGTCAAGGTGAAAGTGTGATAGAGCTGTAATATCCTCTGGTGCAGAATTAGCTCTAGAGATGTGTTTGGAAATAGTTGATCTTTTAAGTGTAGGAGCTCCCTTGAGGATTCTTTCAGGGTTAACAACTATACCAGGTGGGTCTGGGTTAGGGTAAGCTCTTGTATGAATGGTTCTAGAAGTCGGAATGTTGTTTTTGACCAAGCATCTTAACCCTACTTGTTACTTCTCCTATGGTTGATGTTTTTAAAGAGGCTGGTCTTCCAATGGAGTCTAATGTGCACCAAGATAATCAGTAGGCCTACTGATCACCAGTGGAGTCTTTGAAACTTTTATGGAATATTGGAGTCACCAGGTGGAGGGTTTAGGAAGTTTTTTGGAGGGTACACTATCCACCACAGTGCTATTGAGATGTTCCCTTTCGAGGATATCTTCAAACACAACAAACTCTAACCAGAGATTGACTGGGAGGACATTTACCAGATATGTCACCTCTGAAAGAGTGTGAGATCCGGAGGCTACCTGCCCTTTCCAGACTCTGTCCAAGAGTATGGGAAAACACAACAAATGGTGTAGAGGTTGATGTGAGAATAGGAGTTTTTAACTACCAACCTAACCAGAGGTTGTAGGTTTTGAATGCCTAAGAATGTTTAAGGTGTAATGCACTCAGTTCCCCAGTGGAGTTGCATTATGTTGGGGTTCCCATGTTTTGGCCATATTGGCAAGACCAAAAGATGAGATAACATCAAAACCCCTTTCAGACCTCAGGATCTAGCCCTCCTAGGTCCAGAGAGGGATCTCTCTAGTTTGAGCAAAGGTTTATGTCTATGAAGCTCAAAATTTAAGATGTTAGGCTAGTTATAGGAACGGGTTTGGTTGTTTGATTGTTTTGGTTGTTGGTTATCAGGAAAGAAGGGTTTGATGTAAGACCAGGATGAGAAAAGAGGGATAAGGCAGAGGTGAAATATTCCAGGAAATATTCAAAACCATTGGGAAATGGAGTCGGAAAAGGATTTTCTTGCTACTCAACATGCAGGCTTTCAATTGGGCTAGTCATCTGAAACTTAGGATCTTCAAGATGATTATGTGATGTGGAAAATAGGAGGGAGGAGATAACACAGATTTAGAGCACAAAGTTTCAGATCAGCAGGTCGTACAAGGATCCTAGTGGACAGGGCTAACACTAATCCCTAGTGTTCCCAAATCTTCCAACTAAATCTATAACAAGAGGCATCTAAGTACTGAATTCATTTAATTCATACATCAGAGAGTAGGAAATAACATCCAATACACTAGTTAAACCAACTGAAAACATTCTTTAGATAATACGTTCAGAAGAGAAACATAAATGGCAAGGAGAGCAAAAACATAGGGTACCTAACAAGGGTAAATCCTATGCCAATATTCTGATGCAAGCTAGTAGAAACTAAATGAAATGAATGTGAACACAGAGATAGGAAAACATCACCGCTGCTTCAGATCAAGATCCAAAGAAATGTTCTTGTCATATTAAATAACAACACCAATCAAGTGCAATATTGCCAATAGCTGAATACTTAGTCTGAAAACATATCCTTCAACCTATCTTACAATATTTACACAGAGACTGTGTCTCAAAAGAAACTACTTGCAGTTCTCTGATAACTGATCAACAACCATTACAATGAGTTCTTCATGAATTTATAGCTCCGGAGGAGCAGAGGAGGTAGGTGGAGAACTAAATGCAGTATTAGACTTCTGAAAAGAAAGAGGGCCGAAGCCCATTTTGTATAGATCCTGTGCATTAATCTCTGGTGTTCTGACTGTAGTAATGTGTGGTGCTATTGGTGAATAAACAACAGGAAAGGAAATGATAAAGAAATCTGCCATACTGATGAAGTAAATGCTCTAATTGTACTGGGGTTGTTTCAGGGTAGGAAATCTTTCCAGAACACAGCATAGATTGAATATTGTATGGGCGCTCTATCCTTCATGGAGGGAAAAACATTCTGCTGCTGCATAAACCCCTAATATTCATTGATTTATACATGTTGTACCTTTGCATGATCTGTGGGATCATTGATATGGTGCTTTGCCTCTAAACTATTGTATTAAAACTCCAAACACTCAATGCCGAATGTTGAAATCCTTGATCATAAGATGGTTTTTCTTCACGGCTTCATAAATGTCTCGATTCTGCAAGATATGGGATTTAATGGCGCGAGATAGATTCTGTGAAGTTTCAAACTTTGTCCTTCGATGGAATTTATACTGCCGCCACCTTTCTTGACATTTCCCTGCAGTACCAGCTTCAGTTTTAATTTTTCCTGCTCGATGCGCCACTTACAATGATTCCCATGAGTCATGGCAGCTTTCTATCTCTCTGGAAACCCTACACAATACGAAAATATGTTAAGAAAACAATGGGGGTGGTGGATGTAACGGGATGGCTAGGAAGACTACACAGACTGGACATATGGAGAAAACATCGTGGAGACCCATAGCGTGGTGAAAACGACATGGATTACAGTCGGGAGGTGGCATGGAGGCAAAATGAATGAAAACCTTAATAAACTTGATCTATGAAAAAATATACAAAAATGGAGGGAGACCGTATGGTGGACACGTGGAGGTGACATGGCGAGACCGGTCGACAGTGGAAAAATCAACAGCGAGAAGACCAAACTGGGCCGTCGGATCTAAGAGGAGATCGATGGTTGAACGCACAGTGGAGGACGATGAATAGTGGGCCAGGGGTACAGAGACTATGGGTTAAATTCCGCGTAGCTTCGTCGATTGATGACCGTTGGATGAGGCTCCCAAGATCTAATAGCTAACATGAATATCGATGCACGTCTTGTACCGAACGATAACACGTAATGGGATAGTGGTTTTGAAATCGTATAGGAGCCATGCGTCGAGAAGTGTATGGAATTGCTGGTTGATGAGGAAATACCGCCAACCGCCCGAAGGCAGTGCGATAGAAACCTCCGGGTTTGAAATAGTGCGCTGCGAGGACCACCGGCAGGTAAAATCCGAACCGTTAGATCTGCAGGGAATGGACGGTCAAGATGCAAGGATCGGTGATGGATGGTTTTAACGGTGGTTTCTGTGGGGGCGACGATTGCCATCCGTCCTACTCAAATCAACGGTTATAAATACTCACGATAACCCGCTGAGATAAGCGCCTTTGTGGACTAGCGGGTGGTTCCAACGTTATGATCACGTGGAAGGAAAGGTGCGGGGCTAGCAGAGAAAGGGATGAGGCCTATTATATGGTCTGAAAGTGGGTTTATAGCCATTTTTGATGCATTTTGAGGCCTGAGGAGGGTAACGATAGAGAGATAGAGGGGAATTTTGAGGAAACCAAGGGAATGGGTAGGATTCAAAGGGGAATTTGGGGAAAAATTGGGATGGAAAGGGGATTTTGCGAAGGGGAAGAGAGGGGCAACATGGAGATTTTTGCAGAGGGAAATTTATTAAAGGAAAAGGCATAGGAGACCTCAAGGATGATGTGTCTTCAGGGAGATGCATTCCCTGAGGGCTCATAAACAAATTTAGCCCCCTGCTTTGCTTTGTCAAAAATTTATAGGGGGGCTAACAGACTGTGAGGCTTAAACTAGCGCCAGAATGGGATTGGCATGATTAATACACTGACAACATGTGCCAGTGGGTGTGACTGTCACACTGAAAAGCGCGCCAGCCAAGTTTACTAAGGAAAAATAAAAAATAAGCAATTCAAGAAGCAGAACAGTGATGGTAAAGCTCAAACCAAAAGCCAAACTCACAAAAAGAGCCAGCCAAAAGAGTTGATCAAGCAAGCAAAGTCAAGAAATGACCGAAAGACAAGACAATACTCCAAGTGTTCAGTTCATAAACTAAACCGGAGATTGAATGAAGCAGCATTGATCTACTTTGCTAATGCAAATCAAGAGCATTTCGAAGGCTATTTGGCTAACCTCAGGCTTCGTCTGTAGTTTATAAAGCTAACAACAAGCTAACTCCCCAGTGGAGTCACCAATTTGTTGAGGAGGTAAATCCCCTCTGTGGACAGAGGCGATCCCTACTAGCCCAGATCGTGTCTAGCAACAATCAAACATGCTACAACGCAAGCTCCTAATTGCAAAAATCAAAGCGCAATAGAAGGCCTACCTCAGGCCCAATGCCATTTTCGTTGCGGAGAGGATAGTGCTCTCGATCCCTTGCTCTGACAGGTCACAATTCCACCACTTGACACAATCGAACACCTGAACATACAGGAAACACGACGAACATACGAACGTAAAACCAAATATTTGCAATCATGTGTCAGTCAGAGAGGACACAACTCATAATTGTAAAACATAGACAATACAAGTGGAACTATAATTGTAGTCGTTTATCATTAATGAAACAAAGGATTATACAACCTGGCTCTGACGCTGAAATCCTCCTTCGGTGGGTCGTCAGCGGAATACGTCTCGGTAAAGCTTGTCGGGAATAGGGACAAGCCTCTCTCTTCGATCATCAATCTCCTTGCTATGGATTTGGCACTATGAGTACTATCAAAGCTCTTGTAGCATTCTTTAGGCTATGAAGGCTCTTGGATATTAGCTTGCAAAGGGAAATGGCAAGCTTATATAGATGGAGGAAGGGGAGTTGGGATCCCTACAATCATGGGATTGGCCCTATCCTCAAGGAAGATTCCATGGGAGGTGGAAAACTACTTCCTCTACATGGAAATCTGGATCCAAACATCCCAACTCAATTTAGAGACCAGTTTAGGAGTTGGTTAAGGTCAACCTTCCGCCATTTATTTTTTAAAAACACCCTTTATTAAGCCTGGTGCGAGTGCGACTTTGAGACAGAGCACCAATTGGCGCACCCTCTTTGAAGAATTTCCCCCATTGGCGTGGGTATAACACATGCTAGACGCGCCAAGGATGAAAAGGATATTTTCAGGGTTTTTCACAAGGATTTTTCTTCAGGGCAATGAAAGTACATGTTCAGGGGAATGCCATGAAAGTTTTTTCAAGTTATATTATTGTTCACAAGTCATGGAATGAGCCTTCCAATGTGCGGGATGGGGAATTGCAGGGATGGTGAAAAATTGTTGTGTAACAACAAGGATGAGAAAAGAGGATTTTAGGCAAAGAGAGATAGCACAGAGAACACTTGAGACCATTGGGAAATGGATTTAGGGAAGGGTTTACTTGCTATTCAATATGCAGGCTTTCAGTTGGGCTAGTCATCTAAAGCATTGGATCTTAAAGATGATAGTGTGGCGTGAAATGGAAAGAGAGAAGGTGAAAGCAAGGAAAACTCCAAGGTGACTGTTCAGGAATCAGATCCAGGGACAGGACATACCATTAGACAACCTGTGATCCGAAACCTAAAAGGTTAACTCTTCAGACAAGGAAACGTTAAATATTTAAACACATAGGTGAAAACCTGAGATCAGAGAGAGACTTTGAACTCTCAATGCTTTGGCATTCAGCTTAAGGGAACTTAGAAAGGTTAAATTAATTGAAAATGACCCTAATGAGGCAGAGACAGAGTTCTAAACTCCCAGTATCCTAATTCATTCAATTAAAGCCTAACAAGAACATCTAAGAACATATTCACAAATTCATACATCATCTAGCAGTAAATATTAGCTACTACAAGGGTTTAATTAGCTTGAATCAATCCTCAAATAACACATACAACAAAAAACATTGAAGGCAGGGAGAGTAGAAACATAGGGTACCAAGCAAGGGTAAATCCTATGCTAGATTTTTGATGCATGCCAGAAGAAATGAAAAGTGATAAACTACAAAGGAGAGCAAGGGAAAAGATAGAAAAACATCACCGCTGCTTTAAATCAGGATCCAAAGAAATGTGCTTGTCATATTAAAGAGAAACACCAGTCATGTACAACATTTCCAATAGCTTGATATTCAGTCTGAAAACATCTTCCTCAGCCTATCTTACAACTTTACACAGAGAACTATATCTCAAGAGAAACAACTTACAATTCGCAGATATTTGATCAAAAACCATTACAATGTTTTCTCATGAGTTTTTATATCTGAAAGAGAGGCAGAGGAGGTATATGAAACACTAAATGAAACATTAAAATAGATTAGGAAGAGGGGCTCGAGGCCCATTCTATTTTAATGTCTATGTATCAAACTTTTGTACTCTTTGGGTGAAAGAGTGGTCTTCGACAGGCTGAAATTCACTCCAGGTATGTCTTTGATGTACTCTCGACTGTAGTACTCTGCAATACTCTGGTGAATAAAAAAAGGGGCAAATAAATGACTTTAAGGTCTGCCATACTAAATAAAAAATGTTCTGGTAGCATTAGGATAGTTGTTAGGGAGGAAATCTTCTCATGGACACAATGTAGATTAAAACAGTATGAGTACTGTGTCCTTTCTTGGGAGGAGACTTCTGCTGATGTGAAACCTTGATGATATTGTTTTCTGCACGCTAGGCCCTCTGTGTGATTCATGAGGTCTTCAATCTGGTACTTTGCCTTTAAAACACTAAATTAAGTCTTAACATATTCAATAATGTGCATTATAACTCCTTATCTCTGTAATGATACTCTTTTCCGCTTCATGACTGTCTCTGTCAGCGAAATGTGAGATTTGGTGACACCAGAGAAGTTTTGCATAGATGAAATCTATCTTTTAATGAAAATTACGCTCTAAGCACCTTCTCAGGCTCTTCTTTTTGATATCAGGCTCTGAACTCAGCTTTCTCTGTGCACTGTGCCACTATAACAGTGACTATGAACAATGGCGGTTTCCACCGCCTGTAACCCTGCAAAAAACGCACAAACACGTTAAGAAACCCATGCATGGGGTCGGATGCTGCGGAGGACTGTGAAAATGGTAGCGCAGCATGGTAAAAATGATGGATGTGAATGGGACATGGTGGAATAATGTAGGATGATGGTGAAAAATGCAGTGAAACAGTGGGAAAATGGTTTGGTGAAAGTTCGGCAGAATGTAACAAAATTTAATGCAAACATTAAAATTTGACCTTTGAATGAAATACAAAGGGAACAGATGAAAATGCGATGAAAACATATGAAATGGGTTGATACGGTGCAACCCAACCACGGGCAGAGGGTGATTAGATATGGGCCACTAGATCGAACAGAATGGGCGGTTACGATTAAATCGAAGGGAGAGTGATAGGAGGGTCAAAATCCGATGAGCGATGGAGAGATTGCCCTATGACCATTGGATTTTATGCAAGATCGATGGTGGAGATTGCGTCGGAGGATTGCAATCGCAAAGGGTGGAGGGTGGCACCGTTTGAAAATTGCGATTGTGATTGGAGCGAGTTTTCGCGAGCCGTCAGATGTTAATAAGATCAACAGCGGAAAACACTCCCGAGACCCATAGAACAAAAGCGTCATCGCATCGGGGTTTTTGTTTTGACACAGGAATGTGCTTCCATCTGCCTATCCAATTGCGATAAGCGTCTTATGCTTTGGCGCCTGGTCTTGGCACTGGGTTACGTGGGTAAGTGGTTTTGCGGCTAGGCCGAAGGGGGCTAACATGTGTATAGTAAAAAATGGGTTTTTTGGCCTATTTTCAATGCATTTTAAGGCCAAAAAGGGGTAATGATAGAGAGGAAAAATGAGTCATTAAGCCAAACAAGGGGTTCTTGCAAGGTTTAAAGGGAATTAGAGATGATTTAGAGGGTTTAGGAAGGGATTTGGGGGTAAAAGGGGGGACTTTGACAAAGGGGAAAAAAGGGTTAAAATGGGACATTCTACAGGGATACAAGGGGAAAATGAAGGCCTTTTTTAGCAAAATTTTTTACAATCAATGAGGCTTTTTGGATGGAAACAATAGTGAGGATATTTTTAAAGGAAATGGACAAACAGAGGCTTCAAGGATGAGATATTTTCATGGGAAATGTATCTCTTGAAGGCTCATAAAAAAATTTAGCCACCTGTTTACTTGACAAAAATTTCATAGGTGGCTAACATGGTCAAGAGTCATCCTTGGTTGGTCCCACTTCCCCAGAAAATCAAAATCGTGAATCCATCCCTGACCAACCATTGGTAGTGGGATCGGTTGAGCTGGCCCCGTCTACGGTGCACCAGGTCTTTTACGTTGAGAGTGGATCTCATATCCCTCATGTTCTTCTTGTTTCTTCAGATTCCTCGGACTTGGAGAAACATTCTCCTGTCCCTGTACCTCAAGAAGCTGCTCCTCCACCTCCCGTGATGGAGCTCCTAAAGGATAACCCTACCGACTCTGTGATGGAGGTCATGGAGGATGCTCCTTCTTCTTCTATAACACTAGGGGAATACCATCTCGATTCAATGGTAGCCCCTCCGAGTAGTTTGTTCGCTTCCTTTGATTGGAGTCGATTTGCAGGATACTGCCTTCCGTCTTATGTGCCTTTTGAGATAACGGTACAAACCTTTGATCTAGTTGTACCTAGCACTATAATAGATGAAGGCACGTCTGTTAGTATTATGTCTTCCACTACTTGGCAAGCTTTCGGTTCGCCACTGCTTGTGCCTGTTACGCAGAATCTATTGGCGTTTAACAGAGGAACTAGTCAACCATTAGGGATCCTTCCAAAGTTGCCTGTTACTTTGGGAGGGACAACTATCCACATGGATGTGATGGTTGTTCTTGGCCCCTTGAACTTTAATTTACTCTTGGGTCAATATTATACTTATGCCATGGGAGCGCTTGTCTCCTCCCTCTTTCGTGTGATGTGTTTTCTGCACCAAGGTCGGATTGTGACCATCGATCAGCTTGCATTCTTTGGTCCCAATATGGTAGCTAGTCCACCATCATCTCTTCCAGATCTTTATCCACCAGTTGTGTCATCCCTGCTGCATGTCAATTATGTGGCTACCTGTCCTGTGCCCACATTTAGTGATAGTGCCATTGTGCATCAGGTGCTGAGGGCATTGGGTCTTGATTTCAGAGATGTTTTTCTCCCATTGGATGTAGAACTCTTGGAAGCCATGACTTATTATTCATCATGATGAGTTGTCGTCGGAGCAGAGTTCATTTTCTTGTGTCAAGCTCCTTAAAAAATTAAACAAATTTGTCGAAATAGAGTTCGTTTTCTTGTGTCAAGCTCGTTAAAAAATGAAACAAGGTGTCCAGAGCATAGTTTGTTTTCTTGTGTCAAGCTCATTAAAAAATGAAACAAGGTGTTCCAAGGATAGTTTGTATTTTGTACCAACCTCGTTAAAAAATGAAACAAGGTCTTTTGAGGATAGTTCTTTTAATGTGTCAATCTCGTTAAAATAATGAAACACGATCTTGTTCCATTCGAGTCTTTGATAAGATCTCGTAAAATCCCAGTCGAGTCTATCTCTGGATCTCGTAACTTGAACCTTTACTCCATCTGCCTTTCATATGGATTGAAGCTTGGGGGGCATGTACCTCGAATTGCATCATCATTCTGGGGGCATGCTTACTTTTTCAAGCATAGTTTGTTTCCATTTCAAGCTTGTGTAAAAATGAAACCAGTTTCAAGCCTAGTTTATTTTTTGTTTAAAGCTTGTGTAAAAATGAAACCTTTCCCATTGTACCTCTCATGATTGCCATTTTATCAGCCTGTTTTGCCAGATGATACTTGGTTTTCTCACTCCATCGTCATTATCTACTTGGCTAATCTTATGCCTTCACTTGGTTGTTTTACCCATTCCCGAGGAACTGCTGCAATGAGTGGTCTTGTTAGCCAACCTCTTAACCTTTACTTGTTCTGAGAAGTTCCACCATTACCGAAACCAGTTGCTGCCCTTTATACCACTCGTTCCTCTAGGAGGAGTCACCTTTCAGCTCTTTTCTGACTCTCTCTAAAATTGAAAAGATTGCCGAGACACTTGTCATTTTGAACTCATTAAAATGGCTGCGAAACGACATCTACCCAGTATACGTTTACCCCTTTTTTCGAGCTGGGATAGATTATTTATGAAAAAGGAATACCCTAGCCTATCACGACTAGGAGGTTCTCTCAGATATAGTTTTCTACCTTTTCAGATCTGAGGGACTATCTACGGAAAGGGACTGTTGGAGTTTACTTTTCCACTGTCTTTTCAAACTCCATAAATATGAAAAGATGCTGACTTCTTCCTTTGTCAGACTCGTTAAAAACTGATGACATCGGACTCTACCTTTTCGGATCTGAGGAAATATCTACGAAAAGGGACTGTTGGAGTTTACTTTTCCGCTATCATTTCAAACTCCCTAAACATGAAAAGATGTCGAGTTCTTCCTTTTTTAGACTCGTTAAAAACTGATGACATCGGACTCCGTCATAATGACGTTATTCGAGTTCCTCCTTCCTAGGGCTCGTTAAATGTACTAGGTTGGATTTGTCTGAAGGACAAACTTATATGACAAGCATATGGCATCCTCTTCAAGCTTGTGTAAAAATAAAGAGGTACTCGCTAGAAATGGTGGGGGAAAATGGAACCAGTATCACTGTCATGTCGGCAGTATGTCACTCTTGAACATGGCACTTGTCTACATTCGTGTCAGGTTGGGGACATCTCATCTCGTTTTATGGTTGCCTCCATGGGTTTTGGTAATCCTTTTTGACCGCTCATCTACTCGTTGCCTCGTCAATCATCACCTCAGATATTTTGGTGTCAAATACTTCCAAATCTAGCATCGTGCCGCTGATATGTTCAAGATAAGTTGGCCTCTACAGTTTTCAACCTCCCTCTGATTCTCTACTGATCCTGATTCACAAACATTATTTTCCTCTGTCTCTTATCGATGATGTGGGAAACACTATGGCCCACCTTTGATCAAGGTCATTTCCTGTTGACTTCAGCTCGTTATCCAGGAAGTTGATCTAGAGACTCCCTTTTGGTACCATGGATCCTGCATGCCTCAATGGCAGGTTCTTCGCATTCGACGCAAGGTTTTCATCATTGGCCTTTGATCGAATGATTCTCTGGGTGTTCAACATCAGCTCACTGTTGACATTCCGTAGATTGTACCTATAGTACCTTAAGGGCCATCATCATTATTGATGGTTCCTCTCGCATCTATTAACGGTTTTCATCATTGGCTGGTAATCAGACGATGTCCTTGCATGTTCAACTTCAGCTCACTTATTCACATGCTAGGACTTGTACTCTGTTCGGGTCGAGAAGGAGCGCAAGACCCTGGGTTTTTCTGATGAAATCCAGGCTGTGTTTTTTGTGGATTATCATGATTGGTTACATGACTCATTGATTGGATGGTTGTGACCATACCCGAGTCCACTTATTGATCCTTTCTGGGTGGCTGCGTCCATACCTTGGATCCTAATTATTGTATACTATATTATGGATGGCTACGCCCTTACCACATATCATGTATTTGAGATATCCGTTGTATTTGTCTCTGCAGGTTTTCCGACGGCGGTGTTTTCAGTTGGGCACATTCTCATAAAGCATTTCACCCCTATCTCTCTCTCAGGCCTCATGCTTTAGGGGGCATCTATTACACAAAATTTTTTCACCGTCCATACAATCCCCCATCCCTCACATTGGAGGGCCTTTCCCATGACCTGTGAGCAGTGACATGACCTAAAACCACTTTCATGGCATCCCCCTTGACAAGGACAATCATTCCTCTCAAGAAAGTTTCCCTTGAAAACCCATAAAAACTGACCTTTTGGCCTTGGTGTGATTAGCCAGTTCAGCCCTTGCGCCAATGGGGGAAATCCACCAAAGAGGGCTTGCTAAATGGCACTATGTCCAAGTGTATTTCTCGTGTCAAGATTAATAAGGATTGTTTTTTAAAAATAAATGGTGGAAGTTTGATTCCAACAAACTCCTGAACGAGTCTCTAAAATGAGTTGGGAGGTCTGGCTCCGGATCTCCATGTATGGGAGGTGGTTTTCCACCTATCATGGAAGCTTCCTTAAGGATAGGGCCAATCCCACAATTGTAGGGATCGCAACTCCCCTTCCACCATCTATATACGCTTGCCATTTTCCCTTAAGCAAGCTAGCCTTAGTGATCATAGAATTAAGAGCTGAATTTGTAGCAGGGAGACTATCGCCAGATAGCCTTTGAGAGCCAAGCCGAAGAGAAAGAGCTTTGTCCCACTTCCAACGAGCTTCATTGAGACATGCTCTGCTGTCAACCCCGCCGAAGGAAGATCCAGTGTCAGAGCTTAAGGTTGTATCTTTCCTTTGTTATTATTAATGATAAGTGACTTTGATTATGGTTTCATTCGTGTATCTTTGTCTTTGATGCAATGAATTACATCCTCTCTGACTGATGTATAGTTACAAGATTTAGATTCTATTCTATCTATCGTTGTGTTTCTTCACATGTGTACAGGTGTTCAGACGTGCTAAGCGGAAGGATCGTGATCTTCCAAAGAAGAGGACGGGAAGCATCATCCTTTCTTCGATGACCATTGCGTGGGACCTGAGGTAGGAAAATTTTTATATTTTGTCATTTTTGTAACTAGAGACCTTCGTCACTGTGTGTCTAATTGTTGCTAGACTCGATCTGGGATAGTAGGGATTGCCTCTGTCCACAGAGGGGATTTACCTCTCTAACAGTTACGTTAAGGGTTTGGTCAAGGTTAAGGTTAGGTTAAACTTAAGGTCAAGGTTAAAGTTAGGTTAAGGTTAAGGTTAGGGTTAGGTTATAGTTAAGGTCAAGGTTAGGTTAAGGTTAAAGTTAGGTAAAGGTTAAGGTTAAGGGTTAAGGTTAAGGTTAAGGCCAAGGTTAAGGTTAAGATTTGGTTAAGGGTAAGGTCAAGGTGAGGTTAAGGTTAAGATTAAGGTTTAGGTTAAGGGTTAGGTTAAGGTTAAGGTTACGTTAAGGGTAAAGTCAAGGTTAAGGTTAGGTTAAGGTTAATATAAGGTTAGGGTAAAGGTTCAGGTTAAGATTAAGGTTAAGGGTTTGGTCAAGGTTAGGGTTTGGTTATAGTTAAGGTCAAGGTAAGGATATGGTTAAGGTTAAGGTAAGGTTAATGTTAAGGTTAAGGTTAAGGTTATGTTAAGGGTAAAGTCAAGGTTAAGGTTAGGTTAGGGTTAAGATAAGGTTAAGGTTAAGGTTAGGTTAAGAGTAAAGTTAAGGTTAGGGTTACGTTAAGGTTAAGGTTAAGGTTAGGTTAAGGGTAAATTTAAGGTTACTGTTAGGTTAAGGTTAAGGTTATGGTTAGGCTAAGGTTAAGGTTAAGGTTACGGTTAGGTTAAGGTTAAGAATAGGTTAAGGTTAAGGTTAAGGTTAAGGTTAATGTTAAGGGTAAATTTAAGGTTAGGGTTAGGTTAAGGTTAAGGTTAAGGTTAGGTTAAGGGTAAATTTAAGGTTAGGGTTAGGTTAAGGTTAAGGTTAAGGTTATGGTTAGGCTAAGGTTAAGGTTAAGGTTAGGTTTTGGTCAAGTTTAGGGTTTGGTTAAGGTTAATGTTAAGGGTTTTGTCAAGGTTAAGGGTAAGGGTAAGGTTATAGTTAGGTTAATGTTATGGTTAAGGTTAGGTTAAGGTTAAAATAAGGTTAAGGTTAAGGGTTTTGTCAAGTTTAGGGTTAGGTTATTGTTAAGGTTAAGGTTAAGGTTAGGTTTAGTTAAGGTTAAGGTCAAGGTTAAGGTTAGGTTAAGGTTAAGATTAAGGGTTTGGTTAAGGTTAAGGGTAATGTTAACGTTAAGGTTAAGGTTAAGGTAAAGGTAAGGTTAAGGTTAAGGTAAAGGTTAGGTTATAGTTAATTTCAATGTTAAGGTTAGGTTATAGTGAAGGTTAAGTTTAAGGTTAAGGGTGAAGGTTAAGGTAGCTTAAGGTTAAGACCTGTAGCCTTAAACTTCACCCTTAACCTTAAACTTAACCTTAACCTTAACCTTCCCCTAACCCTAACCTTAACGTTAACCTGAAACATTACCCTAACCTTAACCTTGACTTTTCTCTTAACTGTAACCTTAACCTGACTAAATCCGTAACCTTAACCATAACCTAACCTTAACCTTGACGTTAACTATATCCTAAACCTAACCTTAACCAAACCCTTAACCTTAAGCTTAACCTTAACCTTCCCATAACCATAACCTTAAAGTTAACCTTGAACTTACAAAGGTTAGGGTTAGGTTATAGTTAAGGTCAAGGTTAGGTTAAGGTTAAGGTTAGGTAAAGGTTAAGGTTATGTTAAGGTTAAGGTAAGGTTAAGGATGAAGGTTAAGTTTAAGGTCAAGGTTAAGGTTAAGTTTAGGTTAAGGTTAAGTTAAGGTTAAGGTTAAAGTTAAGGTTAATGTTATGGGAAGGTTAAGGTTAATGGGGTAAGGTTAAGGTTAAGGTTAAGTGTAAGGTCAAGGTTAACGTTAAGGTTATAGTTATGGGAAGGTTAAGGTTAAGGTTAGGTTAAGGTTAAGGTCAGGTAAAGGTTACGGGTTTAGTCAAGGTTAAGGTTAAGGTTAGGTTAAGGTTAAGGTTAGGTAAAGGTTACAGGTAAAGTCAAGGTTAAGGTTAAGGTTAAGGTGAAGGTTAAGGTTATAGTTAAGTTAAGGTTAAGGTTAAGGTTAATGTTAAGGTATAGGTTATAGTTAAGGTTAAGGTTAGGTTAAGGGTAAGATAAGGTTAAGGTTAAGGTTAGGCTAACGTTAAGGTCAAGGTTAAGTTTAAGGTTAAGGTCAAGGTTAAGGGTAAAGTTAAGGTAAGGGTTAGGGTTAGGTTATAGTTAAGGTTAAGGTTAGGTGAAGGGTAAATTCAAGGTTAAGATTAAGGTGAAGGTTAAGGGTAAGGTTAAGGTTAAGGGTTACGGGTTTAGTCAAGTTACGGTTAAGGTTAAGGTGAAGGTTATGGGTAAGGTTAAGGTTAAGGTTAAGGTTAAGGTTAAGGGTTTGGTTTGGGTAAGTTTCAGGTTAAGCTTAGGGGAAGGTTAAGGTTAAAGTTGAGTTAAGGCAAGGTTAAGGTTAAGGTAAGGTTAAGGTTAAGGTTAAGTGTTTAGTCAGGTTAAGGTTAATATTAAGGGTTTTCTCAAGGTTAGGGTTAGGTTATGGTTAAGGTTAAGGTTAGGTTAAGGGTAAAGTTAAGATTAAGGGTTTGGTAAATGTTAGAGTTAGGTTAAGGTTAAGGTTAAGGTTAGGGTAAAGGTTCAGGTTAAGGTTAAGGTTAAGGGTTTGATCAAGGTTAAGGTTAAGGTTAAGGTTAAGGTTAAGGGGGTAAGGTTAAGGTTAATGGTTAAGGTTAAGGTTAACATTCGGGTTAAGGTTACGGGAAGGTTACGATTAAGGTTAAGGTTAAGTTTCAGGGTTTGGTCAAGGTTAGGGTTAGGTTATAGTTAAGGTTAAGATTAAGGTTAAGGTTATGAGTTTAGTCAGTTTAAGGTTAAGGTTAAGAGTTTGGTCAAGGTTAAGGTTAAGGGTTTGGTCAAGGTTAGGGTTAGATTATAGTTAAGGGTAAGGTTAAGGTTAAGGTTACGGGTTTAGTAAGGTTAAGGGTAAGGTTAAGTTTAAGTTTAAGGTTAAGGTTAAGGGTTAAAGTTAAGGTTAACATTAATAGTAAGGTCAAGGTTAAGGTTACGGGTCTTAACCTTAACCTTCACTATAACCTAACCTTAACCTTAACCTTAACTTTAACTATAACCTAACCTAACCTTAACCTTAACTATAACCTAACCCTAACCTTTACCAAACTCTTAAGCTTAACCTGAAGCTTAACCCTAACCTTAACCTAATCTTAACCTTAACCTTAACCTTCAGATAAACATAACCTTGACCTTAACCTTAACCTTAATCTTAACCTAACCTTAAACTTAACTATAACTTAACCATACCTTTACCCTAACCATAACATTAACTATAACCTAACCATAGCCTTAAGCTTACCTTCAACCTAACCTTAACCTTAACCTTAACCTTGAACTTGACCTTAACCTTAACCTTAAGCTTAAGTTAACCTTAACCTTAACTTTAACTATAACCTAAATATTGGAGAGGGAAATCCCCTCTGCAGACAAAGGCGATCCCTACTAGCCTAGATCGGGTCTAGAAACAATCAGGTCATGCAGTGACGCATGTTATTAGTTACAAAAAAACAAAAATAATAATGAATTTCCTACCTCAGGTCCTACGCAGTGGTCATTGAAGAAAGGATGATGCTTCCCATTCTTCGCTTGGAAAATCACGATTCCTCCACTCAACACTTCTGAACACCTACACATATACAAAGGATGCAACAATATACCACGTATAATCTAAAGCCTGTAACCATACATTAGTCAGAGAGGATGTAATTCATTGCATAAAGGAAATAGACACATGAATAGAACCATAATCAATGTCGCTTATCATTAAAATAACAAAGGAAAGATACAACCCAAAGCTCTGACACTTGATCTTCCTTCGGCGGGGCTGATAGTGAAGCACGTCTCAACGAAGCTTGTCAGAAACAAGAAAAAGCTCTCTCTCTTCGGCTTGGCCCTCAAAAGCTGTCTGGATATTGTCTCCTTGCTACAAGTTCAGCTCTTAGCTTGCTAAGGGAAAAGGAAATCTTATATATATGGTGGAAGGGGATTTTGGATCACTAAAATTATGGGATTGGCCCTATCTCTAAGGAAGCTTCCATGATAGGTGGAAAACCACCTCCCATACATGGAGATCCGGAGCCAAACCTCCCAACTCATTTTAGTGACTCGTTTAGGAATTTTTTGGAATCAAACTTCTACCATTTATTTTTAACAAACACTCCTTATTAAGCTTGGCACGAGTGAGAAAATGGGAGAGAGCGCTAGTTGGCGCGCCCTCTATGGTGGATTTTCCCTATTGGCATAAGGGCTGAACTGGCTAGTCACGCCAAGGCCAAAAGATCAGTTTTTAGGGGTTTTCAAAGGAAACTTTATTTAGAGGAATGATTGTCCTTGTCAAAGGAGATGCCATGAAAGTTGTTTAAGGTCATGTCACTACTCACAGGTCACAGGAAAGGCCCTCCAATGTGCAGGATGGGGGATTGTAGGGATGGTGACAATATGCTGTGTAAAATATGCCCTCTAAAGCATGAGGCTAGAGAGAGAGAGAGGGGTGAAATTCGTTATGAGAACGTGCCCAACTAAAAACACTATCGTCGAAAAACCTGCATCTAAGTACAACTGATATCTCTGATACATGATACGTGGTATGGGCGCAGCCATCCATAATGGAGTATACAATAATCAGGATCCAAGTAATGGACACAGCCATCCAGAAAGACGGATCAACAAGTAGACTCAGGTATGGTCACAACCATACAATGAAATTGGTCATGTAACTAATCATGATAATCCAAAAACTCGCAGGCTGGATTCCATCAGACAAAACCCAGGGTCTTGTGCTCCATCTTGACCTGAAAAAAGTACAATTTCAAGCATGTGAATATGTGAGTTGAAGTCGAACATGCAAGAACATCATCTGATTACCAGCCAATAATGAAAGCCGTTAACAGATGTGAGAGGAACCACCAATAATGAGGATGGCCCTCAAGGTACTATAGGTAAAATCTACGAAATGTGAATAGTGAGATGGTGTCAAACGCCTATAGAGTCATTTGATTGAAGGCCAATGATGAAAACCTTACGTCGAATGTGAAGAAACTGCCATTGAGGCATGCAGGCTCCAAGGTACCAGAAGGGAGTCTCTAGATCAGCGTCCTGGATAATGAGCTGAAGTCGACAGGAAGTGATCTTGATCGAAGATGGGCCATAGTGTTTCCCACATCATCGACACGAGACAAAGGAACATAATGTTTGTGAATCAGGATCATATGAGAATCAGAGGGAGGTTGAAAACTGCAGAGGCCAACTTCTCTTGAACATATCGGTGGCATGACCCTGGATTTGGCAGTATTTGACATCAAAGAATCTGAGGTCATGATGACGAGGAAAAGAGAAGATGAGCAGTCAAAAGTATTACCCAAACCCATGGAGGCAAGAAGAAAACGAGATGAGATGTCCCCAACCCGACACAAATGCAAAAAAGTGCCATGTTCAAGAGCGACATACTACCGACACAATGATGATAAGTTTGTCCTTCGGAAAAATCCAACCTAGTACATTTAACGAGCCCTAGGAAGGAGGAAATCGACTATCGTCATTATGATAGAGTCTGATGTCATCTGGTTTTAATGAGTCTAACAAAGGAAGAACTCAACGTCTTTTCATGTTTAGAGAGTTTGAAAAGACAGCAAAAAAGAAAACTCCAACAGTCCCTTTTCGTAGATAGTTCCTCAGATCTGAAAAGGTAGAAAGCTGTGTCTGAGAAAACCTCCTAGTCGCGATAGGATAGGGTATTCATTTTTCACAAATAATATATCCCAGCCCGAAAAAGGGGTAAATGTATACTAGGTAGATGTCATTTCGTAGCCAATTTAACGAGATTAAAATGACAAGCGACTCAAAAATATTTTCATGTTTAGAGAGTCAGAAAAGAGCTCAAAGTTGACTCCTCCTAGAGGAACGAGTGGTATTAAGGGTAGCAACTGGTTCTGGTAATGGTGGAACTGCTCAGAACAAGTAAAGGTTAAGAGGCTAGCTAACAAGACCACTCATTGTAGAGGTTCCTCGGGAATGGGTAAAACAACCAAGTGAAGGCGTATGATCGGCCAAGCAGATGGGGACGATGGAATGAGAAAACCAAGGCTCATCTGACAAAATAGGCTGATAAAATGGCAATCATGAGAGGTAAAATGGGAAAGGTTTCATTTTTACACAAGCTTGAAATTAGGAAACTTTTCTTGAAGTTGGTTTCATTTTTTACGCAAGCTTGAAACTGGTTTCATTTTTACACAAGCTTGAAACGGAAACAAACTATGCTTGAAAAAGTAAGCATGCCCCCAGAATGGTGACTCAATTCGAGGTACATGCCCCCCAAGCTTCAATCCATATGAAAGGCAGATGGAGTGAAGGTTGAAATTATGAGATCAAGAGAAAGACTCGACTGGGATTTTACGAGATCTTATTAAAGACTCGAATTGAATAGGAACGTGTTTCATTGTTTTAACGAGGTTGACACATTTAAGAACTATCCTCATAAGGGCTTGTTTCATTTTTTAAGGAGCTTGACACAAGAAAATGAACTCTGCTCTGACAGGCCTTGATTCATGGTTTAAGGAGCTTGACATAAGTAGAGGAACCATGCTCCGACTAGCTTGTTTAATTTTTTAAGGAGCTTGACACAAGAAAACGAACTGTGCTCCGACAGACCTTGTTTCATGGTTTAAGGATATTGACACAAGTAGAGAAACCATGCTCCAACAGAACTTCTTTCATGGTTTAAGGAGCTTGACACAAGTAGAGGAACCATGCTTCGACAAACAACTCATCATGATGAATAAGAAGTCATGGCTTCCAAGAGTTCCACATCGGATGGGAGAACAAAATCTAGGAAATATGGACCCAATGCCCCCAACACACTATACACGACGGCATCATCACTGAGTACAGGCACGAGGTAGGTAGTCACATAGTTGACCTGCTATGGGGTAGATACAACGGGTGGATAAAAACAAAGAAGGGATGATGGCGGGCCAGCTACCACATCAGGACCAAAAAACGAAAGCTGATCAATGGTCACGATCCGTCCTTCATGTGGAAAACAGACCACACGAAAAAGGGAGGAGACAAGTTCTCCCATGGCATAGGTGTTATCGCGCCCCAAGAGAAGATTTAAATCCAAGGGGCCTGGAACAACCATCTTGTCCATATGGATAGTTTTACTTCCAAAAGTAACAGGTAACCTTGGAAGGATCCCTAATGAGTGACTAGTTCTTCTGTTAAATGCCAACAAATTCTGCATAACAGGCGCAAGCGACGATGAACCGAAAGCTTGCCAAGTAGTTGAGGATAAAATACTAACAGACACGCCTTCCTCTATAATGGTGTTGGGTATGACCAGATGGGAGGCCTGTACCGTGATCTCAAAAGGCACATAAGACAAAAGGCGGTATCCCGCAAATCGATTCCAATCAAAGGAAGCGACCAAACTACTCGGAGGGGCTACCATTGAACCAAGATGGTCTTCCCCTGGTGTTGTGGAAGAAGAAGGAGCATCCTCCATGACCTCCATCTTGAAGGCGAGAGGGGTATCCTTCGAGACCTCCATCACGGGAGGCGAAGGAGTAGCTTTTTGAGGTACAGGGACAGGAGAATCTTTCTCCAAGTCTGAAGAATCTGACGAAACAAGAAGAACATGAGGGAGATGAGATCCACTCTCAATGGGAAAGACTTGGTGCACCGCAAACGGGGCCAGCTCAACTGATCCCATGACTAATGGTTGGTCAAGGATGGATTCATGATGGTGAATTTCCGGAGGAGTGGGACCAACCAAGGATAACTCTTGACCGACCGTTGAATCAACTAGCAGAGGACTCAAAGAAAGATGCTTATAACTAGCCAGAAGGCATGGTGCAGAAACAGTCAAGTTGTCCAAAACTCGCTTGGCTTCATCCATATATGGACAAAGGTGAATGGCATGGTGCCCTTCACACAAATTACAAGGATTGGTAATCTTACCCTGTTCCTTAGGATTTTTACCGGCACTAGCTGAAGACGTGCCCCCAACCTGACTCCCGGAAGCCAAAGGCAATGGTGGACGACCATTGGACCATACTTCAAGCACCTTGGGAATGCCAGGGAAGTCTCGAAGAAGATGGTTTCCATGGCACAACATGCAAGGGAACTTAACTTTCCACGGCGGGTTGGAAGGTTCACCAATAGGAGATGTTTTCTTAGGCGAAATAGCGACAAAGCTAGCCTCTCCTTTATCAGATATCTTCTTCTTTGTCTTCTTCTCTTCTTCTTAGCTACCTAGTTACTCAAATCTAGACTTTCACCAGGCGAAGTATAAGAGGAGGACGAAGAAACAGGCGAAGAAGGGGATAGGTCCACCTTAGAAATCAACACGATGTTTTTCAGGTGGAGGGACTGATTGACCAGTAGCCGGGACATTCAAGACCAAAGAGGTTGAAAACAACCAAACATGAAATCCAACAATTAACCCAGGAAGGGACAACGTTGCCATATCAGGAGCACCAACATTCCCAAAAGGAGGAAAATGACCAGGATTCCCATCAGAGGGGATTCCTTGGTTAGTGAACTCCGGAAAATTTTCCATTAGAAACAACTCAAAAACAACACCCTAAGGAAACTAACTTTAACCAGGAATATTTCGTGGGCAGTTAATTTTTAAAACATTGAAATAAAATTCTACCATTTCATATTTTAAGAGTCAAGAAACTGGAAAAAGGTGACTCTATCACTTTCAGGTTGGAAACGAGCATGAAAGGACAAGTGCTCTATGATATTTTCAAATTTAATGAGTCAGTAAAGATCGAAATGACTGCTCTGGTAATCTAGGCAGATGGGTGTACCAGATATCCGTGAACTACCATATACACCTTGGTTAAAAAATGAAAGAGAAATCAACCAAGGACTTGATGTACGTGTAGGTAATCTCCCCGAATGATGTGTCTGGTGTATCATGGGTATAAGGCGATAGACTCAACTTCCTAAGGATAAAGGATAACAACCTAGTGGGGTCTCCCTTTATATACGCAACGATATGGGGAGCACAAGTCCATGCTAGCACTGTCTAAAGCCAAAAGGTGAACGAAAGCTACTAGGTTTGACAACGCCGGAACACGACACTAGCCTAGACCTCTAGATATTTCATTGATGTTTTAATGTTGCCTTAAGGTAAATTGAATAAATTTTAGAGTTGATATTCAATTATGTTTCAATTTCAGGCCCTATCGAACGTTATATCTCAAAAATCCTCTAAATGCACACTACATGCCATAATATATCACTTTGTTCGATGAAGATCTAACTACGGGAAGATTGATAGCTTTTCAAAAAATAAAAAAATGATCACAAAACATCCACAACTGTCTCTAATGCATGCTAATGAAACTAATTTTTTTTTTTCTTAGAGTTATATAACACTAATAATATGGAAAAGCTTTCAATTTTCACTCACTAATCAAAAAGCAAAGAGATTTGTTTTTTTTATTTTTCAATGCTTTAGAGCAAATGCACCAAACGAAATAAAAAAACTAATTAAGATACCAATTTGAGAAATGATAGTGGAATATTTGAAACAAACAAGTTCACTCAATGCAAAACACACAATCAGAACTCAAACTGATGGAGAAATCCCTCAAATTGAAGAAGAATTTCAAAAGACTCATAAAAACCTTATAATCTAGGCTCGAAATGAGACAAAGAAAAAATTGAATGAAAAAGAGAAGAATCACTCAACTAACACAATGATATAATGGAATCCAACAAAACGAATGCAAAGAAGCGAAAACGAGGTCGACTGGGAAAACATGGACCAAAAACTCCCACGGGAGGCTCATCACACTATAGCGCCTAGAAACCTTAGGGCTAGGATGCAAAACTGATGGTAAAGGGAAAAAAACTGGAGAACAGGGACCAAGCATTGTCAACAGAGACTTCAAAGCACTCAAGCAGTCGGAAAAATGAAACCAGGACCAGAAATCAGACTCAGAGGGTTCAAAAACAAGCAAACCCTAACACCAAACAGGGTTGGCACGACTGTTTGGCTGTATCTTGTGCCAAAACAGCGTTGGCACAGGGGCCTAACTAGCAACAGGCACCATTTGGTGAAAATTTCAAGCTATAAACCGCGTTAATCGAGTTTACTAAGGGAAAAAAAGAAAAAAGAGAAAACAGACCGTAGATCAAGTCTTCTGGGGGCTGAGCAAAGGTTTGACACTGAAGGAGACAAACCAAAAGGGTAAGTCAATCAATAACAAGCCAAAATTACCAAAAGAGACAAGACTAACTCCAACTAACTCCCCAGTATGGTCGCCAGTTTGTTGGAGAGGTAAATCCCCTCTATAGACAGAGGTGATGCCTACTAGCCCAGATCGGGTCTAGCAACAATCAGGTCACGCAGTGATGCAGGTTCTTAGTTACAAAATGACAAAAACATAACTAATTTCCTACCTTAGGTCCTATGAAGTGGTCGTTGAAGAAAGGATGACGCTTCCCATTCTTCGCTTGGCAGATCATGATTCCTCCTCTTGACACGTCTGAACACCTGCACACATACAAAGGATGCAATGATATACCACGTAAAATCTAAAGCCTGTAACCATACATCAGTCAGAGAGGATGTAATTCATTGCATAAAGGAAATAGACACATGAATATAATCATAATCAAAGTCTCTTGTCATTAAAATAACAAAGGAAAGATAACACCCAAAGCTTTGACGGTTGATCTTCCTTCGGCAGGGCTGACAGCTGAGCACGTCTCAATGAAGCTTGTCAGAAATGGGACGAAGCTCTCTCTCTTTGGCTTGGCTCTCAAAAGTTGTCTGGCTATAGTCTCCTTGCTACTAGTTCAGCTCTTAGCTTGCTAAGGGAAAAGGAAAGCTTATATAGATGGTGGAAGGGGAGTTGGGATCCCTACAATTATGGGATTGGCCCTATCTCTAAGGAAGCTTCCATGATAGGTGGAAAACCACCTCCCATACATGGAGATCCGGAGCCAAACCTCTCAACTCATTTTAGTGACTCGTTTAGGAGTTTGTTGGAATCAAACTTCCACCAATTATTTTTTTAAAACACTCCTTATTAAGCTTGGCGCGAGTGAGACACTAGGACAGAGTGCTAGTTGGTATGCCCTCTATGGTGGATTTTCCTCATTGGAGCGAGGGCTGAACTGGCTAGTCGCACCAAGGACAAATGATCAGTTTTTAGGGTTTTTCAAAGGAAACTTTCTTCAGAGGAATGATTTTCCTTGTCAAAGGGGATGCCATGAAAGTGGTTTTAGGTCATTTCACTGCTCACAGGTCATGGGAAAGGCCCTCCAATGTGCAGGACGAGGGATTGAAGGGACGATGACAAAATGTTGTGTAATACTAACCTAACCTTGACCTTAAATATAACCTAACCCTAACCTTGACCAAACCCTTAACCTTAACATTAACATTAACCTTAACCTTAACCTTAATATTAACCTAACCTTAACCTTAACATTAACCTTCACATAACCATAACCTTAACCTTAACCTTAACCTTCCCCTAACCATAACCTTAACCTTAACCTTCACATAACCGTAACCTTAACCTTAACGTTAACCTTACCCTTGAACTTATCTTATCCTTAACTTTACCCTTACCCTTACCTTAACCATAGCCTTAACCTAACCTTAAACTTAACCTTACCCTTAACCTTATCTTAACCTGACCTTAACCATAACCTTAACCTTCACCTTATCCTAACCTTAACCCTGATTTTACCCTTAATGTAACCTTAACCATAACCTTATCTTTACCCTTACCCTTAACCTTAACCTTAACCTTAGCCATAACCTTAACCTTAACCTTAACTTAACTATAAACTTATCCTCCACCTTAACCTTAACCTTAACCTTGAATTTACCCTTAACTTAACCTTAACCTAACCTTAACCTTAACTTAACCTTAGCCTTAACCTTAACCTAAACCTAAACCTTGACTTTACCTTAACCTAACCTTAACCCCTTAACCTTAACCTTAACTTTACCCTTAACCTTAACTTTAATCTTAACCTTAACCAAACCCTTAACATTAACCTTAACTTAACCTTAACCTTAACCTTAACCTAAACTTAACGTTGACCTTGACTATAGCCTTCCCCTAACCTTAACCCTAACCTTAACCTTAACCTTAACCTTAACTATAACCTAACCCTAACCTTGACCAAACCTTACCCTTAAGGTCAAGGTTAAGGTTAAGGTTAAGGTTAGGTAAAATTTAAGGTTAATATTATGGTTAGGGTTAAGGTTAACCTTAACTTTACCCTTAACCTAACCTTAACCTTAACTATCACCTAACCCTAACCTTGACCTTAACTTTACCCTTAACCTTGACCTTAACCTTAACCTTAACCTTGAACTTGACCTTAACCTAACCTTAACCTAACCTTAACCTTAACCTTAACCTTAACCTTAACCTTAACCTTCACCTTAACCTTAACCTTTACTTTACCCTTAACCTAACCTAAACCCCTTGACCTTAACCTTAACCTTTCCATAACCATAACCTTAACCTTGAATATACCCTTAACCTAAACTTTAACTTAACCATAACCTAACCATAACCTTGACCAACCCTTAACCTTAACCTTAACCTTAACATTCCCCTAACCTTAACCCTAACCTTAACCTTAGCCTTAACCTTCCCCTAACCATAACCTTAACCTTAACCTTCCCATAACCATAACCTTAACCTTAACGTTGACCTTACCCTTGAACTAATCTTAACCTTAACCCAACCTTAACCTTAACTTTACCCTTAACCTTGCCTTAAGCATAACCTTAACCTAACCTTAAACTTACCCTTAACCTTATCTTAACCTTACCTTAACCATAACCTTAACCTTAACCTTATCCTAACCTTAACCTTGACTTTACTCTTAACGTAACCTTAACCATAACCTGTTGGTATCCCATTTTTTGACAGTTTGGAAAATCAAAAGACAAGGCAACATCAGAACCAATCTTTAGAGTTCCAGGATCTGGTCCTCTTGTTCTCAGAGAGGGATCTCTCAAATATTTGTTTGCAAAGGTTTATCTTGTGTGCTTTGATTGTGGATTTTAGACTAGTTATTAAGTGCAGGTGTTTGTTTGGTTGGATTGAGTTGATACAACAGAACATGAAAGGTCTAGGAAAGATAGACAGAAAGAGGAAATATCTGGTTCGTTGGGAAATGGAGTCAAAATAAGGTCATGACAAACTCTTGAAGGGATATGGGATATGAAAGGGAAAATCTAACTTGGCGACATGATCCTTTCCTTTGGAATGAGAATGGACATTAATGATTTGGAAAGAGAAGTTTAATTCTCAATAAAGGGAAACTTGAAAACATAACGTAACAATAAAGAAATATTTGATAAACAGGGCTAACCATAAATTATACAAACATTCTTTAAGCAAATAATGACTTCAAGAAAACTTTTAAAATGAAATCTAAGATTTATGGAACTCCCTATTTCCTCAAAGATTTTATTTTAAAGGATTTAGAAAACATAAAAGATTCACTGATAGTTGCATTCATAGAAGAGGGAACACCTAAATAACATCTATGCTTACAACTATAAAGACCTTCAAAACAACTGTTCAAGCAATGGCAAAGGGCAAGATCAAAACCGACCTCTTTGATTAACTTAAAAAATTGGTACTTCAAAGGGAGACTTCAATAACAGCTTTCAAGTGATAGCAGACAAGCAGGGAGAACCATAAATCATGCTGAAACCAACTATTTGAGCTATTATAGAAATAAACAAGCATGAAGACTAAAGAGAAAGTTTAAAGCCTCTAAAATACTGTAGCAGAAGAAAACATAAAACAGTGAAGGATGAACAGGTCTAAGGTGCTTCCAGGAGTCATTTCTTAGCCTAAAACTTTCAACCTACTATAGTAAGAAATTATGGAACATAATGAAAACAGGAGAAAACATTGAACAGCTCAGAATACTTCACCAATAGCCAAGCTCATGAATCCAATGATAGAGCCTTCTCAGGAACAACATGTGACAACATCATCAAGACATCTAAGACTTCAATTTGTTTTTCAATTTCAACATACTTGTATATTTATTCAGAGAGTTTCAGTGTTACAACTTGTAATCACACAACAACCAACACTCACTCATCTTCTGTTGTAGTATATATAGAGGATGAGGAGGTGAGATCTGATAAAAGATCTCATTTACAATTAATACAGAATTAAACGGCTCATTGGACCTTGAGGGGCTCAAATGAGGAGACTTACATACATATCCTCTGTATTAAATGATTTACATAATGATTTTAAGCTTGGTAGGATTTTTGTTGACCTTTGAGGCACTTTTTGGCATTGAAGTAACTCTGTAGATATTCTTTGCATTGAAGTTCCTAGCAGAAATAACTCTTCGACTGTGTTGAGGCGGAAATATCTGATCCTGATCAATAAATTTTGTTCCTGATTGAATACTTTGAGGTGCAGGTGGCATTTTAGTCGCTGGGAGGAATCAATTTATCCCTTTTGTGGTCGTGGAGGGTTTTCCTGATAAAACACTTTAGGTTTTTCTTTAAACTGTGTTTTATATTGGGGATTAGGCTTTTGATAACTGTCTTAGCCGTAATCCCCATTAATCGGTCCATCAATTCTCTATTATGGTTCATCCTGGTCTTCGACACTAATAATCTTTGACTGTGCCTGTTTCATGGTTTTATTGCTATCATGCCGGGCTGCGCAGGTTTTATAAGGCATCAATGCCTAATAGAACATGACGAAACGTGAATTTTAAAACCTGGAGGTCGATTTCCTTTGGAAAATCGAAAGCAAGAGAGTCATCACCCTCTTCCTTCAAATTGTTTTCGAACATAGCAAAAAGAACATTAATCCCTACAAAATACAAACGAAATGTTATAAAATCCATGCAGTTATTGGTTAACTACTGCAGAGGCATATGGAGGGAGCGTGGCCATTGGATGGCATCATCCAACGGTCAGGATTGGTTGGGGGAGATTATATAATAGGTGGAAGCGGATTAAATCTGAGCCGTTGATCGTGCATGATCGATGGTCGAAAGTGGGCAATGGAAAGTCAGCGGTGGGGAAACGTTGACTAGGCAATGGAATCGAGCGACGCAATACGGGCCATCGATCTACAGATTAGATCGACAACATGGATTGATTTGCTGCTGTACGAGGGCCTTTTTATCGCACGTGCACTTTTGTTAATCATCGGACACTTTTTAAGAGCGATAGCCGTTGGATGAGTGGGCCTAGATTGGATGGCAGAGATTCATTTCGTTGGGCGTCCTGGTCCAGATTTTAATGTGCGATGGACGACGGTTGCGCGGCAGTTTTCAAATCGTGCAAGGGACACGCGTCAACCGGTGTATGGAATCGCTGACCGTCGGGGAAAAAACGCCCTCCGCTGAAGAGCGGTGCGAAAGAAACCACGTGGGTTTTGAAAACAGTGCGTGGATGGGGGGGGTCCACAGGGATGGCACGCTCCGCACCGTCCGATCTGTGGAGAAAATCAATGGTGGTGATTTAAGTTTGAACCGGCGGGGACCACAAGGTAAGTCAGAGTCCGCACCGTCAGATCTGTGGGTTGGATGAATGGCTATGATGCGTTTTCACGGCGGGTCCACCCATTTAAAAATAAAAACACGTGAATTGATTTTTCACGTTAAAACTTTGAAAATGTGGGTTTTTATATTTTACAAAGGAAAAACAGGACCGACAATGGATTTATTTATTAGTTTAGTGCCTGTTTTCTTAGCGACCGATTCTGGCGCCAAGACGCATGGATGGAGGAAGGGTTAGAGTCTTAGCGAAAGGGGCTAAGGTCTGATGCATAGACAATATGCATTTTTCATGATTTTTTAATGGTTTTCAAAAGAATTGAAGGTTTTGGTAAGGCTAAGAAGGGGTCTTAGACCTTATAAAATGGATTTTGATGAGGGAAATAGAAGAAACATGGAAATGAGGGATTTTCATGGGGAATGGAGGGATAGAAGAGGAGGTTAGTTTTGAGGAGAAGGAAGGGGAAAGGGATGTTTGAAACAGTATTTTGGCTTTGGAAATTAGCAGGATTCTGAGTTCTGAAGGGAAACAGTAGTGAATATTACCCAAGGACAGGATATTATCAAAAGTCTTCAAGTATCATCAATTTTAGTAACGAAATTGTTTCTTGAAGGATATCCAACATCATTTAGCCACCATATGATATGACAGATTTTTATGGGTGGCTAACAGTGGCTCCACTTGGGGATGGTGCCTTTTTTGAAGGCATCAAGAGCTGCAGACTTGTATTCTCTGGGAGGCTGATCAGTTGCCTCATCCATTGGGCTGTTCTCTTCTGCTTGAATGATCTTCTTTTGCTCTGGAAACAAGTTATCAATCATTGAAAAACAATGGAACTTTTATCAACAAACTTTCTACCTACCCAATCCTACTGATCTAACATTTTTTCTTCATCTGAGTGCACTTGGATTGGCAAACTCTCTTACAAGATTTTATTCTTTTGAAAGCATAAAAACTAATCTAATTCTTTTCCTTATTTCTCCCTGAACTCAGATTAAACAGTTGAGTTCAGATATTTCTCTACCTAATCTACTGTCTGTTGGGATTAAGCTATCCAACAGACTTTCATTCTCTAAATTCTACAACATAAATTTAAAAACAACAAAGTCAAGACTAAGCTGTTTGACTTGCTGTGATCTATGGCATAAAAACAAACTGCACATAGAAATTATTTTGTAGAAAAACTAAATAAAAAATGGAAGGCTTAAGATCTGAAAATTCAAAGTACTGCCTTCTGTTTTTACAACTATGTTTTAACTTTGTGTGAGCTGTTTCTTCCTTTTCCTCTAGTTCAGGTTTTGAGTTAATTAGAACCAGATTTTTACATCTCTCGACTCATAAAATTTAAACAGATTTGAGTCATCTCTCTTTTGGAAACTTAGGTTTAGATTTTGAACATGTTTGAACCTTTGATTTCTATCCTAGACTATCTACTGATAAGCCAAGATTAAACAGTTTGGAAAATCAAATTCACTATCCTATCTGCAGAAAATTTAAAACTAATTAGTCAAGATTATGCAGTTTGACTAACTAGAAGTGTGTTTTTCAGGAGTGGCATTTAAGCTTGCACACTTTCAGATTTGTTTCTCTTTTTGGTATGGGGTTGTACCTTCCTTGTTTTCATTTTTTCCCTCTTTTCTTTGTTTTTGTATTTCTTATTTTTCATAACTTTTGAATGCAATGGTTAGATCATGATATTTACAATGGTAAAACAAAAATTCTTTGAAACTTAATATTCTTGGCAGAAGTAATGCTTGAGCATCCTGCCATTGACAGGACCTCCATATAGGTCTTCTCCATTCAATTCTTTCAAGAAAAATGTATTATGACCCCTCTCAGCATGAATAATATATGGCCCTTTCCCCAAGTTCTCAAACTTGCCATGTTTCCCCTTCTCTTCTCTTCTTGAATCCCATCTAAGAACAACACTTCCAACCTGTAAGTTGTTTGCCTTAGTCCTCTTATCAAATAAATTTTCCTATTTTCTTGGACTAACTATGTTCTTTCATAAACTTCTTCTCTGATCTGCTGTAGATGGATGGTCTGGTTGATCCTTCTCTGCATATCATTTTCTTCAAACTGCACTTCTTGAAGGAGCTTCATGACTGGAACTCCCAATGAGGTAGGAAAAACTGCATCCATGCCATAGACTAACTGATAGGGGGACATATTTATTGATTTATTTGTAGTTAATCTATCAACCCATATGGCATGAACTAGCTTACTGTGCCATGATTTTTTATTTTGTTCCAACAGCTTTTTAATGATATTGATGAGAATCTTGTTGGAGGATTCAGCTAATCCATTTCCTTTGGGATAGTAAGCAGTGGAATGGCCCAAGGTTTGTGACAGAAATTATCCATATTCTTAGATTTGAAAGCAACAACATTGTCTGTTATGATTTTTTTGGGACAACCAAATCTGGATAGGATATGGGTTTCAAGAAACTTGATAATGACGGAGTCATTAACATTCCTGGTAGGTATAGCTTCTATCCATTTGGTGAAGAAGTTAGTGGTTGTGAGGATCCACTTATGTTGAGCTGAGGAGGATGGATGAATTTCCCCAATGAAGTCCAGCCCCCATTGTTGAAAAGATGTCTCAACTCTGATAGGATGTAAAGGTAAGGGAAGGATTTTTATCTTGCCATCAAAGATTTGACACTTATGGCAAGACATGACCAACTTCTGAGTGTCTGGAAAAAGGGTAGGCCAATAGTAACCTGATCTGAGAATTTTGTTTGCTGTGGCCTTCCAGTAGAGGTGTCCTCCACATTCACCATCGTGTAGCTCATGCATGATTTTTCCTGCATCATCTTCAAGTAAAAATTTAAGCAAAATTCCAACAACATTTTTCCAATATAACACCCCATCTAATATACAAAAACTCAAAGCTTTCTGTTTCAAAAATCTAGCTTTAGTTTTAGACAAAGAAGGAGGGGTATTTAGATATAAAAGCACATAAATAATGTCAGCATACCAAGGAGAATTCAGAAATACTTCTTCAATAAAAGGAGTAGTATCTTCTTCTACTTCTTCCAACACATCTAACATATTCATGTCTAATGCTTGGAAGTTAGACTCAGCCATAAGTTTTGCTAATCCTTGCCCTTTTACTAGTTTGGTGGGCCTGATTTCTAGGTCATATTCAAGAATAGTTGCAATCCATTTTCCCCTTTTACCATTAGGGTCTTGACTTAGAATGTCCTTGAAAATAGTATGTGGAACAAAAGAAATTATGTGAGAGCGTAAAATGTAGACCCTAAAGTCCTTTAAAGCTTTCAATAATGTTAAGGCTTGTTTCTCCATGATGTTATAATTGAGAGGAGCATCTCTTAAGGCCCTACTGAAGAAAGATATTGGTTGTTCTTGCCCTAAATCATTCTTCTGAAGCAAAACTGCAGCTATTGTATGTTCAGATGCAAAAGAAAAAATGTAAAATTCTTTGGTAAAATCAAGACTAATCAGGACTGGTGTTTGGGTAAGAGCTTGTTTGACCAGTTCGAATGATTGTTTAGCTGGTAAAGTCCATTTTACACCCACGTTTTTCTTCAGCATGTTTGTAATGTTTTTTAATAGCTCGGCAAGGTTGGGAATAAACCTTCTCAAAAAATTAATCTTTCCAATGAAAGATTGCAATTCTTTGAGGCTTCTAGGATGGCTAATTTGCAATATGCCATCTATCCTTGTAGGGTCTATTTTAATTCCCTCTTCTAAAATTATATGACCAAGAATTTTCCCTTCTTGGAGACCAAAGAGGGTCTTCTTGGGATTCAGTGAGAAGCCAAATTTCCTACACTTCTCAAAAACCTTTCTTAGGTGAATCAAATGTTCTTCATCAGTTTTTGAGAAAACAGTTATGTCATCAAGGTAAATAATTATAAAATAGCGAACAT
The DNA here is from genome assembly GCA_034641835.2 of Pinus albicaulis. Classification (NCBI taxonomy): domain Eukaryota; kingdom Viridiplantae; phylum Streptophyta; class Pinopsida; order Pinales; family Pinaceae; genus Pinus; species Pinus albicaulis. Next base: position 789,175 of record MU968330.1, on the reverse strand, counting down.
CTTCAGAGAAGGCTATGTCCATGGCCCTTTGGAAGGTGGCCCCTGCATTCATTAATCAGAAGGGCATTTTGACATACATAAAGGTGCCCCAAGGTGTGGTAAAAGCAGTTTTGATTTGATCACTTGGGAACACTAACACCTGATTGTAACCCGAGAACCCATATAATAGGGATATTCTTCTTGACCCAACTACCCTTTGAAGTATATGGTCCATCTTGGGTAAGGGGTAGTTTTCTTTTAAAGAGGCTCTGTTTAAATTTCTGAAGTCAATACAGAGCCTAATTTCCCCTGTTTTCTTTCTAACAAAAACTAAGTTTGATACCCATTCTGAAAATCTAATGGGTACTATGATCCCAACATTATACATTTTCTCAATTTCTGCCTTAACTAAAGGTAGTAAAAGGGGATTTATTCTCCTTAGTTTTTGCTTAAAAGGATTTTGATTTTCCTTCAAGGGGATCTTATGCTGGATGATGCTGGTATCATATGATTTTAAGTCTTTGTATTCCCAAGCAAACACATCTTTAAATTCTTTGAAAAGCTCTATGTATTGCAATTTTATGTGAGCTGGGAGGGTGCGGGATAGCTTGATCATCTTGGGTTCTGCTAGACTGCCTATGTTGTGTTCTTCTACATTTATTTCCACAGGCTCCATTCTTGGATCTTTAGCTACATCGTTGAGATCAAACAGGTGTTCTAAAGGTGTGAGACCTCTTGGGGATTTATCATTTTTGCATTTTAAGACTTCCAAGTCTTCATGGTCTTCATTTTTCATTATCTCTGCTTCAAAAGCATTTTCACAATGATTTATATCAGCAGGATATGTTATTTCAGCCTCTAGGATTTGTTCAATATACAAACAGTTTTCTTCATGGCTAGTTTCTGGTGTTGGTATGCTGAAATCATTTTCTGATTTCAAGAAATCATCTATGTGTATGTCATATTCGAACACTTGCCAGTGATCTTCGTTATCAGGCACAACGGGTCTGTTTTTCACCTTTATACTGAGTTTTTCATTTATCTCAGGTACTTGGCAATTGCTGGCAATGGAGGCAAGTTTATTTGCTAGATGATTCAGTGCTCTAGGGATGAAAATGAGTTCATATTTTTCGAAAGTTTTTAATAGGTCAAGGGCAGCATTTCGATATTCTCTAAGCCTTGGATTCTTGGCTGAGTATTCTCCTTTGATTTGTTTGATGATAAGTTCAGAATCCCCTAAAATAGATATATTTTGGGCTTCTAAATTTTTAACCAGTTGTAAGCCTAGGAGAAGTGCTTCATACTCAGCAATATTGTTAGTACATGGGAAGTCTAACTTGTATGAAAAACTATGATTTGTGTTTTGAATCCAGACACCTACCCCTGCACTGGTTTTATTACAGGATCCATCGAAATTTATTGTCCAAAGTATATTTGACTCATTTTCATTTTCTTGTTGTTGTTGTTTGTCAATGTTTTGAAGTTGATTCAAGGTAAGATTTGATTATTCTAGTGAACTGATTGGGTCCATGTTTTCTTTACCTTGTTGAGTAATTTCATCTTCGTTACACAAGATAAAGGAGTCTAAAATTGATTGAATAGAATAGATTGGAGTGTTGTTTGGTTTGTCCATGTTACTCACCATGTACTTCATGTGGGATTCTCTGTATAGTCTTATGTTTTGGTTAAAAACAAGGATGGTGGCATAAGACATGTCCATTTGAAGGCTTCCCTAAAGTTTGGCTCCCCATGATCTTGATAAGAGCATGCCATACTTAGGGGGAATGTCAGCTACAACTATATCCATTAATAGATTCTTGGCAGGGACCTGAGCTAGGTTAACACATAAATCTTTGATTAAACCCAAAAATTTGACTCTGCTTGAGTCAGAAGAATACAAATATTTGTATGGTTTAGTAATTTCTAAGCCTAAGCTTTCCATTACTACCTTGGGCATTAGATTGTGTGAAGCTCCGGAATCTAGCATGGCATTGTGTAAAATTTTATTGTGTATGTTCAAACTGACATAGAAGGGAGGAACTGGTCCTTCTTGGTATTTTCCTTCAACCTCTGGGCCAAACAACAACTCAGGTTTCTCATCTGTCAATTTTAAGGTGTCAGTATCACTTCCTAAGTTTAAATCTTTCAAAACTTGGTTTTTGTACACTTCTTGGGTTACTAGTTCAGCTAGGGGGATGGTAATTTTTATCTTAGCAATCTCTCCCTCAAGGTTGAAAGGAATAATTGACTTGTTAATATTTACATCTATTTTTCAATTGAATTATTTTCAGCAACTTTGTTTTGCTGAACCTTGTTTAGACTAGTGATAGGAATAGTTTTATTAGGACAACCAGCTGAAGTGCTAGGGGTACTTTGCTCAACATTTGGCTGGACTCCCTTGTCTCTATTTAAATTTGGTTTTTTGGCCGAAATGTTGGTTTTTTCTGCTGCCTTTTTGGGCTGGTTTTCTGCGTTTTTCTTGAAAGTAGTGCTAATGTTCTTATCTTTTGAATTCTCTATACTTCCCTTGCTCCTGAGATCATACTGTTTGTGTACCTCCATGATTGCATTTTCAAAACCCAATCTATAGTCATCAGAATCTTCATAGGTTTTTGTATTTTGATCATTAGAGAAGAAACCTTGCTCTTCTTCAGTAATGAAAACATCATCCCCACTGTCTGATCCAATCAAGTTTACATGTGATTCTTCCAACCTTTCCAACTCCCTGTCCTCCTCATATTCATCTACATAGTTCTGTTGAAAAGGAGGTCTAATTTGTTGTTCACTTTCTTTTTGCTTATCTTGATTGTTATCTCTTCTATAATTCTAATTTCTATTTCTGTTTTGATTGTTTTGAAGTGCAGTCTAGTTTTTATTTGCTTGTGCTTTCTTAATTATGCTCATCTCTTTCATCATTTCTTCCAACATTCTCTCCATTTTTGAGCTTGAAGTAGAAGGAGGGGATTCCTCTTTAAAAGATACTCTCTTCTCAGTTTTCATTCTTGCTCTCTTTTCTATTAATTTGACTTCTACGGAAAGAGCACCCCTTTGCATATCTTCGAGAGTTGCAAAATCTCTTTCTCTTAGTGAATAATTCATGTCAGAGTAAAAAACTTCAGGAAATTTATTTAAGGCTGAGCCTTGTGGAGGTTTTAGTTCTGGGGAAAGTGCATTATATACACTATTAAATCTAGTACAATAGGCCTGTACACTTTCCCCAGGGTTCCTTCGAAGGTTGTTATAATCAGCAAGGACTTGGAGAGGATTCTTTTTTACTTCCCATTTGTTTAGGAATGTTTGATGGAAGGCTTGGAGATCATTAACACTACGGGGAGCTAAACCTTTAAACCATTTTCTTACTTCTCCCCCTAAGCTCTGAGAAAATAATATAAGCTTGATTGAATCATCATCGATCTCATTTCTGTCAAAATAGTCATCCATCCTATCTACATGTTGTGATGCAGTTACAACATTGCTAGCATCATATAATGGAATTTTGGACTGATAGTCCTGTGGAATATTGACTAGTGGTATAGGAAGGCCTAAGGGAGCATACCATGCTGCCATGATATGTGGTGGGGGTGGGTTTACAAGGGGTGGATTGACAAGAGGAGGTGTGGGCTGAAGTGGAGTGGTTTGAACAGTGGATGAAGGATGAACAAAAGTGGATGGAACAGCAGTGGATTGTTGAGCTGATCTTGGGTGAGAGACACCTAGGTTATGAAGGAAGTGTAAATTAGGAGGTTTTGTTTCTCTATTACCAGGATGTTCACTTGCCTTAGGAGATGAAAGTGAAAACTCAGAATCTAGTTGATTTAAATCACCAAATGACCTAGTCCTAAATGGATTAACTAATTCAGCTTGTGATTGTTGTAGAGCTAAGAGATTTTCAGGGACTGAATTAGCTCTTAGGGGTGATCTGAAAACAGTTGAAGATTCTATCTTAGGAGACTTCCTAAGGATTCTTTCTAGGTTATCAACTATCTCAGGTGGATCAGGGTCAGGATGGGATCTAGTGTGAATCTTTCTAGGAGCCACTATGTTGTGTTTTTAGACCCAAATAATAAGAAAAGTTCAACCAAATATGACAATCTTTGAGAGGTCAACTAATCTGTTTTCACAATTTTCATCCTACAGTCCTCTAACTGAATTTGAATGATATTATAATGATAAGGGTTCTTCCCAGTGGAGTCTTAAGGTCTGTTCAGGATTGTGGAGTCGCCAGGTGGGAAGTTTAGAATGTTTTCTAAGAGATACACTGTCCACCACAGTGTTTGTGAAATATCCTTTTGCAAGGATATTCTGAAACACAACGAACTCTAACCAGAGATTGATTGGGAGGGTATTCACCAGATATTTCACCTCAAAAAGAGGATGAGATTCGGAGGCTACCTAGCCCTTTCCAGACTCTATCTAAGAGTATAAGGTAAAACACAACAATAGGTAAGTGATATATAAGAACGAGTGTTTTACTACAAAGTGGAAGTTTTTAGCTCTTGAGGAGGTAAAGGTTTTATGGTCCACTACCATGTTTATTATGAAGCCAAACTTGAAATGTTTTTTGGGTTTTTCTGAGTTATTTTAGTTTTATAGGTTAAGAGAGTGTTCTAAGTCTGATTTTGCACTTAGCTAAGGTGTTCAAACAAATAGAGTTGCTCTTATGGCTTGGTAATTGGTTCCTTCAAGGATTGATAAGGGTTAAAAGGAATCCTAAGGGCTACTTAGTTTGTCATTGATTCAATTAAGTCCTATCATGATTACCAGTTCTTAGGCAGTGCTTGAAGAAAGTTACTTATGTTATACTTGGACCTAAAAAGTTTGAGGAAGGGTCTTCAAACCTCTAATTCTCAATAGGTCCCACCATGATCGCCATTATGTTTCTGGCGATGAGGTGGCTAATAATCACTGGATATTCTTGAAAATAATGGATTTATGAAGTCCTAACAGGTACTTAGATTGTTACTGACTCAGAATTCCCACCGTGATCGCCATTATGTTGGTATCCCGTGTTTTGATAGTTTGGAAAATCAAAAGACAAGGAAACATCAGAAGCAATATTTAGAGTTCCAGGATCTAGTCCTCCTGTTCTTAGAGAGGGATCAATCAAATATTTTTTTGCAAAGGTTTATCTTGTGTGCTTTGATTGTGCATTTTAGACTAGTTATTAAGTGCAGGTGTTTGTTTGGTTGGATTGAGTTGATACAGCAGAACATGAAAGGTCTAGGAAAGATAGACAGAAAGAGGAAATATTTGGTTTGTTGGGCGATGGAGTCAAAATATGGTCATGACAAACTCTTGAAGGGATATGGGATATGAAAGGGCAAATCTAACTTGGCCACAGGATCCTTTGCTTTGGAATGAGAATGGACATTAATGATTTGGAAAGAGAAGTTTAATTCTCAACAAAGGGAAACTTGAAAACATAACTTAACAATAAATAAATATTTGATAAACAGGACTAACCATAAATTCTACAAACATTCTTTAAGAAAATAATGACTTCATGACAACTTTTAAAATGAAATCTAAGATTCAGGGAACTCCCTATTTCCTCAAATATTTTATTTTAAAGGATTTAGAAAACATAAAAGATTCACTGATAGTTGCATTCATAGAAGAGGGAACACCTAAATAACATCTATGCTTACAACTATAAAGACCTTAAAAACAACTGTTCAAGCAATGGCAAAGGGCAAGATCAAAACCGACCTCTTTGATTAACTTAAAACAATGGTACTTCAAAGGGAGACTTCAATAACAGCTTTCAAGTGATAGCAAACAAGCAGGGAGAACCATAAATCATGATGAAACCAAATATTTGAGCTATTATAGAAATAAACAAGCATGAAGACTAAAGAGAAAATTTAAAGCCTCTAAAATACTTGAGCAGAAGAAAACATAAAACAGTGAAGGATGAACAGGTCTAAGGTGCTTCCAGGAGTCATTTCTTAGCTTAAAACTTTCAACCTACTGTAGTAAGAAATTATGGAACATAATGAAAACAGGAGAAAACATTGAACAGTTTAGAATACTTCACCAACAACCAAGCTCATGAATCCAATGATAGAGCCTTCTCAGGAACAGCATGCGACAACATCATCAAGACATCTAAGACTTCAATTTGTTTTTCAATTTCAACAGACTTGTATATTTATTCAGAGAGTTTCAGTGTTACAACTTGTAATCACACAACAACCAACACTCACTCATCTTCTGCTGTAGTATATATAGAGGATGAGGAGGTGAGATCTGATAAAAGATCTCATTTACAAGTAATACAGAATTAAATGGCTCATTGGACCTCGAGGGGCTAAAATGAGGAGACTTACATACATATCCTCTGTATTAAATGATTTGCATAATGATTTTAATCTTGGTAGGATTTTTGTTGACCTTTGAGGCACTTTGTGGCGTCGAAGTAACTCTGCGGATATTCTTTGCATTGAAGTTCCTGGAAGAAATAACTCTTCGGCTGTGTTGAAGCGGAAATATATGATCCTGATGAATAAATTCTTTTCCTGATTGAATACTTTGAGGCACAGGTGGCACTTTAGTCACTGGGAGGAATCAATTCGCCTCCATTTGTGGCGGTGGAGGGTTTTCCTGATAAGACACTTTAGGTTTTTCTTTAAATTGTGTTTTAGATTGGGGATTAGGCTTTTGATAACTTTCTTAGCCGTAATCCCCATTAATCAGTCCATCAATTCTCTGTTCTGGTTCATCCTAGTCTTCGACACTGATAATCTTTGACTGTGCCTATTTCATGGTTTTCTTGCTGTCATGCCGGGCTGCGCAGGTTTTATAGGGCATCAATGCCTAATAGAACATGACGAAACGTGAATTTTAAAACCTAGAGGTTGATTTCCTTTGAAAAATCAAAAGCAAGAGAGTCATCACCCTCTTCCTTCGAATCGTTTTCGAACATAGAAAAAAGAACATTAATCCCCGCAAAATACAAATGAAACGTTATAAAATCCATGCATTTATTGGTTAATTGCTGCAGAGGCATATGGAGGGAGCGTGGCCGTTGGATGGCATCATCCAAAGGTCAAGATTGGTTGGGGGAGATTATATAATAGGTGGAAGCGGATTAAATCTGAGCCATTGATCACGCATGATCGACGGTCGGAAGTGGGAAATGGAAAGTCAGCAACGGGGAAAATTTGACTAGGCAACATAATCGAGCGACGCAATACGGGTCGTCGATCTGCAGATCAGATCGACGGTGGGGATTGATTTGCTGCTGTACGAGGGCCTGTTTATCGCGCGGGCACTTTTTTTAACCATAAGACACATTCGAAGAGCGATAGCCGTTGCATGAGTGGGCCTAGATCGGACGGCGGAGATTCATTTCGCTGGGCGTCCTGGTCGGGATTTTAACGCGTGATGGACGACGATTGCGTGGCAGTTTTCAAATCATGCAAGGGACACGCGTCAAACGGTGTATGTAATCACTGGCCGTCGGGGAAAAATTGCCCTCCGCTGAAGAGCGGTGCGAAAGAAACCACGTGGGTTTGGAAAACAGCGCGTGGATGGGGGGGGTCCACATGGATGGCGCGCTCCGCACCATCCGATCTGTGGAGCAAATCAACAGTGGCGATTTAATTTTGAACCGGCAGGGACCACAAGGTAAGTCAGAGTCCGCACCGTCGGATCTGTGGGTTGGATGAATGGCTGTGATGCGTTTGCGCGGTGGGTCCACCCATTTAAAAATAAAAACACATGAATTTATTTTTCACGTTAAAACATTGAAAATGTGGGTTTTAAGATTTTACAAAGGAAAAACAGGACCGGCAATGGATTTATTTATTGGTTTAGCACCTGATTTCTTAGCGACCGGTCTTGGCGCCAGGATGCATGGAAGGAGGAAGGGTTAGAGTCTTAGCGAAAGGGGCTAAGGTCTGATGCATAGACAATATGCATTTTTCATGATTTTTTAATGGTTTTCAAAAGAATTGAAGGTTTTGGTAAGGCTAATAAGGGGTCTTAGACCTTATAAAATGGATTTTGATGAGGGAAAATAGTAGAAACATGGAAATGAGGGATTTTCATGGGGAATGGAGGGATAGAAGAGGAGGTTAGTTTTGAGGAGAAGGAAGGGGAAAGGGATGTTTGCAGCAGTATTTTGGCTTTGGAAATCAATAGGATTCTGAGTTCTGAAGGGAAACAGTAGTGAATATTACCCAAGGACAGGATATTATCAAAAGTCTTCAAGTATCAGCAATTTTAATAACGAAATTGTTTCTTAAAGTCTATCCAACATCATTTAGCCACCATCTGATATGACAGATTTTTATGGGTGGCTAACATAACCTTATCTTTAACCTTAACCTTAACCATAACCTTAACATTAACCTTAACGTTAAAATTAACCTTAACTTAACTATAACCTTATCCTTCACCTTAACCTTAACCTTGAATTTACCCTTAACTTAACCTTAACCTAACCTTAACCTTAACTTAACCTTAACCTTAACCTTAATCTTCACCTTAACCTTACCCCCTTAACCTTAACCTTAACCTTAACCTAAACCTTGACTTTACTTAACCTAACCTTAACCTTAACTTTACCCTTATCCTGAACTAATCTTTACCTTAACCAAACCCTTAACATTAACCTTAACTTAACCTTAAACTTAACCTTAATCTTAACCTTAACCTAACCTTAACGTTGACCTTAACTATAGCCTTCCCCTAACCTTAACCTTAACCTTAAACTTAAGTATAAACTAATCCTAACCTTGACCGAACCTTACCCTTAAGGTCAAGGTTAAGGTTAAGGTTAAGGTCAAGGTTATGGTTAGGGTTATGGTTAACCTTGAATTAACCCTTAACCTAACCTTAAACTTAACTATAACCTAACCCTAACCTTCACCTTAACTTTACCCTTAACCTTGACCTTAACCTTAACCTTGACCTTGACCTTAACCTAACCTTAACCTTAACCTTATCTTACCCTTAACCTTCACCTTAACCTTCCCAAACCCTTAACCTTAACCTTAACCTTAACCTAACCTTAACCTTAGCCTTAACCTTAACCTGACTAAATCAGTAACCTTAACCTTAACCTTAACCTTACCTTAACCTTATCTTAACATTAACCTTAACCTTAAACTTAATCTTAAGTTTGGTTAGGTAAAGTCAAGGTTAAGGTTACGTTAAGGGTAAAGTCAAGGTTAAGGTTAGGGTTAGGTTATAGTTAAGGTCAAGGTTAAGGTTATGTTAAGGTTAAGGTTACGTGTTTAGTCAGGTTAAGGTTAAGGTTAAGGGTAAAGTTAAGGTTAAGGTGAGGTTAAGGTTAAGGTTAGGGTTTGTTAGCCACCTATAAATTTGTTATAGCAAAAGGTGGCTAAAACTTTTTTGAGCCTTCAAGGAACAAATTTTATTGCTAAAAAGTGTTGGCTCTTGAAGAATCTTGAAGGCCTCATGCCTCTGTTCATATTCTTCATTGCTGTGTTTATTTTACACTCAGAAATCCTGCTGATTCCCAAGAAATAATACTACTGCAAAGACCCTTTTCCCCTTTTCCAAAACTAACCTCTTGTTCTCTCCTCTTCCCCCCATGAAATCCCTCATTTTCATGATTTTTCCCTTTCCCCTTCATCAAAACCCTTTGGTAAGGTTTAAAGACTCCTTCTTTGCCTTATCGAAACCCCTCTAAACCTTTGAAAAACATTGAAAATCTATAAAAATCAAATTTTGATATATTATGGAATTAAGCCCCCTTGGGCTAAGTCTTTAACCCTTCCCCTCTATGCGTCTTAGTGCTAGAACCAAGCGCTAACCTTCCGAGCGCTTATCACATCGCCCGATCGCATTTAGCCCCTTCCTCCATAAACCCCGGTCATATAATTTTCCATATAACCCACAGCCCATAGTCGGGCGCTTATCCGTTTCAAATTAATTATCTCTGCCGAATGTCTAAACCTTAGTTTTATTTAAAAATTTTCGGATTTATTATTTTCTAAGGTTTTCTACCGGTCTGAAGTTCAAAGCACTCTCCACTGTCGATATGATCTGTAGATCGATGGTGCACAATCCATCGTAGTCGGTGGTCCCCACCAACCACTCACCATTCCAAAACCGGTTGGTATCCATCGCACCGACTTCAAGCGGAGGGCAGTTTTTTCTCAATCAGCAGCGATTCCATACACTGGCCGACACGTGTCCTAGGCACTGTTCATAAAACCGCCGTCCATCACGTATTAACAATCGGACGTGGACTCGACGCGATATTGATGCACGTCATCCAATCTGAGGCCGCTCATCGGATGGTAGTCGCTCTACGAAGATGCCCAATAGTTAACCAGGCTACGGCGTGGCAGTTAAAGGATCTCTGCCATTGATCTGATCTGCAGATCGATGGCCCACATTCCATCGCTCGGTCCCCTCGTCCACAGCAGTGCCAGTGGTCCCAACACCACATCAGTATCCACGTGGCATATCTCTATTTGGGAGGGTCTCCATGGTTCCTCATCCAGTCAGCAAATCCAGATCCGGGAACTTTACTCAGTATGATTGAATTAGAGGTTTGAAGTCCGGGTTTTATGTTTAAAGGTCTTGTGGCACCGTCCTCCACCGTTGATCATGTGGGTTGATCCCATCCAATGGCTCACATTTGTCCCAATTCCCAAACCTGATTTTATGACTATTTTTGTCCAAAACACAAGTTTTAACCCATTTCTCTAGTTTTCCCAAAAAAAAGACTCCTCCGCTTTGAATTTTTTCCTCCGTTCCCGACCGTCGATCTCTGCGTGATCTACGACTTCGATTTAACTTCTCCCTTTTTCTTTTTTGACCCCTTTTGATCAATCTCGACCATTGGATGATGCCATACAACAGCCATGCTCTCCCCACATGTCCTCCCGTAGCAATAAACCTATATATGAAGGATTTTATGACATTCTTTGTATTTTGTAGGGTTTTTATGGTTTTTTCGCCATAACTCAAGAAATTTCAAAGGCAGAGGGTGATGATCCTCCTGCCTTCGATTCACCAAAGAAAATCAATCACAAGGTTTAAAATTCACGTTTCATCGATGTTTCATGAGGCATTGATGCCATATTATCCCTTCACAGCCCTACATACCAGTAAAACATAGTAAATCAAGCATGGTTAGAGAGTATCAGTGTCGAAGGCAAAAATGTACCAGGACAGAAGATTGAAGACAAATTTGTGGGGATCATGGCCAAGAATGATTATCAAAAGTCTAATCCCAAATTAAAACATAGTTTGAAGAAAATCTTAAGTGTTTTATCAATAGAAATCCTCCACCGCCACATATGAGGAAAATTGATTCCTCCCAGCTACCGAAATGCCACCTGTGCCTCAAAGTGTTCAGTTAGAGGTCAAAGTTATTAATGAAGATCAGATATCTGCCTTGCAACAACCAGAGAGTAAATTCTACAAACAAACTTAATGAAAAAACATCTGCAGAGTTACTTTGACACTACACAGAGCCTCAAAGGTCAAAGAGATCTCCCACCGAGCTTAAATATTTATTTAAATCATTTAATACAGAGGAAACCTATGTAAGTTTCTTCATTGAGCCCCCCCAAGGGCCAAGAAGCCATTTAAGTCTGTATTAATTGTAATTAGATATCTTTTATCAGATCTCACCTCCTCATTCTTCTATATATACTGCTGTAGAAGATGAGTGAGGGGTTGGTTGTAGAACTTTGAAATATAATTGAGCTTGAGACTTCTATCTGTAAATAGTTTGCACTGGCCCTTGAAGCTCCGTTTTTGTTAGACTTGTTAGGATGGATAGTGAAGATGATTGGTGAACTGAAACATTGGACTTGAGTACTATAACTGGTTTGACATCAATAACAAGCTGTTTCTTGGGATCCTGGTCTATATCATTGGTGAAGTGCCCCTTTCTTTGTTATTGTTTTTCTTTCTATGTATGTCATATTGTTCACTATTCTCTGATAAAGAACATCATTTATAGAGTTAGGATTTACTGTTTACCAATACCCTTCTCTAACTGATAAGCTTTATCTCAATGTTTTCCTCCAATTTGTTTATTTAAGAATGATTCAATACAGCTTAAGCAGTTAGGAATGTTGGCATTCCCTCGTCCTACTGTTTGCTTTAAACATTATTATTGAAAGTTATTTTCATCATTTGCTTATTAAAGTTAGACTATAAAAGTGATGGTTTGCCCTGTTTCTATTTCCTTTTCTCCAAAGGCAGATTCTGAATATTTCGCTCGGTGTTGGCTGAAAGCAGACTAGGTTTAAAAGTACCTTATCTGATCTTAAGTTACACTTTGTCTTCTCTTATATGTTTTCATACTTTCTGAAGGTAATTATGAGTATTACTGGATTTTCTGTCAATTAAGCTGCTTTAATACAAACTTTCCCAAGAAGTCAATGGTTAGCCCTATCCTTCGTTGGTTTTAAATAGTTACTTAAGAGGCTTTTCTTGTTTGGACTGACTATAAATCCTTTGTGAAATTATTATCAGTTTCCACCCCTCCAACACTTTATTGTTTCCATCCCATCACTCTAATCTCAATAATCTTGTGATATAGATGACTTGCCCCTTGGATCACTCTTGATGTTGTTGCTTAATTAAATCCCTGTTATGACTCCATAGCCCAATGGACTAAAAACCAGTGTTATATCTATCTCTTTAGCCAAATTTGTTCTATTCACTTGCAACTTCTCACCTTTGAAACTCTTTACATTTAGAACTTTCCACCTCAAACAGTAGTCATGCTCACCCATCCAAAAACAAACAAAACCCTTGGCCTTCATAACTAGCCTAATATCATTACCCCAAACTTCAAAGGCAATAGTTAAGAGTTTGGTCAAGGTTAGGGTTAGGTTATAGTTAAGGTCAAGGTTAAGGCTAGGTTAAGGTTACGGTTATGGGTTTATTCAGGTTAAGTTTAAGGTGAAGGTTAGGGTTAACCTTACCCTTACCTTAACCTTACCCTTATCCTTAACCTTAACCTTTACCTTTACCTTAACCTTAACTTTAACCTTACTAATCCCATGCCCTTAACCTTATCTCAACCTTACGTTAACCATAACCTTAACCTTGACCTTAACTATAACCTAACCCTAACCTTCACCAAACCCTCAACCTTAACCTTAACCTTCCCAAACCCTTAAGCTTAAGCTTAACCTTAACCTTAACCTTAACTTTACCCTTACCCTTAGCTTAATTTTAACATTAACCTTAAACTTAACTTGACCCTTACCCTTAAACTTAACCAAACCCTTAACCTTAACCTTAAACTTAACCCTAACCTTAACCCTAGGGTAAGGTTAAGGTTAAAGGTAAAGTTAAGGTTAAGGTTATGGGTATGGGAAGGTTAAGGTTAAGGTTAAGGTTAGGGTAAGGTTAAGGTTTTAGTCAGGCTATGGTTAAGGTTAAGGTTAAAGTCAGGTTAATGTAAGGTTAAGGTTATGGGTTTAGTGAGGTTAAGGTTAGGTTAAGGTTATGGTTAATGTAAGGTTAAGGGTAATATTAAGGTTAAAGTTATGGTTAACCTTTACTTAACCTTACCCTTAACTAAAACCTAACCTTAACATTGACCAAACCTTAACCTTTACCTTAACCTTAGCCTTACCCTTAACCTTAACCTTAACCTAACCTTAACCTTAACCAAACCCTTAACCTTAACCGTAACCTTAACCTAGCCTTAAGCAAACCCTTAACCTTAACCTTAACCTGACTAAAACCGTAACCTTAACCATAACCTTACCCTTAACCTTAGCTTAACCTTAACCTAAACTTAACCTTAACTTTACTCTTAACCTAATCTTAACCTTTCCCTTACCTTAATCTTAACTTTATCCTTAACCTTAACCTTACCCTTAACCTTACCCTAACCTTACCCTTAACCCTTAACCTAACCTTAACCTTAACTATAACCTAACCCTAACATTACCCTAACCATAACCTTAAATTTACCCTTAACCTAACCTTAAATTTAACCTTAACCTAACCCTAACCTTGACCTAAACCTTAACATTAACCTAACATTAACCAGACCATTAACCTTAACCATAACCTGACTAAACCCGTAACCTTAACCATAACCTTAACCTTAACGTAACCTTAGCCATAACCTTAACCTTAACCTAACCTTAACCTTGACTTTACCCTTAACCGAACCTTAACATTAAATTTACCCTTAGCCTAACCTTAACCTAACCGTAACCTTACACTTAACCTAACTTTAACCTTAACCTTAACCTTATCTTATCCTTAACCTAACCTTAACCTTGACCTTAACCTAACCTTAACCTTATCCTTATCCTTAACCTTATCTTAACTTTAACCTAACTTTAACCTTAAACTTAACCTAACTATAACATTACCCTTAACCTAACCATAACCTTAACCTTATCTTTACCCTTAACCTAACGGTTAAGGTTAAGGTTAGGTTAAGGGTAAAGTTAAGGTTAGTGTTAGGTTAAGGTTAAGTTTAAGGTTAGGTTGAGGGTAAAGTTAAGGTTAGGGTTAGGTTAAGGTTAAGGTTAAGGTTAAGGTTAGGCTAAGGATAAGGTTAAGGTTAAGTTTAGGTTAAGGTTAAGATTCAGTTAAGCTTAAGGTTAAGGTTTGGTCAAGGTTAGGGTTAGGTTATAGTTAAGGTCAAGGTTAAGGTTAGGTTAAGGTTAAAGTAAAGGTTAAGGTTAAGGTCAAGGTTAAGGGTAAAGTTAAGGTCAAGGTTAGGGTTAGAGTATAGTTAAGGTTAAGGGTTTGATCAAGGTTAGGGTTAGGTTAAGGTTAAGGTTAAGGTTATATTAGGATAAATTCAAGGGTAAGGTTACAGGTTTAGTTAGGTTAAGGTGAAGATTACGGTTAAGGATACAGTCAAGGTTAAGGGTTTGGTTAAGGTTAGGTTAAGTTAAGGTTAAAGTTAGGGTTAAGTTTAGGTTTAGGGTAAAGTTAAGGTTAAGGTTAGGGTTAAGGTTAGGTTAAGGTTAAGGTTATGGTTAAGGTTAGGTTAAGGTGAGGGTTAGGTTATAGTTAAAGTTAAGGTTAGGTTAAGGGTAAGTTAAGTTTAAGGTTTAGGTTCGGTTATGGTCAAGGTCAAGGTTGAGTTTAAGGTTAAGGTCAAGGTTAAGGGTAAAGTTAAGTTCAAGGTTAGGGTTACGTTATACTTGAGGTTAAGGTTAAGTTAAGGGTAAATTCAAGTTTAAGGTTAAGGTGAAGGTTAAGGGTAACGATAATGTTAAGGGTTACAGGTTTAGTCAGGTTAAGGTTAAGGTTAAGGTTAAGGTTAAGGTTAAGGTTAAGCGCTTGGTCAAGGTTAGGGTTAGGGGTAAGGTTAGGGTAAGGATAGGGTTAAGGTTAAGGGAAGGTTAAGGTTAAATTTAGGTTAAGTCAAGGTTAAGGTTAAGGTAAGGTTAAGTTTAAGGTTACATGTTTAGTCAGATTATGGTTAAGGTTAAGGGTTTGGTCAAGGTTAGGGTTAGGTTATAGTTAACTTTAAGGTTAGGTTAAGGGTAATATTAAGGTTAAAGGTTTGATCAATGTTAGGGTTAGCTTATAGTTAAGTTTAAGGTTAAGGTTAAGGTTAAGGTTAGGGTTAAGTTTAGGGTAAAGGTTCAGGTTAAGTTTAAGGTTAGGAATTTGGTCAAGGTTAGAGTTTAGGTTTTAGTTAAGGTTAAGGATAAGGTTAAGGATAAGGTTAAGGGGGTAAGGTTAAGGTTAAGGGTTAAGCTTAAGGTTAGGTTTAAGTTTAGGGGAAGGTTAAGGTTAAGGTTAATGTTAAGGGTTCGGTCAAGGTTAGGGTTAGGTTATAGTTAAGGTTAATGTTATGGGTTTAGTAAGGTTAAGGTTAAGGGTAAGTATAAGGCTAAGGTTAAGGAATTGTTCAAAATTAGGGTTAGGTTATAGTGAAGGTTAAGGTTAAGTTAAGGGTAAATTCAAGTTTAGGTTTAAATTTAAGGTTAAGGTTAAGGGTATGGTTAACCTTAACATTAACCTTAACCTTCTTAACCTTAACCTTAACCTTAACTTTAACCTTAACCTTCTTAACCTTAATCTTAACCTAACATTAACCTTAACCTTCCCATAACCATAACATTAACCTTAACCTTAATCTTGACCTTAACCTAACCTTAACCTTAAACTTAACCTTCCCATAACCATAACCTTAACCTATCCTTAACTTTAACATTAAACTTAACGTAACCTTAACCTTAACTGTAACCTAACCCTAACCTTACCCTAAAAATAACCTTAACTATAATAACCTAACCCCAACCTTAACGTTACCCTTAACCTATCCTTAACCTTGACCTTGACCTTGAACTTAACCTTAACCTTAACTTAACCTTAACCTTGACCTTGACCTTAACTTTAACTATAACCTAACCTAATTTTGACCTTATCTATAACCTAACCCTAACCTTGACCAAACCCTTAACCTTAACCTTAACCTGACCTTAACCTTTACCTAACCTTAACTTAACTTTAACCTTAACCTTCCCCTAACCTTAATATTAACCTTCCCATAACCATAACCTTAACCTTAACCTTAACCTTCACCTTAACCTTTACCTTCACTTTACCTTTAACCTAACCTTAACCCCTTAACCTTAACCTTAACCTTCCCATAACCATAACCTTAACCTTGACTTTACCCTTAACCTAATATTGACCTTAACCATAACCTAACCCTAACATTTTCCAAACCTTAACCTTAACCTTAACCTTCTCCTAACCTTAACCTTAACCTTCCCCTAACATTAATCTTAACCTTCCCATAACCATATCCTTAACCTTAACCTTGAACTTACCATTGACCTTAACCTTAACCTTAACCTTCAAATTAACTTTAACCTTGACCTTAACCTTACCCTTAAACTTATCTTAACCTTAACGTTACCTTAACCTTAACTTTACACTTAACCATAACCTTAACCTAACCTTATCTTAACCTTACCTTAACCATAACCTTAACCTTAACCTTATCTTAACCTTAACCTTGACTTTACCCTTAACGTAACGTTAACCATAACCTTATCTTTACCCTTAACATTAACCTTAAACTTAACCTTAACCTTAAACTTGACTTTACCTTAACCTAATATTAACCCCTTAAGCTTAACCTTAAGATTATGCTTAACCTTAACCAAACCCTTAATATTTATATTAACCTAACCTTAACCTTAACCTTTACCTAAGCTTAACCTTAACCTAACCTTAACCTTGAACTTACCCTTAAGGTCAAGGTTAAGATAAGGCTTAGGTTAAGGTTAAGGTTAGGTTAAGGTTAAGGTTAAGATTAAGGTTATGATTATGGGAAAGTTAAGGATAAGGTTAGGTTAAGGGTTTGGTCAAGGTTAGGGTTAGGTTATAGTGAAGGTTAAGGTTAAGTTAAGAGTAAATTCAAAGCCTAACCCTCAACCTTAACCTTACCCTTAACCTTCACCTTAACCTTAACCTTGACTTTACCCTTAACCTAGCCTTAACCTTAAATATAACCTAACCCTAAAATTGACCTTAAATTTACCCTTAACCTTGACGTTAACCTTAATCTTAACCTTGAACTTGAACTTAACCTAACCTTAACCTTAACCTTAACCTTAGCCTTATCTTACCCTTACCCTTAACCTTAACCTTCCCAATATTTTAACCTTAATATTAACCTTAACCTAACATTAACCTTAACCTTAACCTTAACCTGACTAAACCCGTAACCTTAACCTTAACCTTAACCTTATCTTAAATATAACACTAACATTAACTTTGATTAGGTAAAGTCAAGGTTAAGGTTAGGTTATAGTTAAGGTCAAGGTAAAGGTGAGATTAAGGTTAAGGTTAAGGTTTCAGGTTTAGTCAAGTTAATGTTAAGGGTAAAGTCAAGGTTAAGGTTAGGTTAAGGTTAAGGTTAGGGTTAAGGTTCAGGTTAAGGTTTAGGTTAAGGATTTGGTTAAGTTTAAGGTTAAGGTTAGGTTAAGCGTAAAGTTAAAGTTAAGGTTAAGGTCAAGGGTTTGGTCAAGGTTAGGTTAGGGTTACGGTTAGGGTTAGGTTAGGTTTAGGGTAAGGTTAGGGTCAGGGAAGGCGAAGGTTAAGGTTAAGGGGTTAAGGTTAGGTTAAGGTAAAGTCAAGGTTAGGGTTAGGTTATAGTTAAGGTTAAGGTTAGGTTAAGGGTAAGATAAGGTTAAGGCTAAGGTTAAGGTTAAGGTAGGGTTAAGGTCAAGGTCGAGGTTAAGGTTAATGTTAAGGGTAAAGTTAAGGTCAAGCTTAGGGTTAGGTTATAGTTAAGATTAATGTTAGGTTAATGGTAAAGTCAAGGTTAAGGTTAGGTTAAGGTTAAGGTAAAGGTTAAGGGTTTGGTTAAGCTTAGGTTAAGGTTAAGGTTAAGGTTATGGGTTTGGTTAAGGTTAGGTTAAGCCTAAAGTTAAGGTTATGGTTAGGGTAAGGTTAGGGTAAGGTTAAGGTTATGGTTAGGGTAAGTTAGGGTTTAGGTTAATGTTAAGGTTAAGGTTAAGGTTAAGGGTTTAGTTAAGGTTAAGGTTAGGTTAAGGTTAAGGTTAATGTTAAGGTTTTGGTCAAGGTTAGGGTTAGGTTATAGTTAAGGTCAAGGTTAAGGTTATGGTTAAGGTAAGGTTAAGATAAGGTTAAGGGTAAGGTTAATGTTAAGGTCAGGTTAAGGTTATGGTTAAGGTAAGGTTAAGGGTAAAGTTAATGTTAAGGTTAGGTTAGGTTAAGGTTAATGTCAGGGTTAAGATAAGGTTAAGTTTAAGGTTAGGTTAAGGTTAAGGTTTAAGGTTACGGGTCTTAACCTTAACCTTCACTATAACCTACCCTTAATATTAACCTTTACCTAACCTTAACCTTAACCTTAACCATCGGTATGGTTAAGGTAAGGTTAGGGTTAAGGTTAATGTTAAGGTTAAGGTTAAGGTTAAGGGTTTAGTTAAGGTTAAGGTTAGTTTAAGGTTAAAGTTAATGTTAAGGGTTTGGTCAAGGTTAAGGTTTGGTTATATTTAAGGTCAACGTTAAGGTTATGGTTAAGTTAAGGTTAATATAAGTGTAAAGGTAAGGTTAAGGTTAAGGTTAGGATAAGGTTATGGTTAAGGTAAGGTTAAGGGTAAAGTTAAGGTTAAGGTTAGGTTAGGTTAAGGTTAAGGTTAAGGTTAAGATAAGGCTAAGTTTAAGGTTAGGTTAAGGTTAAGGTTTAAGGTTACGGGTCTTAACCTTTACCGTCACTATAACCTACCCTTAACATTAACCTTTACCTAACCTTAACCTTAACCTTAACCTTAACCATAACCTTAACCTTAACCAAACCGTTAACATTAACCTTAACTTAAGCTTAACCTTAACCTTGAACTTAACTATAACCTAACCCTAACCTTGACCAAACCCTTAACCTTAACCTTAACCTTGACTTTACACTTAACCCTAACATTAACCATAACCTTTACCTTAACGTAACCTTAAGCTGACTAAAAGCGAAACTTGAACCTTAACCTAAAATTAACCTTGAATTTACCCTTAACGCTAACCTTAACCATAACATTTACCTTAAGGTAACCTTAACCTTACCCTTACCCTTACCTAAACCTTACCCTTAACCTTAACCTTTAACTTAACCTTTACTTTACCCTTAACCTAACCTTAACCATAACATTTACCTTAAGGTAACCTTAACCTTACCCTTACCTTAACCTTACCCTTAACCTTAACCTTTAACTTAACCTTGAATTTACCCTTAACCTAACCTTATCTTAATGTTAACCTAACCATAACCTTAGCTTAACCTAAATTAATCTTAACCTTGACCTTGACAAGGTTAGGTTAAGGGTAAAGTCAAGGTTAAGGTAAAGTTAAGGTTAAGGTTAGGTTAAGGTAAGGTTATGGTTAAGGGTAAAGTCAAGGTTAAGGTTAAACTTATGGTTAAGGTTAAGGTTATGGTTAGATGAAGGGTAAAGTTAAGGTTATGGTTAAATTTAAGGTTAGGTTAAGGTTAAGGTTAATGTTAGGTTAAGGATAAGATAAAGTTAAGGTCAAGGTTAGGTTAAGGTCAAGGTTAAGGGTAAAGTTAAGGTCAAGGTTAGGGTTAGGTTATAGTTAAGGTTAACATTAAGTTAAGGGTAAAGTCAAGGTTAAGGTTAAGGTGAAGGTTAAGGGTAAGGTTAAGGTTCAGGTTAAGGTTAGGGTAAGGTTAAAGTTAAGGTTAAGGATAAAGTTAGGTTATAGTGAAGGTTAAGGTTAGGATAAGGTTAAGGGTAAGGTTAAGGTTAGGTTTAGGTTGTACTTAAGGTTATGGTTAGGGTAAGGTTAGGGTTAGGTTATAGTTAAGGTCAAGGTTAAGGTTAAAGTTAATGTTAAGGTTAGGTTAAGGGTAAAGTCAAGGTTAATGTTAAGATTAGGGTAAGGTTAAGATTACGGGTTTAGTTAGGTTAAGGTTAAGGGTAAGGTTAAGTTTAAGGTTAAGGGTTTTCTCAAGGTTTGGGTTAGGTTAACTGTAAATTTTAGTTTAAGTTTAGGTTAAGGTTACGGTTATGGTTAAGGTTAAGGTTAAGGTTTTGGTTAGGTTAATGTCAAGGACAAGGTTAAGGTTAAGGTTAATGTCAAAGTTAAGGGTAAAGTTAAGGTCAATTTTAGGGTTAGGTTATAGTTAAGGTCAAGGTTAGGTTAAGGGTAAAGTCAAGGTTAACCTTAACCTTCCCATAACCTTAACCTTAACCTAACCCTTAAGGTTAAGTAAAGGTCAAGGATAATGTTAAGATAAGGTTAAGGGTACGGGTTTAGTAAGGTTAAAGTTAAGGTTAAGGTTACGTTAAGGGTAAAGTCAAGGTTAAAGTTAGGTTAAGGGTAAGGTTAAGGTTAGGTTAAGCTAAAGGTTAATGGATTGGGAAGGTTAAGGTTAAGCTAATGTTAAGATAAGGTTATGGTTAAGGTAAGGTTAGGTTACGGTTTAAGGTTTAGCTTAGGTTAGGCTAAGGTGAAGATAAGGCTAAGGGTAAGGTGAAGATAAGGTTAAGGGTAAGGATAAGGGTAAGGTTAAGGTTACGTTAAGGGTAAACTCAAGGTTAAGGTTAGGTTAAGGTTAAGATAAGGTTAAGGTTAAGGTTAGGTTAAGGATAAAGTTAAGGTTAAGGTTAAGGTTATGGTTATGGGAAGGTTAAGGTTAATGTTAAGGTTAAGGTTAAGGTTACATTAAAGGTAAAGTCAAGGTTAAGGTTAGGTTATAGTTAAGTATAAGGTTAAGGTTATGGGAAGGTTAAGGTTAAGGTAAGGTTAAGGTTAAGGTTAAGGTTAGGTTAGGCTAAGGTTAAGGTTAGGTTAAGGGTTTGGTCAAGGTCAAGATTAAGGGTAGGTTAAGGGTAAGGTTAAGGTTATGGGTAAAGTTAAGGTCAAGGTTGGGTTAAGGGTAGGGTAAGGATCAGGTTAAGGTTAGGTTAAGGTTAAGGTTAAGGTTAGGGGAAGGTTAAGGTTAAAGTTAGGTTAACGTAAATGTTATGGGAAGGTTAGGTTAAGGTTAAGATTAAGGGTAATGTTAATGTTAAGGTTAAGGTTAAGGTATAGGTAAGGTTAAGGTTAAGGTCAAGGTTAGGTTATAGTTAATGTCAAGGTTAAGGTTAAGGTTAATGTTAAGCGTAAGGTTAAGGTTAACACTCGTAACCTTAAACTTCACCCTTAACCTTAACCTAACCATAACCGTACTAAACCCGTAACCTTAACCTTACCCTTGACTTTACCTTTAACCTAACCTTAACCTTAACGATAACCTAACTCTAACCTTGACCTTAACTTTACCCTTAACCTTAACCTTAACTTTAACTATAACCTAACCCTATCATTACCCTAACCATAACTGTAACCTTAACCTTACCTTAACCTTGACCTTGACCTTAACCTTAACCTTAAAATTATCCTTAACCTTACCCATAACCTTAACCTTAAATTTACACTTAGCCTTTACTTTACCCTTAACTTAACCTTAACCTTAGCCTTAGCCTTAACCTTATATTAAATTTAACCTTAACCTTACCCTTCACCTTCACCTTAACCTTAACTTTACCCTTAACCTTGCCTTTACCCATAAACTTAACATTAACCTTGACTTCACCCTTAACCTAACCTTAACCTTAACCTTAACCTTAACCTGACTCAATCAGTAACCTTAACCTTAACCTTAACCTTCCAATAACCTTAAGCTTAACTATAACCTAACCTTAACCTTGAGCTTAACTATAACCTAACCCTCACCATGACCAAACCCTTAACATTGACCTTCACCTTAACCTTAACCTTGACCTTAACTATAACCTAACCCTAACTTTAACATTGACAAAAACTCTTAACGTAACCTTAACCTTGACTTTACCCTTAATGCAACCTTAACGTTGACCTTGACCTTACTCTTAACATTAACCTTACCCTTAACCTTAACCTGACGAAACTCGTAACCCTAAACTTAGCCTTAACCTTACACTTAACCTTAACTATAACCTAACCCTAATCTTCACCAAACCTTAACCTTAACCTTACCCTTAAAGTAAAATTAACCTTGACTTTACCCTTAACCTTAACCTTACCCTTCTTCTAATCTTAACCTTACCCTAACCTTAACCCCAACCTTACCTATACCCTTAACCTTAACCTAACCTCAACCTCAACCTTATCCTTATCTTAACCTTAACCTTAAGGTTAAATTTAAAGGTAAGGTTAGGTTAAGGTTACGGCTAGGTTATAATTAAGGTCAAGGTTAAGGTTAATTTAAGGTTAAGGTTAAGTTAAGGTTAATGTTAAGGTTTTAGTTAAGGTTAAGGTTAAGATTAGGTTAGGTTGAGATTAAGATAAGAGTAAGGGTACGGTTAAGGTTACTTTAAGGATAAAGTCAAGGTTAAGGTTAGGTTAAGGTTAAGATAAGGTTAAGGTTAAAGTTAAGAAAAGGTTAAGGTTAAGATTAAGGTTAAGGTTATGGTTAAGGGTTTGGTCAAGGTTAGGGTTAGGTTAAGGTTAAGGTTAGGTTAAGGGTAAAGTTAAGTTTAGGATTAGGTTAAGGTTAAGGTTAAGGTCAAGGTTAAGCATAAAGATGAGGTTATGGTTAAGGTTAAGATTAAGGTTAAGATTAAGGTTAGGTTAAGGTTAAGGTTAAGGTTAATGTTAAGGGTAATGTTATAGTTAGGTTAAGGTTAAGGTTAACTTTAGGTTAAGGTTAAGATAAGGATAAGGTTAAGGTTAAGGTTAAGGTTAGGTTAAGGGTAAATTCAAGGTTAAGATAAAGTTAAGTTTAACATTGGGTTAAGGTTAGTGTTAAGGTTAGGGTAAGGTTAGGGTAATGGTTCGGGTTAAGGTTAATGTTAAGGGTTAAGGTTAAGGTTAAGGGTTTGGTCAAGGTTAGGGTTAGAGGCTTAACCATAACCTTAACATTAACCTTAACCATAACCATAACCATAACCTTAAGCTTATATTAACCTTAACTATAACCTAACCCTAACCTTTACCAAACCTTAACTTTACACATAACCTTAACTTTAACCTTACCCTTAACCTTAACCTTAACCTAACCTTGAGCTTAACCTTAACCTTGACCTTGACCTTGACCTTGACCTTAACTTAGCCTTAACCTTAACCCCAAACTTAACCTTATCCTACCCTTAACCTCAACCTTAAACTTCCCATACCCTTAACCTTAACCTTAATCTTAACCTTAACCTGACTAAACACGTAATCTTAACATTAACCTTAACCTAACCTTAACCTTATATTAAACCTAACCTTAACCTTAACCTTAAACTTAACTTTAACCTTACCCTTACCTTAACTTTAAGGGTAAAGTTAAGGTTAAGGTTCAGGTTTGGGTTTAGTCAAGTTAAGGTTAAGGGTTTGGTTAAGATTAGGGTTAGGGTTAGGTTATAGTTAAGGTTAAGGTTAGGTTAAGGGTAATGTAAAGGTTAAGGTAAAGGTGAAGGTTAAGGTTAAGGTTAGGTTAGGTTAAGGTAACATTAAGGATAAGGTTAAGGTTATGGTTATAGGAAGGTTAGGTAAAGGTTAAGGTTATGGGAAGCTTAAGGTTAAAGTTAGGTTAAGGTAAGGTTAAGGTTAAGGTTAGGGTCAAGGTTACGGTTAAGGTTAGATTAAGGTTAATTTTAAGGTTAAGGGTAAATTTAAGGACCTTAAACTATTCTTAAGCTTAACCTAACCTTAACCTTACCCTTAACCTTGAACTTATCCTTGACCTTAACCTAACCTTAACCTTAACCTTATCTTAACCTTAACCTAACCTTAACCTTGACCTTAACTCAACATTAACATTGACCTTAACCTAACATTAACCTTAACCTTAACCTCAAACTTATCTAAACCTTAACCTAACCTTAACCTTAACCTTAACGTAACTATAACCTTAACCTTAACCCTAATCTTAACCATAAATTTACCCTTAACCTTAATCTTAACCTTAACCTAACCTTAACCTTGACTTTACCCTTAACGTAACCTTAACCTTACCTTTAACCTTATATTAACCTTAACCTAACCTTAACCTTAACTATAACCTTAACCTTAACTTTCCCATAACCATAACCTTAACCTTAACTTTACCATTAACTAACCTTAACCTTGACCTTAACAATAACCCAACCCTAACCTTAACCCTAACCTTACCCATAAGTTTAACCTTAAGGTTAGGGTTAAGGTTAGGTTTAAGGTTAAGGTTAATGTTAAGGTTAAGATAAGTATAAGGTTAAGGCTAAGGTTAGGTTAAGGTTAGGGTAAGGGTTTGGTCAAGGTTAAGGTTAGGTTATAGTTAAGGTCAAGGTTAAGGTTATGGGAATGTAAAGGTTTGGTCAAGGTTAGGGTTAGGTTATGGGTAAGGTTAAGGTTAGGTTAAGGTTACGGTTAGGTTAAGGTTAATATTAGGTTAAGGTTAAGGTTAATGTTAAGGGTTTGGTCAAGGTTAATCTTAAGGGTTTGGTCAAGGTTAGGGTTGGGTTATAGTTATGGTCAAGGTTTATGTTAAGGGTCAGTTTATAGTTAGGTTAACGTTAGGTTAGGGTTAAGATAATGATAAGGTTAAGGGCTTGGTCAAGGTTAGGGTTAGGTTGAGGTTAAGGTCAAGGTTAAGGTTAGGTCTAGGTTAAGATTAGGTTAATGGCAAAGTTGAGGTTAAGGTTAGGTTAATGGTAAAGTTAAGGTTAATGTTAGGGTTAAGGTTTGGGGGAGGTTAAGGTTAACATTAAGGTTAAGGTTAAGGGTTTGGTCAAGGTTAGGGATAGGTTATAGTTAAGGGTAAGGTTTATGTTACAGTTTTAGTTAGGGTTAAGGTTAAGGTTAAGGTTAAGGTTATGGTTAAGGTTAAGGTGAAGGGTATAGGTTAAGGTTAAGGTTATGTAAAGGTTAAGGTTAATGGTTATTTCAGGGTCAAGGTTAAGGTTAGGGTTAAGGTTAAGGTTAGGTTAAGGTTAAGGTGAAGGTAAGGTTAAGGTCAAGGTTAAGGTTAAGTTTAAAGTTAAGGGTAAGGTTAGGTTAAGTTTAAGGTTAAGGTTAAAGTAAACCTTAACTTTACCCTTAAACTTACCTTAACCTTGACCTTAACATTTACTTTAACCTTAATAAACCTGTACCTTACTTTAAATTTGACCTTGACCTTAACCTTGACTATATCCTAACCCTAACCTTGACCAAACCCTTAACTTTAACCTTGAACTTCAAAAACCATTAACCTTAACGTTAACATTAACCTTAAACTTAACCTTACCCTTAACCTTCGCCTTAACCTTAACCTTAACTTTAAACTTAACCTGACCAAAATTTAACCTTAACCTTAACTTTACCCTTAACGTAACCTTAACCTTAACTATAAACTAACCCTAACCTTAACCTTAACCATAACCTTATATTTACCCTTAACCTTAACATTAACCTAGCCTTAACCTTAACCTAACCCTAAAACTTGACCAAACCCTTACCCTTAAACTTAACTTAACCTTAAACTTAATCTTAACCTTCCCATAACCATAACCTTAAACTTATCCTTAACCTAACTTAACCCTAACCTTGACCAAACCCTTAACCTTAAACTTAACCTTAACCATAACCTTATATTTACCCTTAACCTTAACATTAACCTAACCTTAACCTTAACCTAACCCTAAAACTTGACCAAACCCTTACCCTTAAACTTAACTTA
The DNA here is from genome assembly GCA_034641835.2 of Pinus albicaulis. Lineage (NCBI taxonomy): Eukaryota > Viridiplantae > Streptophyta > Pinopsida > Pinales > Pinaceae > Pinus > Pinus albicaulis. The sequence continues at coordinate 763,071 of MU968330.1, read as the reverse complement.
ACCTTAACCTTAATCTTAACCTTCCCATAACCATAATCTTAACCTTATCCTTAACCTAACTTAACCCTAACCTTGACCAAACCCTTAACCTTAAACTTAACCTTGCCCCCTTAACCTAACCCTAACCTTGACCAAACCCTTAACCTTAACCTTAACCTTAACCTTAACCTAACCTTAACCTTAACTTTAACTTTACCCTAACCTTAACCTTAACCTTAACTATAGCCTATCCTTAACCTTAACTTTACCCCCTTAACCTAACCCTAACCTTGACCAAACCCTTAACCTTAACCTTAACCTTAACTATAACCTATTTTTAACCTTGACCTTAACTGTAACCTAACCCTAACCTTACGAAACCTTTAACCTTAACCTTAACCTTACCCCCTTAACCTAACCCTAACCTTCACCAAACCTTTAACGTTAACCTTAACCTTATCTTTAACTTTATCCTAACCTTAACCTTAACCTTAACCTTAACTATAACCTAACCCTAACCTTGACCAAACCCTTAACCTTAACCTTGACCAAACCCTTAACCTTAAGCTTAACTTGACTAAACCTGTATCCTTAACCTTAACCTTAACCTTAACTATAACCTAACCCTAACCTTGACCAAACACTTAACCTTAACTTTAACCTTAACCTTAACCTTGACGTTAACTATAACCTAACCCTAACCTTCACCAAATCCTTAACCTTGAATTTTACCTTAACCTTAACTATAACCTAACCCTAACCTTTACCTTAACCTTAACCTATCCTTAACCTTGACCTTAACTATAACCTAACCCTAACCTTGACCTTAACCTTAACATTAACCTTAACCTTCTCATAATCTTAACCTTAACCTTCAATTTACCCTTAACCTAACCTTAACCTAACCTTGACCTTAAATTTAACCATAACCTAACCTTGACCTTAACCTTAACCTTCCCTTAACCTTAACCTTAACCTTAACCTTCTGCTCTCTAAACTATTGGTAACAGGCAGAAATTTGGGGAAGCTCAAAAGCATAAAACTTAATGGAAATAGTATGCTGAAGTATGCTCTGGTTAAACTAAAACTAAAAACAAAAATGATGGCAAATTATGGATCGATGGCCTCTTCTTATTAAACGTTCGAAATGTGGAATAAATTTTACCCACTTGCCAAAGGGCCCCTAGACAATGGCTCTAGGTCCCAATGCAAGGATGTTGCCTTCCAAGCTCTACCTCTGATGCAGTCTCACTCTCTCTCTCTACTGTGGTGGACTAAGATGTTAGGTGGCCAACTATCAAGTCCTCTTTAGCTCCAGCTCTGGGTCACACACAATTCTGGTGTTGCTTTGGCTACTTTGGCTAGCATAACATTGTCATCACACTTTTTTCATCTCTTGGTGGGTTTATATTGGTGAGCTTCAAATCCTCCTTCCCTCCCTTGGTACATGATGGATGGTGACCCAAGGGAGAGGTGTGATTCCATTGTGTGATCAAATATTATTTTGTGTGCTCACATAATGTCTAAGGAAGCGTTGGTGGGTGTCTTTAGGCAACTTTCACATAAGGAGTAACTGTCATTTTCTTGTTGTGGTCCCAAAAAGTGACTTTTTTCCATTTCTAGGAATGCACACTTATCGGCCAAAAAGCCGCACAAAAGGCACTCTTTTCGAAGGATAAAGTGCACATTTGAGCATTTATGACTAGTTCAAATATGATTTTCTCAAAACCTTAGAGATTTTAAATACTCCCTGATTCCATCATGTATTCTTTTCCTGTAAATCCTGGGCTCGACATTAATTGATGTCATTTTCTGCTATACGATTTTCCAGTGTTAACACTAACCTTAACTTTAACCTTAACCTTAACCTTAACCTTTTCCTAACCATAACCTTACCCTTAACCTTAACCTAACCCTAACCTTAACTTTACCCTTAACCGAACCTTAACCTTAACCTTAACCTAACCCTAACATTAACTTTACCCTTAACCTAACCTTAACCTTAACCTTAACCTAACCCTAACCTTAACTTTACTCTTAACCTAACCTTAACCTTAACCTTAACCTTATCTTAACCTTAACCTTAACCTTAATACACACCTTTTTCTTTCTTTTGAGGAGCTAGATATTGAAATTGGATTATCTCTATGATTACAGCACTTCAATATTTGAATTTAGGTACCGACGTAGCCCACTAAAATATCTTTCGAATGCCACAGGTCTGACCTGATTTGGATTCTCCAAGACAAAGTTGTGTCCAATCTCCCACAATGACCTAATTATGGATTGGTTCAGTAGAATGAACTTGTATGACTTTCCACGTGTCACTGTTTCATCCTTCAGATCTGAAATTGATAGCCAAGAAACTGCATTCCGTGCAATTGCGACCACTTTTTATGGCACTCCAATCCGATGCTCCGAGAGAGAGCTATGAATCTTTTCCCATGAGCCTGAAAAAGAGCTACATTCCATAGATCATATCTCTAAAAATATTGCGAACCAAGATCTGAAATTGTTTGACGAGTTTCCTCAGGATTTCTGCTTCGCACCCTAAAAATTTTAGATTCTGAACCTTCGTAGAAAACGCGATATAGAAAAAATTCCACGATGACCTGTTTAGAGCAGCAAAACCCTAGAATCCAAAGCTCCGATTCCAAATGTTGTGTAACGAGCTCCAAAAATAGAAGAAAAGAGATATCAAAGCCTTATAAATAAGCCATTTCGAGGGGGAAACCTCCAATACATTACATAAATGAAAAATTCTTGGATGTTACAATTTACAAAACCTCTTTTCTATATATAGGACTCCATGGGGCCATAATGTAATCCTAGTGGGGCCACAATGTAATCTTAGCTGAACTAACAATAATAATTTAAGGGCACAATAATAACAATATCGGGGTTACAAGGGTACAATAACAATAAGGGGGTTAGACTAACAACAATAAGGGACTATACTAGTACTATAGGTACCTAAAATTAACCTTAACTTAACCTAACCTTAACCTTAACCTTAACTATAACCTAACCCTAACCTTCACCAAACCCTTAACCCTAACCTTATCTTAACCTTAACCTAACCTTAACCTTAACCTTAACCTAACTATAACCTTACCCTTTGTAGAAATTCGAATAATTTGCTGAGTTATTCTCCGAGATTATCCTGATTACACACTATTTAAGCTTCATGCATAATACATAACCTCTTCTACAATTGATCATCAATATGTGGAAATAGAAAGCAGTCGCATGTGCTCATTAAAACACAATCAAGCACACATATCAACACAGGATGTAATGGGGAAAGAAATAGCTGAAAAACCCCAACTATATGTATATTATAATGATGGAGAACATGTAACAATACTGTAAAGACCAATCTAGGATTCTAGATTAGACTCAATTTAATGTCGACCAAGGTAGGTAGTCTTAGAGGCACGTCTTATATTTATAGACCTAAAAGGATCTGTTCTATTTGTCTAAATAAATGTCTAATTGTGACAGGTTCTAGCACTCCTTTACAAGAGATTAAAATATGTTTCCTTTTCACAATTTAAACACTTATATTATCAAATTTAATCTACTGATCTAAAAAAACAGAGTGTTACTAGTCTGAGCTTTCAAAGCTCTTATGAGGATATGTTTCACAAAAACTCTTTCAAGATAACACACTAAACATACTAAAAATCAAATTCATAAAAACAGGGTTCATAGAGATGTTTTGAAATTCAATGCTTGATTAAACCTTTTACAAGGACTCGTTCAATAATTTTGCAATTGAATTTTCAAGCTACTACTATGAATCATAAAATAACAATCACAAGATCTTCTAATTAAATTAATGAACTCACAAGCAATGAAATGGAATAAAACACTGTTCAGATCTGAAGACTAAATTCTATGAAACATAAAACATAAAAGAAAGTGTACCAATCCTCACGTAGGGCCCTTCCACGCTCTGATGGCACACTTTGATGAACTTCAAATGATAAAAACCGTTAACTCATAAACAACATAATTGATGAAATTATGCCTTTCATTAAGTTTTGAGAATGGATTACATTCAAAATAGAGTTCTGGAATACGCTTTACAGTCTTAAGTCTGCTTTCCTCAATGTTTTCACTTGCATGCTTCTCTAATCAAAATTCTCCTATTTATTAAAATTTACAACCAAAAGGCTATTTTCATTCCTCCCTCATCCTAACTGATTCCAAAACAGTTCGAATCAGTTTAGAGTTCCTAATATTAAGCAAAAGATCAAGTACATTCATTATGACTTCTGATTTTTCTGCTGAATAGGCTAAGTTTGACCGTCATTGACCATATATTCAGGAGCTCCAAATTCGATGCTAAATAGATTTTCCACCATGTATGTACATCCTAGATCATGTCCTTGCCTTCTGTTTCGATTTTCTTGCCATGCCACATGTCACAACATAAACTGATTATAGGAAGTCATTACATCCCGTAATTTTGTTGAAAAATTCCAAGTTTTAACATAAAAACCCATAAATTAAATTTAATGTAAAATAACAATTATAATGCTTCATTAATCAATTTCAATGGACTTATGGGGAGTTTATGGAGGAAAATGATAGATAAATGATGGATTTTTAGAAGAAAAGGATAGCAATAAAATAGTACCAACATCTCCCCCAAACTCAATGATTTAGCATGTCCTCATGCTAATCCTGATGTGCTCCCTTTAAATTCTATTTCAGCTTGTGCCTCTGCTGCTTGTAACAATACATCCACATTCTTCTGAACTTGGGCATTCTTCTGAACTTGGGACTGATGTTTTATATTCTTATATTTTTCATTGAGAATTTTTTTCTGAGTGTACCATTTTGTTGCCCAATTACATATTTCAGTTTGATCAGTCTTAAGTTCTTTGACTTTCTTCTTCAGTTTCTCATTTTTCTGTTGTATCTTCTTGCTCTGAGCTCTCAACATTTCATTTTCCTTCTTTATGACCTTCTCTAACATGTTTGTTTCCATCAATTCCTCTTTTAGCCTTTCAATCTGTTTCTCTAACCTTTTCTGATTCTTATTGTAGGTACTGGTTCTTCCTTTTCTTTCTTATTTCTTTCAGTTTCCATCTCTGCTTCTTGTTCTGACTGTGAGTTAGCACTACTTTCAATTTCCATTGGTGTAATTGCATTCTGCTCTGGTTGATCATCTTGTGTTTGACTCCTTTTCATTCTCCTTGATCTTCTCTTATAAGTAGTGAAGATTTTATCTTTTTTAATTCTCTTGGCAGTTTCTTGCCTCTGCCTTCTTGTCCTTACACTACTGCTCGGTTGAGGAACATTGCTTGATTTAAGCTAAGGGGTTTCTTCATCAATATCAATCATCAATTCTGTGCTTCCTTACTTCTCTTGTTCTTCTTCTCTAACTTTGATTTGATTGTCAATTAAAAATTCTTTCCATGTTTTTCCTCTCCTCTGCAACTCAGATTCAATTAGTATTTTGATCAAACCAAAATGATATAAACTCCTATCTTCATTACCTTTGTGTTTTTGAATTTTCTTCGACATTTTAGTCAGACTTTGTAAGAGAAAATAGGGCAGACTGATAGTGCATTGGCCTTTCAAGTGCAACAGAATTTTTATGTGATATAGGTATACTATACTATAACGTCCTTCACATGTAACAATTTTTGAATAATGTATACCATCTCATCCCATGGGTGAATTAACCAGCTTCTAGGAACACCCTTTTTCCAGTTAACAGAAGAAACCCTTGACCTTGACATAAACTGAGTCCATGATTTTTCCCTAAATTGCTTGGTTTTGAAATACTTTTCTCCTTCAGGACTGATTTCCAATGTTTGTGCTATTATATCCTCTGAAATTCTAAAAGAGACATTTCCTACTAAAGCTTTCTCTCCATTGAAGGAAAATGCAAATTGCTTCGTAACCTCTTCATTATTTCCATTAAATTTCTATAGAAAAGGAAACCAATGTTTTTCCTCTAAAATCTTGACACAGTATTCATGATACTTTGAACTATCAAATTTTTCGGGCTCTGCTCTATTGGTCATTTTTAAAAAAAATCTCTATTCTAACCCCTTTTTTTATGCTAAAAAATTCAATCAGGGTTTTCAACTTGTTACCTCTTTTCCCACGTTCCACTGAGCTGACCTGGTTAACGTCCTCAATTCTCTGAGCTGACTTCTTCAATTACCTGAGCTGTTTCGCCAAATTCTGGGCGGACGTAAAGAAAAATTCTGGATAAGCCTGTCTGCTATATTTTCTCCTTTTTTTTAGCACCGGCTATCTCGGCCCTCCTTAAGAAACTCAAAATCTGAAAATTAACTCTTTAACTAACTTTATGAACTCAGAGAAATAAAAATTCAACAACCGACCTTCATTTTGCTTGATGTCATACGATAACGCAGAGAACAGAGTATTACTATCATAGGTCATGAGTTTGTTTGCAGAGTCGGACGACACATTCAAATCATGAATACAAAGGAGCAGTACTAATGTATAGAAGCATAATCATGATACAAATCATGTGATGATAACGGATACATTCCATAAGCAAATTTGGGTCAGAGCATCGTTTTTGTAACTCCATCAGTCGAAAAGAATGCAATCATGCGTTTTACAAATGTCTTTCTATTGAGCAGACTCTTCATTGAGTGTCTATTAAGACCACTTCTTGTTGGTACTTTTATTGACAGAGGTCAGATTTAAAAATGATGAGTTTTTGAAGAGCGGTTTATGAAAAGGTTTGAAGAGCGCAATAGGAATAGGAAATAAAAATAGGCTAAGGTATGAATGGAAATGATCATTTAGAAATAGGCAGAAGGAATAGGAAATATTACAAAGGTTATGGATATAAGGATTTTTGAAATTGATAATCAAGCAATAATAATTATCATTTTTTTGAACACTAAAATAATTTAAGAATTTTAAATGTTAAAAATGAAAATTTCAACAATACTTTACACTTGTTGGCTGACAGAATGTTGATTTAGCTTGCACAGGTGTGACTGATCTATTTGTACAGGTATGCCTGATCTTTATTTTTCAAAATAGGTCCCTTTGAAATGAATATAACAGGTCCCTTCAAAATCTGAAGAGCCATGTTTGTGAAGCTTCTTTTATCCTTGGTGTTGATGTAGCCTTAGAATTCTGATGATAAGCAACCTTTGAAAACTTTGTTGAATTAGCCTGATGTATCTCTAATGCAGTCTTTAACAGGTCCCTCTGATATTGGTAATGTTCACATAGTCTTCTGAATAGGTCCCACTGCATATTGGTAATGTTGACATAGTCTTCTGAACAGGTCCCACTGCATATCTCATTGCTTAAACAGGTCCCTCTAATTAGAACAAAAGCAGCTCTTTTATTGAAATACTGAATAACTGAAACAAATTCCTTGAAGATTTAAAAATTGAGGAGATAAGATAGGGAAAAACCACTGATTCTTCTCCCCCACTAAGTGTTTGACTTGTCCTCAAGTCATTATTGAATTGATGAAAAACAGTAAACAAATAGAACAAAAAATTCTTACCAGCCAAATGATTGGTTTTCCAGTAAGAATTCGGGTTTAGAGTGTGCCAGAGTCTGGTTTTCACATCTAAACCATTATTTATTTTTTATTTTTTATTTTTTATTTTTTATATATATATTTTATTTTTTATTATTATGTTTTTTATTTTTTTATTTTTTTTTAAAAGAAATTGAAATGACTAAGGTAGAGATATCACAGCTGAAGGCTGTGATATCTCAACCTCCTTTTGCTGAGATACAGTTTGAATAAAATCTTCCTTGCTGATGGGCTTATGATAGAGTTTTAGCCTGTGTCCATTGACAATAAAGGTTTTGCCTTCTCCATCAATTGTAGTAAGTTTGACCGATCCATTTTCATATGCTTGAACTATTTCATATGGGCCCATCCAATGTGTTGTAAATTTGGCTTTATGAAATCTGAATTTAGAGTCAAAGAGTAAAGCCCAGTCTCCTTCTTTAAACTAATTCTTTTTAATGTGTGCATCATGCCACTGCTTCCTTTGTTTCTGCATTAGGATTGTTCTCTCTTCTGCTTGCTGCCTCATCTCATCTAACTGGTTCAATTGCATAATTCTCTCCTTTTGTGCTTCATTGAGATCAATTCCTAAATCTGCAGCCATTTTATAAGTATGTATCTGAAATTCGATAGGAAGCATTACCTCTTTTCCATACACCAAATGATATGGTGTAAATCCTGTAGTGTCTTTCCACGCAATTCTGTAAGCCCACAGTGCATCTTTGAGCTTTTCCTCCCAATTCTTTCTGTTCATTGCTACTGTTTTAGTGATAATTCCCTCCAAAGTTTTATTTGTTGATTCCACTTGGCCATTGTCCTGTGGATGGTAAGGTGTGCTTTTTCTGTGCTTTATTTTATATTTTTCTGTGATATCTTGAACCAACCTTGAAGTGAACTGAGTACCTTGATCTGTGACTATCTCCCTAGGTACTCCATACCTTACAAAAATTTCTTCAAAGAGGAAGTTTACCACTGTTTGCTCTATTGCTCGGACTAATGCTTTTACTTCAGCCCATTTTTTCACGTAATCAGTACATACTAGGATGTAATTTTTTCCCTTTGATGGTGGATTGATGGGACCTACAAAATCTAGAGCCCATTTTTCAAATGGCTCTAAATGTACTTGGGGCTGAAGTGGCATTTCATCTGAAGCTGTGGGTCTACCCATTCTTTGACAACTGTCACAACTCTTCACATACTTCTTGGAATCCTTAAAAATAGATGGCCAATAGTAGCCAAGGCTGAGAATCTTGAATGTTGTCCTCTTGGCTGCAAAATTCCCACCACACGGTTCGTCATGACAAGATTTTAAAATATCAATTATTTCATCATTTCTTACACATCTTCTAATAATCATATCATAACTGGTGTAAAATAAATCTCCATTGATCCATGAATATCTAGCACTTTGTTTGATGAGCCTCTTCTTCTCCTTTGTAGTAAAATATGGAGGTGTCTTTCTTGTGGACAAATAATTGGCTAAGTCAGCATACCATGGATCTACTACTGAAATTGAAAATAGATTTTCATCTGGAAAAGAATCTTCAACCGGAACAATCTCACCTGAGTTCTGGAGTCTAGAAAGAAAATCTGCCACCTGATTCTCCTTACCTGGTCTATCTAACACTGTAATATTAAATTCCTGTAGTAATAACAGCCATCTGGTAACTCTTCCATTAGTGATTGGTTTATTCATTATATATTTAATGGCTGAGTGGTCAGTATGTACAAAAACCTCATAACCAGTTATATAGTGTCGGAATTTATTTACAGCGTGTATGATTGGAAGAATTTATTTTTCAGTGACTGTGTAGTTTAATTCTGCAGGTGTTAGATTTTTGCTGATAAAATAGATAGCATAATTGAAAGACTCTTCTTTTTGGCCTAATGAAGCACCTACTGTAGTATCAGATGCATCTGAAAAGATGTGAAATGGTAGGGTCCAATTAGGTCCTTTTAAGACTGGTGTGGTTGATAGTTTTTCTTTGAGTATTTCAAAAGATTTCTGACAATCTTCATTCCAGTTGAAAGGTGTATCTTTTGCTAGAAGCTTAAACAGAGGTAGAGCTATTTTGCTAAAATGTTCAATAAACATTCTATAATAGCTTGCATACCCAAGAAAACTTCTTACCTCTTTTTGAGTCTTCGGAATTGGCAAATTGACAATGATCTGAATTTTTGATGGATCAACTTTAATGCCTTGAGAAGAAATATAGTGACCCAATACTATCCCTTCATTTAGCATCATAAAACACTTTTCATTGCTCAGGGACGGATTAGCTTCAATACATCTCTTCAAAACTTTCTCAATATTTTCTAATGAATGCTCAAATGAATTACCATACACCGAAAAATCATCCATATAAACTTCAACACACTCATGAACTAAATCAACAAAAATAGCTAAAACAGCTCTCTAAAATGTAGCTGGAGTGTTACAAAGTCCAAATGGTAAAAAATTATAGGCATAAGTGCCCCAGGGACAAGTAAAAGTGGTTTTATCCTGGTCCTCTAAGGCTATCCTGATCTGGTTATAGCCACTGAAACCATCAAGAAAAGAGAATGATGATTTCCCAGCTAATGTATCTAGCACTTGGTCAATGAATGGTAGTGGGAAATAATCTTTGAGGGTTGCTTTGTTCAATTTCCTATAATCAACACAAATCCTCCACTTTCCATTTTTCTTGGGCACTGCTACCAATGGGGATACCCACTGACTATCAGAGATAGGATAAATAAAATTAACTTTCAATAGTTTTTGTAATTCCTCTCTAACAATATCTTGAAGAATGGGATTCATTCTTCTCTGTGGTTGCCTCACTGGTTTTATGTTATTATCTGTGTAAATATGGTGAGTGCATGTTTCAGGGTGGATTCTGTGCATATCGGTGTAGTCCCAAGCAAATGCTTTCTGATACTTTCTCAATAATTGAATCAATTTTTCTTCCTGAGATAAGTCTAGGTGAGTGCTAATATTCAATGTTTTTCCTGGACTAATCTCTATAGTCTTACTCTGAGTGTTTTTGATAGATTGAATGGGAAAAATGTTTTCAAATGATGTTTGCAAAGAATGGAGGGTACATATTTCTTGAAAACTCTGTGCTAAAAGTTCATCTGCAGCATGTTATTGATCATTTCTTAATTCTTCAGACATATCAGGTTGGGAAAGGAACAATTCTATCAAATCATCATTATTATCTTCATGAAAATCATAGATCTGATTGATGCTGAAAACATATTGAACTTCTTCCTTATCATTGTATTTATCATCAAGCCATAATTTGTTTGCTACTGCTGGTGTTTGTGCTACTGGGTAAAGAGTGAGTTGTTTCCTTTCAGTTCCTCGTGAAATGATCATATTACCTAATCGACACCCTATGAATGCATCAGTAGTTGCTAACCATGGTCTACCAAGGATGATAGGTGACCTCCTAAATTTGATTTTGGTTGAAGAACTAAAAATTCCACTGGATAATCTGAAGAGTCCAGTGAAACAATTATGTCCTCCAAAATCCCTTCAGGAATCACTTTAGACCTATCAGCTAGTTCTAGAACAATTGGTGTGTATTGCAAGTTTCTCAGTTGGAGTGTTTTCATTGTGTCAAGAGTCATCACATTTATTGTTTCCCCTAGGTCAATTAAAGTATTTGGAATAGGTATGTTGTTAATGATTGTAGTGACTCTGGGAATGCCAGGATCAACATATTTTTCCATTGAAATGGTGTTTGTCATAAGGCCAGCTAGATGTCCAATAACGTGAATTGTTTGTGGATCAAGTCTTTTTCTTGTAGGCTTCTTGAGGCATAGTTATTTAATTGCTTTATTATATATCGGAATGTCTTTTATGGCTTGGAGTAGTGGAATTTTTATATAGACATTCTTCAGCTCATCTAAAGCATCAAACTGTGGTAAGGACATGGGAAGTTTCGCTTGGATCAATCTTTCCAGAAAAGGTGGTGGTTGCAATGGTTGGATTTGTTTATTTTTGATGTCATCATTTTGTTTCTTTTGATTTGGAGTTTCATTTTCATTGAATTTGTTTTCTTCTTGTTTCTCAGCTACGGGAAGTTCTTTTTGAAGTACCTTACCAGACCTCAACTCAATATTTTGTAAAGGTAATGTGGGATATGATGGTCCCTCATCTACACTGTAAGCTGGTCTTTCTGCTCTATTATTTGGATTTGGTACAGGTTGAGTAGGAATCTGAGTGGGTCTAGGAGGTTGGTTAGATGGAAATTGTAATTGGGGTGAATTTATTGGTGGAGGAGCAGGCAATGTTTGTTGAATGTTTTGGGGTTGATGGACAACTTGCTGCTGAGGATATTGCTGATATGTTTGAGGATACTACTGATATGGCTGATGATACTATTGATATGGTTGAGAATATTGTTGGTATGGTTGAGGATATGATGAGTATTGCTGAAATGGTTTCCATTGTTGTTGTGGGTAATTTTGGTGTTGCCATGGCATGGGTACATTCCAAGAATTCTGAACATACATCTGATCTTATGCAGGAAATTGCAAATTTTGGTTTGGAAACATACCTGGAGGTGGAGGTCTCGGTTGCCATGGTCTCTTCGCACCCATGAAATACACATTTTCCATATCTGCATTGGCTTCCAAGTTACAATTCTGCAAAATCTTGATTTTAGAACAATGAAATATATCATGATTTTCAGTACAAAAGGCACACACTTGAATGTTTTCTAAAGGACAATCTTTCAAAGCATGTTTCTTCTGGCATTTTCGACAAAAGACAGCCATTAATTGATCTTCTTCTTCTTGTCTTTTCTTTGCTTTCAGAGTGTCAATTTGATTTCCTAAGGTGCTTAATATGTCTGTTTTGAATTCTTCTAATAAGTTTCCTATTTCAACCCTTGTGACACTAGCTGAAGCAGATTTTGTGGCTTTAGATGATATAGCTCTTTTTCCATTTCTAGCTTTGCTCCTGAAATACTTTTCACATAAGTCAGCAATTTCATCAAAAGGTAAGGTGGAAATATCACCTTTTCCCATCAAATTAAGATCATCTAAGTATTCCTCTCGAATGCCCTTCAAAAATATTGTTCGGATCAGATTAAGAGACATGGTTCTATGTTTTGATTTTTGTAAATTGTAGACAAATCTTTCCAAATACTCCTCTAAACTTTCATCCTCTTGTTGATTCATTCTGAAGATATCATCTTTAGAATCTTTCGATCTACAATAAGGTTGGTATTTCTTTAGGAATATTTTTCACATGCCATCCCAATCAGTTATTGCATGTTCACCAAGTCCCATGAACCATCTTAATGATGATGCTTTTAATGTTGCTGGGAAGAGTCTAAGCCTATGGGCATCATTTGTGTAACCATATGTTCGGCATACTATGTCAAATTCAAACAAGAATGAATCTGGATCTTCCGAAGCCATGCCATAAAAATTTGGTAACACAGATGGAGGTATGTTTTTCATTTTTATTTCCTCATCATGATTTTCTCCTGGTTCTTGAATAGGAAATTTAAAGGTTGAATCTTCCTCCTATCTTTGATCTTGGTCTTCTTTTTGTTTCAGTTCAGCCTCTCTCTGTCTTCTTCTTTCCTCCTGCGGTCTCTCATATTCTCTAAGTTGTTCATGAGTAGGACCTCTTGTTGATCCTCCTCCTTCCTCAACCATTTTGATAGGTTCCTCTGTTGTTTTAAGTTCTTGTTCAGTGTCACTTGTTTCAAAGAGAAGTTGTTGTGCTGGTTCTTCTCCTAATTGAATTTTTTCAAAATCAGTAGGGTCAAGGAGAGATTTTTGAGTTGTTTTGCTGCTTTTTCTTGTTATAGAGGATTCAGGAATATGTTTCTTCTTTTCTTCGTATGCCAATAAAATTTGTCTCTCTATAAGTGTAAGTCTTTGGCCTGATTTTTGTTTATCCTCTAATTCTTGTACAGTGACTTTCCCAGCTGGAGTTGTGTGTTCAATTCTTTCTAAAGGGTCTGCTCCTAATGGTGGGTTAGTTCTTGTATGGGGGGTTTTTATGAATCTGCCTTTATCATCTCTAGGTCTAGACATATGTAAACATGACTTCTAAAATGATAAATTAAAATTAAATCTATGTTTTTGTTTGTTTTTGTTTGTTTTTTTTTTTTTTTTTTTAGAAATCCTCCACTTGTGCCTCCCTGGCAACGATGCCAAAATGTAAAGACCAATCTAGGATTCTAGATTAGACTCAATTTAATGTCGACCAAGGTAGGTAGTCTTAGAGGCACGTCTAATATTTATAGACCTAAAAGGATCTGTTCTATTTGTATAAATAAATGTCTAATTGTGACAGGATCCAAAACTCCTTTACAAGAGATTAAAATATGTTTCCTTTTCACAATTTAAACACTTATATTATTAAATTTAATCTACTGATCTAAAAAAACAAAGTGTTACTAGTCTGAGCTTCCAATCCTCTTACGAGGATATGTTTCACAAAAACTCTTTCAAGATAACACACGAAACATACTAAAAATCAAATTCATAAAAACAGAGTTCATAGAGATGTTTTGAAATTCAATGCTCGATTAAACCTTTTACAAGGACTCGTTCAATAATTTTGCAATTGAATTTTCAAGCTACTACTATGAATCATAAAATAACAATCACAAGAGCTTCTAATTAAATTAATGAACTCACAAGCAATGAAATGGAATAAAACAATGTTCAGATCTGAAGACTAAATTCTATGAAACATAAAACATAAAAGAAAGTGTACCAATCCTCACGTAGGGCCCTTCCACGCTCTGATGGCACACTTTGATGAACTTCAAATGATAAAAACTGTTAACTCATAAACAATGTAATTGATGAAATTCTTCCTTTCATTAAGTTTTGAGAGTGGATTACATTCAAAACAGAGTTTTGGAATACGCTTTACAGTCTTAAGTCTGCTTTCTTCAATGTTTTCACTAGCATCCTTCTCTAATCAAAATCCTCCTATTTATTAAAATTTACAACCAAAAGGCTATTTTCGTTCCTCCCTCATCCTAACTGATTCCAAAACAGTTCGAATCAGTTTAGAGTTCCTAATCTTAAGCAAAAGATCAAGTACATTCATTATGACTTCTGATTTTTCTGCTGAATAGGCTGAGTTTGACCATCATTGACCATATATTCAGGAGCTCCAAATTCGATGCTAAATAGATTTTCCACCATGTATGTACATCCTAGATAACGTCCTTGCATTATGTTTCGATTTTCCTGCCATGCCACATGTCACAACATAAACTAATTACAGGAAGTCATTACATCCCGTAATTTTGTTGAAAAAATCCAATTTTTAACATAAAAACCCATAAATTAAATTTAATGTAAAATAACAATTATAATGCTTCATTAATCAATTTCAATGGACTTATGGGGAGTTTATGGAGGAAAATGATAGATAAATGATGGATTTTTAGAAGAAAACGATAGCAATAAAATAGTACCAACAAATAAATAGTAAAATACTCCTCACAAGTACTCAGTACTATCTCCAAAAGCTACACACAAACTATATGAGATTTGAACAAGTCAGGGGTTCAAATCTCCTCCACAAGTCTGCCTGCCTCTACTGTGAAATCCAAGTGAGTAATGAGTGAGATCCAAGTTCGAATCCCACTAGCTCCAACTGCGCAATCCTGATTGGAAATCTCCATCAAAGTGTGTGCAAATCTCATGCACAATCAATGGTCACAACTGATAATCAATCACACCCTTTCACCCACCTCTAACACTGGTCTCCACTGAACTGTCCATGCATTGCAGTTAACTGATGTGTTCTTTAGTTGATTTATGAGTTAATAATTAGTGAATTAATTAATAATTAATTCACACCACTCATCACTAGTGTATTTGTCAGTTAGACTAAATACAACTAGTTCAACTAAGTTAAATAGAACACAACTCCACCAACTGTCTCATTAACTCCACCAAACTCTGCCACATGAGTTCTAACTGAAGTCAACCATGCATTAGCTCAACTAACCCCTAAGAATAGTGTAATTCCTTCTGTCAGCTGCATGTGCCACATCCAAGCATCAAACTGAAGTGCTCCAAGAGGATAAGATAATGTTTATAGTCTAAATGTTATTAAGGGTTAATAATATTTGACTGTTCTATTTTTAGCCCGGTAGTCTAAAAATAGAAACCGCCCAATGTCTAAAAATAGAGGTCCATATATTTTTACCAACTCGACCAATCATCCATAAATAGTATCCTGAAACTCATAGACCATGATCCATATGTATAAAAATAGACATAGTCTAAAAATAGACTTTGTGCCAAAAATAGCCTGCGAGCCCACTTAGTGAAGGTGACTTCATTTCACTAAGCTCCATCATCTTGTTGCATTTTCAACACTCCCTCTCAAAAAGATATGGATTGTCTGAAACCCCTATCCTGCCTCTGCGGTATTCGAATTTTCTCCTGGCGAGCGCCTTCGTCAAGATGTCAGCATCCTGATTCTCCGTGGGAATATATGAAAGTAACATGATTCTCCGCTGCACACAATCTCTGATATGATGGTACCTGATGTCGATGTGTTTGGATCTATCATGAAATACTGGATTAGCCGAGAGTTTAATGCAACTCTAGTTATCACAGTAAATCATAGTAGGCTCCAAGTGTGACCCGAACAACCCGACCAGAATCTTCCTCATCCATATGGCCTCGCATGCAGCCAAGCTTGCTTCCATATACTCAGCCTCTGCTGAACTGAGTGCCACGGATCTCTGCTTCCTGCTGTACCAAGAAACTATTGTCGACCTGATACTAAAGATTCCTCCAGATGTTCTCTTTTTGTCCGTTGGGTTCCCTACCCAATCTGCATCTGTGAAGCCACATAGCTTCACCTCATCCTCCTGTCTGTACCGCAAGCCATATCCCGATGTGCCACTAAGATAACGCAATACATGCTTTCCTGCCTTCCAAAAGAGCTTGGTAGGCTTGCGAAAGCTGGTTAACAGCATAGCATATATCGGGTCCTGTATTGACCAGATACATAAGCGACCCCACCAACTGTCGATAAACAGTGGCATCCACTACCTCCGTTGAAGTAGCATCCTCCTTCCTCTAACCTCCAGGAAGAGGAGTATCAACAGGCTTGCAGCCATGCATGTTGAACTTCTCCAATATTTCTCAGGCATACTTACCCTGAGAAACAAATAGTCCATCACTGCGCTGCCAAATTTCCAATCCCAGGAAATAATGAAGGAGGCCCAAGTCCTTCATCTCAAACTCTCTAGCAAGATCCTCCTTGCATGAAAGTATCAACAGCTCATCACCCGTCAAAATTAGATCATCCACATAAAGTACAATGATCAGCAACTTCCCCTCCACCATAATCTGGTACATGTTAGGATCCGCCTCACTCTTGGAGAATCCAAGTCCGGTGAAATAACTGTCTATCTGTGTGTACCAAGCACGAGGTGCTTGTTTCAACCTGTACAATGCTCTCTTGAGTCTGCACACATGTAACTCACTGCTAAAGATCTCGAAACCTTCGAGCTTCTCTATGTACACCTCCTCCTCAATGACTCCATTGAGGAACGCAGTCTTCACATCCATCTGATGGATGTGCCACCCCATCTGTGCTGAGAGAGCCAGGATCGTTCGTATGGAAGAGTACCTTGCGATAGGTGCAAAAGTCTCCTCATAATTGATCCCCTCGATCTGAGAGAAGCCTCGAGCAACAAATCTTGCCTTATACTTCTCTACACTCCCGTCAGCCGCCTGCTTCACTTTGTAGATCCATCGCGAACCCACCACTGATTTCCCTTTCGGTCTTGGGACAATCTCCCATGCACTGTTTTTGACAATCGAATCATACTCTTCCACCATGGCATCTACCCATGCGGGGTCCTCCACAGCTTCCTCGAAAGAGGATGGCTCCGTCACGACATATTTTCTCACAAGAGCCATGTATCCAGTGTACCGATCCGGTGACTGTCTCTGTCTGCACTGTGTTGTAGGTGGTCCTACAATCTTCTTTGCATCTTGAGCCAGTCGCTCAGCTTCTGTAGTGCGCTTGCGCCCTCTGATGGTTGGAGCTGCATGAGTGGTCTCTTCCACTCCATGATCTTCCTCTTGTGGCTGATCCACATCCAGAAGCTCATCCTTAGGAACTAATAGCTCCTCATCTGCATGCAAGTGTGGCTCCCTCTCAAGCGAACACTTCATGGATTTCTCCTCCTAAAATTTGATATCCCGTCCCACAACAGTCTTGCGACTATATGGCAAATACACCCGATAGTTGTGAGATTTATCAGTGTACCTGACAAATATTCCAACCTCTGCAGTCGGATCCATCTTCTTCCTGGCATCCTTTGTCACATGCATGTAGACAGGTGAACCAAAAATCCTCAAATGGGAAATATTAGGTCTCTTACCAAAAAACGCCTCCTCTGGTGTACTCATGCCAAGTATCTTGTGAGGACAACGGTTCTACACATATACTACAGTATTGCATGCCTCATCCCACAAGTGAAGGGGTGGGCCCTGATCATGCAACATCTCCCGTGCAGCACCCACGATCGTTCTGTTCTTCCGCTCAGCAACCCCATTCTGCTGTGGGTTATGAGGTGCAATGAGTTCTCTCTGAATCCCTTCTGCGCTGCAAAATTCCTTGAATTCAGTAGAGATAAATTCACCACCATTGTCGCTCCTAAGAGCCTTCACATGCTTCCCCGATTCCTTCTCAACCAGCACCTTGAACTCACATAATTTTGAGTATGTCTCACTGTTCTTCTGCATGAAGAAGATCCAGCACTTCCGAGAGAAATCATCAACAAAGATCACATAGTACTTGTGCTTTGCTATCAAAGCTACTGAGAAAGGACCACACACGTCTATGTGAAATCTCTCAAGGATTGTCGTGGCACAACTATCCTTCTCATGAAAGGTGGCTTTCACAAATTTTCCCAAAGTACACCCCTTGCACTGATCTGACTGCACAAGGGTGCCCTTAGGAATCCCAGTAGAAATCTGCTGCAGTATCTTCAAAGCGCCATGGTGAAGGTGGCCCAATCTCCAGTGCCACAGCTCGCCATCATCCCAGCTCACCACTGCTTCCGCCTTGCATGCCATTGCTGCACAGCCATCCACTTGCTACTGATAAAGGTTCTTGACTCGAACCCCTATCTTCTGGGTTTCTCTAGTAGTCGTACTGCGCATGAAAGCCTTTCCTTCGCTGAAGACAACATCGCACCCCTTGTCTTCCAACATCGCCATAGAGATCAGATTCTTCTTCAATCCTGGAACATGCATCACTTCCTTCAATACGAAGGGTTTACTAGACTCCCTCTCAAAGGAAATGGTACCGATACCGGTCTCACTGTATCTACCATCATCGCCCATTTTGATGTGCACTCCAAGATCTCTCTCATCTAGATCTGAAAACAGATCTCAATCTCCAGTCATGTGAAAAGACGCACCACTGTCCAAGAACCATACTGATCCCATAACACTTGAGACCAAGCATGCGATCAGCAAAAAATCCAGCTCAAACTGCGAGGCTAAGGCCTCTCCCGCTGCAGATCCAGCAGCTTGCTTATTTTTCTTCTTCTGCAGACAATTTGTGGCATAATGTCCGTGTTGGTGATAGTGAAAGCACTTCACCTTGGACATGTCCTGCTTCTTGCCTTTCACACCAGAATGAGAAGCTTTCTTGCTCTTCCCCTTCTTTTCTTTGGCAGCCAAAGCACAATTTTCTTCATCAGATACCTTTCATGAAGATCCGTCTCTGGTATTCCGCCTTATCTCCTCTTGCACAAGATCCGACCAAAGTCGCTCCCATCCTGGCAATTTATCCCGACCATTGACAGAATCCTGATAGGCATGCAAACTCTTAGGAAGACCAAGGAGAGCCAAGCTCACCAATTCCTCATCATCAACAGTCACCACCACACTTCCCAGCTCATCCCTGCATTGGATGAACTTCGTGAGGTACTTGGGCATACTGTCGCCTTTCTCCATCTTTATGTGTCTGAGTTTATCCTTGAGCGCCAACTTCCTCTGGTCGCTCTTGCTCTCAAACAAATCTGTCAATGCTTTCCACATCAATTATGGAGAATATTTTCCATGCATGCTGGATACAATGTGATCCTTCATGCCCTCCAACAGAATTCTTCGACATTTCGCCATCTTCTTTTGCCAAGCCTCAACTTGAGCAGCATCAGTAGGCTTTGGGATCTCAGCTTCTATGAAATCCTCCAGCCCGTTATCATCTAATACCACCTCCATTCTGTCCTTCCATGCAACATAATTCGAACTGCCCTCAAGGGCATATTCCAGTCGCAAACCGTTGAAAGACATTTCAACTCTAGCACCAAGAAACTGCAAATTCGAATTCCAAACTCAAAACTTAGCTGCTCCTGGATCTATGATAACAAATTATTTCTAGCACAGAGATCGACTGTAAGGGAATTTACTGGATATATCACCTTTCAAAGAAAGGATGGATCCAGAGGCTACCTGGCCTGTTACAGACTCTGTCTACCGAAAATAATTGTAATCACTGTAATATATTCGATGATCAATTCTGCTTTGATACCATGTATAAATTTGAATAATTTACTGAGTTATTCTCCAAGATTATCCTGATTACACACTATTTAAGCTTCATGCATAATACATAACCTCTTCTTCAATTTATCATCAATATGCGGAAATAGAAAGCAGTCGCATGCACTCATTAAAACACAATCAAGCACACATATCAACATAGGATGTAATGGGGAAAGCAATAGCTGAAAACCCCCAACTATCTATATATTATAATGATGGAGAACATGTAACAATACATAGTACAATAATCCTCACAAGTACTCAGTACTATCTCCAAAAGCTACACACAAACTATATGAGATTTGAACAAGTCAGGGGTTCAAATCTCCTCCACAAGTCTTCCTGCCTCTACTGTGCAATCCAAGTGAGTAATGAGTGAGATCCAAGTTTGAATCCCACTAGCTCCAACTGCGCAATCCTCATTGGCAATATCCATCAAAGTGTGTGAAAATCTCATGCACAATCAATGGTCACAACTGATAGTCAATCACACCCTTTCACCCACCTCTAACACTCGTCTCCACTGAACTGTCCATGCATTGTAGTTAACTGATGTGTTCTTTAGTTGATTTATGAGTTAATAATTAGTGAATTAATTAATAATTAATTCACACCACTCATCACTAGTGTATTTTTCAGTTAGACTAAATATAACTAGTTCAACTAAGTTAAACAGAACACAACTCCACCAACTGTCTCATCAACTCCACCAAACTCTGCCACATGAGTTCTAACTGAAGTCAACCATGCATTAGCTCAACTAACCCCTAGGAATAGTGTAATTCCTTTTGTCAGCTGCATGTGCCACATCCAAGAATCAAACTGAAGTGCTCCAAGAGGATAAGATAATGTTTATAGTCTAAATATTATTAAGGGTTAATAATATTTGATTGTTCTATTTTTAGCCCGGCAGTCTAAAAATAGAAATCGCCCAATGTCTAAAAATAGAGGTCCATCTATTTTTACCAACTCGACCAATCATCCATAAATAGCATCCTGCAACTCATAGACCATGATCCATAGTCTAAAAATAGACTTTGCACCAAAAATAGCCTGTGGGCCCACTTAGTGAAGGCGACTTCATTTCACTAAGCTCCATCATCTTGTTGCATTTTCAACACCCTTAACCTTAACCTTAACCTTAACTATAACCTAACCCTGACCCTAACCAAACCCTTAACATTAACCTTAACCTAACCCTAACCTTGACCAAACCCTTAACATTATGCTTAAGCTTAACCTAATCTTAACCTTAACCTAATCGTAACCTTAAACTAACCTTAACCTTAACCTTAGCCTAACCATAACCTTAACCTTAACCTAACCCTAACCTTGACTTTACCCTTAACCTAACCTTAACCTTAACCTTAACCTAACCCAAACCTTAACTTTACCCTTAACATTAACCTTAACCTTAACCTTAAACTAATGTTAACCTTAACTTAACCGTAACCTTAACCTAACCTTAACCTTAAACTTAGGCTAACCATAACCTTAACCTTAACCTTAACCTAACCCTAACCTTAACTTTACCCTTAACCTAACCTTTACCTTAACCTTAACCTAACCCTAACCTTAACTTAACCCTTAACGTAACCTTAACTTTAACCTTAACCTTAACCTTACCTTGACCTTACCCTTAACCTATTCTTAACCTTAACCTTGACCTTAATCTTAACCTTAAGCCTTAACCTTTAACCTTTACCTAACGTTAACCTTAGCCTAACCTTGACATTAACTATAACCTAACCCTAAACTTAACCTTAACCTATCCTTAACCTTCACCTTAATTATAGCCTAACGTTAACCTTGACCAAACCCTTAATGTAGCCTTAACCTTGACTTTAAACTTAACGTAACCTTAACCTTGACCTTAACCTTACCCTTAACATTAAACATAACCTTAACTTTACCCTTAACCTTAACTTTAATCTTAACCTAACCTTAAGCTTAACCTTGACCTTGACCTTAACCTTAACCTTAACTTAACCTAACTTTAACCTTAACCTTAAACTTAACCCTAACTTTACGTTTAAGCTAACCTTAAGGGTTTAATGAGGTTAAGGTTAAGGTTAATGTTAAGGGTTTGGTTAAGGTTAACGTTAAGAGTTTGGTCAAGGTTAGGGTTAGGTTATAGTTAAGGTTAAGATTAAGGTCAAGGTTAACCTTAACCTAACCTTCCCCTAACCTTAGGTAAAGTTAAGGTTAAGTTTAAGGGGTTAAGGTTATGTTAAGGTAAAGTCAAGGTTAAGGTTAGGTTATGGGTAAAGTTAATGTTAAGGTTAAGGTTTGGTGATGTTAACGTTAAGTTTGACCTTATCCTTACCTTAAACTTAACCCTAACCTTAACCTTAACCGTAATGTAACCCTAACCATAACTTTACCCTTAACCTAACCTTAACCTTTAATTTACTCTTAACGTAACGTGAACCTTAACCAAACCCATAACAATAACCTTAACCTGAACCTTAACCTTACCCTTAACCGTGACCTTAACTATAACCAAACCCTTAAACTTACCCTTAAACTTGACCTTAACCTTACCCTTAACCTAATCTTACGCTTAACCTTGACGTTAACCTTAACCTTTCCAAACCTTTAAGGCTAGGTTAAGGTCAAGGTTAAGGTTACGGTTAAGGTTAAGGTTACGTTAATTTTAGGTTAAGGTTTAGTCAAGGTTAGGGTTAGGTTAAGGTTAAGGTTAAGGTTAGGTTAAGGTTAAATTTAGGTTATAGTTAAGATCAACGATAAAGTCAAGGTCAAGGTTACATTAAGGGTAAAGTCAAGGTTAAGGTTAGGTTAAGGTTAAGGTTAGGTTAAGGTTAGGTTAAGGGTAAGGTTAGGTTAAGGATAAGGTTAGGGTAAGGATAAGATTAAGGTTAAGGTTAAGGGTTTGGTCAAGGTTAGGGTTACGTTATAGTTAAGGTCAAGGTTAAGATTAGGTTATGGTTAAGCTTGAGGTGAGGTTAAGGTTTGGTCAAGGTTAGGGTTAGGTTATAGTTAAGGTCAAGGTTAGGTTAACGTTAAGGTTAGGTAAAGGTTAAGGTTAAGGTTAATTTTAAGGGTTTGGTCAAGGTTAGGGTTAGGTTAAGGCTAAAGTTATGGGTAAGATTAGGTGAAGGTTAAGGTCAAGGTTAAGGTTAAAGTTATGGTCAAGGTTAGGGTTAGGTTATAGTTAAGGTTAAGGGTTTGGTCAAGGTTAGGGTTAGGTTAAGGTTAAGGTTAAGGTTAAGGTTAGGGGAAGGTTAAGGGTAGGTTAAGGTGAGGGTTAGGTTATAGTTAAGGTTAAGGATAGGTTAAGGGTAAGATAAGCTTAAGGTTAGGTTAAGGTTAAGGTGAAGGTTAAGGTTAAGGTCAAGGTTAAGGGTAAAGTTAAAGTAAATATTAGGGTTAGGTTATAGTTAAGGCTAAGGTTAGGTTAAGGGTAAAGTCAAGGTTAAGGTTAAGGGTAAGCGTAAGGTTAAGGTTAAGGGTTACATGTTTAGTCAGGTTAAGGTTAAGGTTAGGGTAAGGTTAGGGTAAAGGTTTAGGTTAAGGTCAAGGTTAGGTTAAGGTTAAGGTTAAGGTGAAGGGTTAACCATAACTATAACCTAACCCTAACCTTGACCAAACCTTAACCTTAACCTTAACCTTAACTTTACCCATAACCTTAACCCTAACCTTAACATTAACCTTACCCTTAACCTTAACCTTCACCTAACCTTGACCTTAACCTTGACCTTGAACTTGACCTTAACCTTATCCTTAACCTTAACCTTATCTTACCCTTAACCTTAACCTTAAACTTCACATACCCTTAACATTAACCTTAATCTTAACCTTAACCTGAACCTGAACCTTATCTTAACCCTAACCTTAACCTTACCTTTAACCTTAACCTTCAGGGTAAAGTTAAGGTTTGGGTTTAGTCAGGTTAAGGTTAAGGGTTTGGTTAAGGTTAGGGTTAGGGTTAGGCTATAGTTAAGGTTAAGGTTAGGTTAAGGGTAAAGTAAAGGTTAAGGTTAAGGTGAAGGTTAATAGTAAGGTTAACGTTAACGTTAAGGTTAGGTTAGGTTAAGGTAAGGTTAAGGATAAGGTTAAGGTTATGTTTATGGGAAGGTTAGGTAAAGGTTAAGGTTATGGGAAGCTTAAGGTTAAAGTTAGGTTAAGGTAAGGTTAAGGTTAAGGTTAAGGTCAAGGTTACGGTTAAGGTTTGTTTAAGGTTAAGTTTAAGGTTAAGGATAAAGTTAAGGACCTTAACCTATTCTTAAGCTTAACCTAACCTTAACCTTACCCTTAACCTTGACCTCAACCTTGACCTTAACCTAAACTTAACCTTAACATTACCTTAACCTTAACCTTAACCTTAACCTTAACCTAACCTTAACCCTAATCTTAACCATAAATTTACCCTTAACCTTATCTTAACCTTAACCTAACCTTAACCTTGACTTTACCCTTACCGTAACCTTAACCTTAACCTTAACCTTACCCTTAACCTTATGTTAACCTTAACCTAACCTTAACCTTAACTATAACCTTAACCTTAGCTTTCCCATAACCATAACCTTAACCTTGACTTTACCCTTAACCTAACCTTAACCTTAACCTGACTAAACCCATAACCTTAACCTTGACCTTAACTATAACCTAACCCTAACCTTAACCCTAACGTTACCCATAACTTTAACCTTAAGGTTAGGGTTAAGGTTAGGTTTAAGGTTAAGGCTAAGGTTAAGGTTAGGCTATGGTTAAGATAAGTATAAGGTTAAGGTTAATATTAGGTTAAGGTTAAGGTTACGGGTAAGGGTTTGGTGAAGGTTAAGGTTAGATTATAATTAAGGTCAAGGTTAAGGTTATGGGAAGGTTAAGGTTAAGGTTAAGGTTAAGTTAAGGTTAAGGTTTGGTCAAGGTTAGGGTTAGGTTATGGGTAAGGTTAAGGTTAGGTTAAGATTAAGTTAGGTTAAGGTTAAGATTAGTTTAAGGTTAAGGTTAAGGTTAATGTTAAGGGTTTGGTCAAGGTTAGGGTTAGGTTAAGGTTAATCTTAAGGGTTTGGTCAAGGTTAGGGTTAGGTTATAATTAAGGTCAAGGTTAATGTTAAGGGTCAGTTTATAGTTAGGTTAAGGTTAATGTTAGGTTAAGGTTAAGATAAGGATAAGGTTAAGGGTTTGGTCAAGGTTAGTGTTAGGTTGAGGTTAAGGTCAAAGTTAAGGGTAAGGTTAAGGTTAGGTTTGGGTTAAGATTAGGTTAATGGTAAAGTTAAGGTTAAGGTTAGGTTAAGTGTAAAGTTAAGGTTAAGGCTAGGGTTAAGGTTTGGGGAAGGTTAAGGTTAAAATTAAGGTTAAGGTTAACATTAAGATAAGGTTAAGGGTTTGGTCAAGGTTAGGGATAGGTTATAGTTAAGGGTAAGGTTAATGTTATAGTTTTAGTCAAATTAAGGTTAAGGTTAAGGTCAAGGTTAAGGTTATGTTGAGGGTAAAGTCAAGGTTAAGGTTATGGTTAAGGTTAAGGTTAAGGTGAAGGGTATAGGTTAAGGTCAAGGTTATGTAAAGGTTAATGTTAAGGTTAATGGTTATGTTAGGGTCAAGGTTAAGGTTAGGGTTAAGGTTAAGGTTAGGTTAAGGTTAGTTTAACGTTAAGGTGAAGGTAAGGTTAAGGTCGAGGTTAAGGTTAAGGTTAAAGCTAAGGGTAAGGTTAGGTTAAGGTTAAGGTCAACCTTAACTTTACCCTTAAACTTACCTTAACCTTGACCTTAACATTAACTTTAACCTCACTAAACCTGTACCTTACTTTAACCTTGACCTTGACCTTGACCTTAACTATAACCTAACCCTAACCTTGACCAAACCCTTAACTTTAACCTTAACCTTCCAAATCCCTTAACCTGAACGTCAACCTAACGTTAACCTTAAACTTAAACTTAACCTTACCCTTAACCTTACCCTTAACCTTATTTATTATTTTTAATCTATTCTACATTAACTTGAAAGACATTTTATTTTCTAAGTAAAAGAATGCTTCTAGTGAAGCCATCTACAGACTAAAAGTTCGAACATGCTCACATCAAAATTTAAAATTTCTACGTTATGTTTTATAAGTATGTGAGTAACCTATCTTAGAGTTGGCTCAAGGTTATTGTTATTGCTCTCCAAGAAGTACCTGTTCAACATTTTCAAAGTCCTCATCCGTAGATGGATTAGTGAGAAATGGGGGGTTTAAAATAAGAACTGAATTTAAATTAACTATGTGAAAAAACAAAAATGCTCCAAACTTTGAACTCCTTTATGAACCTGTTTTCACCAAGTTCCACAAATTAGTCCATAAAATAAAATGCATAAAATAATTACTAAATCCTTCTAGTTGCACTTCCTCGGAAACGATGCCAAAATGTTTGGTTCTAATTGATGATGTCAATCAGAGTTCATTTAATGTCAACCCGGGAAGGTAAACTTAGAAGTGCTTATCTAAAATATATAGATCTAGAAAGATTCCTAATTTTTCAAAGATCTTAAAGTTCCTTTATAAGAACATATTCATCAAGATCTCTTTCAACAACTAATCAAACCTAGATCTAACAATTGTCAAGATCCTAAGGTTCTCTTACAAGAACACCTGAATTTTAGGATCTCCTCTAATATTAGAACATTTAACAAAAAATTAAAAGATGAAATGAAACAAACCTAATCTAATAATTGTATGAGGTCTTACGAGTCTCTTACAAGAACACTTTTAAATAAGACCCTTTCCAATATTAGAACATCTAACAAAACTTAAAAGCTGAAATCAAACAAAAACATAAATTAAATTATACCTGAAATAAGCAAATAAACATGCAAGTGAGGCCATGGGGTCCTCCATAACTCCACAAGCACACCAATTCAAAGGAGACTCAGATGTAGAAGCAAAATTGAAGTTTGATTATTTATTTCAAAATATCCATTACAAACCAACTCTAAGGTTACAACTCTAAACTTCTAAGATTGCATACTCCAAAATTCTAAGATTACAAAAATTACAAAGGGAGGAGATTTATTCAATGGGATGAGTAAAAAAATCATAATGATGATCCACTAATCTCTCTTTAGTTCCATACATCTCTCAACCATCTATACACATAACCCCTTTTGTCCTTGATCTTCTCCATGAGAGCATGATCTTCTCGATGAGGTTTATCTTATCAAATTCCAATTTGATCATTCAAGGCCACATAAAGGTGTCTTGGAAGCTTCCTTGGAATCTACAAATGTCACAAAAACAATCCACTTTCCATATATGAAGTAAAATATATTATTTTATAATATTTAATCAAGAATTTCTCTTAAAAATGCTTAAAAATAAATAATATTTGGAAGATATAACTGAGACCCATTAATGGTGAACAATAGGGAAAATGAAGTGACATGGTCGTGGATAATGAGTGATATAATGGAAGCATAGGTGAAAAATGAATGGTAATGAGTGATATTTGTATGAAATTTTGAAGCCCAAGCAAGGGTAAAGTCAAGGTTCAGGTTAGGTTATGGTTAAGTTTAAGGTTAAGGTCATGGGAAGGTTAAGGTTAAGGTTAAGGCTAGGTTAGCCTAAGGTTAAGGGTTTGGTCAAGGTAAAGCTTAAGGGTATGTTAAGGGTAAGGTTAAGGTTATGGGTAAAGTTATGATTAAGGTTGGGTTAAGGGTAGGGTAAGGTTCAGGTTAAGGTTAAGGTTAAGGTTAAGGTTAGGGGAAGGTTAAGATTAAAGTTAGGTTAAGGTAAAGGTTATGGGAAGGTTAGCTTAAGGTTAAGATTAAGGGTAATTTTAATGTTAAGGTTAAGGTTAAGGTAAAGGTAAGGTTAAGGTTAAGGTCAAGGTTAGGTTATAGTTAGGTTCAAGGTTAAGGTTAGGTTATAATGAAGGTTAAGGTTAATGGTAAGGGTAAGGTTAAGGTTAAGACCTGTAACTTTAAACTTCACTCTTAACCTTAACCTAACCATAACCTTACTAAACCTGTAACCATAACCTTAACCTTAACCTTGAATTTACCTTTAACCTAACCTTAACCTTAACTATAACCTAACTCTAACCTTGACCTTAACTTTACCCTTAACCTTAACCTTAACCTTAACTATATCCTAACCCTAACATTACCCTAACCATAACCGTAACCTTAACCTTACCTTAACCTCACTTAACCTTAACCTTGACCTTGACCTAAACCTTAACCTTAACCTTTAAATTATCCTTAACCTCACCCATAACCTTAACCTTAACTTTACCCTTAACCTTTACTTTACCCTTAACTTTAACCTTGACTTTAACCTTAACCTAACTTTAACCTTAACCTTAACCTTAACCTGACTCAAACCGTAACCTTAACCTTAACCTTAACCTTAACCTTAACCTTAACCTTAACATTCCCATAACCTTGACTATAACCTAAACTTAACCTTGACCTTAACTATAAGCTAACCCTCACCATGACCAAACCCTTAACATTAACCTTAACATTGACCTTCACCTTAACCTTCACCTTAACCTTCACCTTAACTTAACCTTGACCTTAACTATAACCTAACCCTAACCTTAACCTAATTGTAACCTTGAGCAAACCCTTAACGTCACCTTAACCTTGACTTTACCCTTAACGTAACCTTAACCTTAACCTTGACCTTACTCTTAACATTAACCTTAACCTTAACCTTAACCTGACGAAACTCGTAACCTTAACCTTAACCTTAACCTTGCACTTAAACTTAACCTTAACCTTAACTATAACCTAACCCTAATCTTCACCAAACCTTAACCTTAACCTTACCCTTAACCTTACCCTTCTCTTAATATTAACCTTACCCTAACCTTACATGTACCCTTAACCTTAACCTTAACCTAACCTCAACCTTAACTTTATCCTTATCTTAACCTTAACCTTACCCTTAACCTTAACCCTAACCTTAAGTTTAAATTTACAGGTAAGGTTAGGTTAAGGTTAGGGTTAGGTTATAGTTAAGGTCAAGGTTAATTTTAAGTTAAGGTTAAGGTTAAGGTTAAGGTTAAGTTAAGGTTAATGTTAAGGGCTTGGTTAAGGTTAAGGTTAAGATTAGGTTCAGTTAGGATTAAGATATGGGTAAGGGTAAGGTTAAGGTTACTTTAAGGGTAAAGTCAATGTTAAAGTTAGGTTAAGGTTAAGATAAGGTTAAGGTTAAGTTTAAGGGTTTCTTCAAGGTTAGCATTAGGTTATAGTTAAGGTTATGGGAAGGTTAAAGTTAAGGTTAAGGTTAATATTAAGGTTAAGGGTTAGGTTAAGGTTATGGTTAAGGGTTTGGTCAAGGTTAGGGTTAGGTTAAGGTTAACGTTAGGTTAAGGGTAAAGTTAAGTTTGGGGTTAGGTTAAGTGTAAAGATAAGGTTATGGTTAAGGTTAAAATTAAGGTTAGGTTAAGGATAAGGTCAAGGTTAATGTTAAGGGTAATGTTATAGTTAGGTTAAGGTTAAGGTTAAGGTTAGGTTAAGGTTAAGATAAGGATCAGGTTAAGGTTAAGGTTAGGTTAAGGTTAAAGTCAAGGTTAATGTAAAGTTAAGTTTAAGGTTAGGTTAAGGTTAATTTTAAGGTTAGGGTAAAGGTTCAGGTTAAGGTTAAGGTTAAGGGTTTGGTCAAGTTTAGGGATATAGGCTTAACCATAACCTTAACCTTAACCTTAACCATAACCATAACCTTATCCTTATCTTAACCTTAGCTATCTCCTACGCCTAACCTTGACCAAACTGTAACCTTAACCTTAACCTTAACATTACCCATAACCTTAACCCTAACCTTAAATTTAACCTTATCCTTAACCTTAACCTAACCTTGACCTTAACCTTAACCTTAACCTTGACCTTGACCTTGACCTTAACCTAGCCTTAACCTTAACCTTAACCTTATCTTACCCTTAACCTTAACCTTAAAATTCCCATACCCTTAACATTAACCTTAATCTTAACCTTAACCTGAACCTTAACCTGACTAATCGCATAACCTTAAACTTAACCTTAACCTAACCTTAACCTTATCTTAACCCTAACCTTAACCTTAACCTTAACTTTAACATTACCCTTACCTTTCCCTTAATGGTAAAGTTAAGGTTAAGGTTGTGGTTTGGGTTTAGTCAGGTTAAGGTTAAGGGTTTGGTTAAGGTTAGGGTTAGGGTTAGGTTATATTTAAGGTTAAGGTTAGGTTAAGGGTAAATTCAAGGTTAAGGTTAAGGTGAAGGTTAAGGGTAAGGTTAAGGTTAAGGTTAAGGTTAGGTTAGGTTAAGGTAAGGTTAAGGATAAGGTTAAGGTTATGGTTATGGGAAGGTTAGGTAAAGGTTAAGGTTTTGGGAAGCTTAAGGTTAAAGTTAGGTTAAGGTAAGGTTAAGGTTAAGGTTAAGGTCAAGGTTATGATTAAGGTTAGGTTAAGGTTAAGTTTAAAGTTAGGGGTAAAGTTAAGGACCTTAACCTATTCTTCATCTTAACCTAACCTTAACCTTACCCTTAACCTTGACCTTAACCTTGGCCTTAACATAACCTTAACCTTAACCTTATCTTAACCTTAACCTAACCTTAACCTTGACCCTAACCTAACATTAACCTTAACCTTAACGTAACTATAACTTTACCCTTAACATTAACCTTAACCTAACCTTAACATTAACCCTAATCTTAACCATAAATTTACCCTTAACCTTAACCTTATCTTAACCTTAACCTTACCTTAACCTTGACTTTACCCTTAACGTAACCTTAACCTTAACCTTAACCTAACCCTTAACCTTATCTTAACCTTTACCTAACCTTAACCTTAACTATAACCTTAACCTTAACCTTCCCATAACCATAACCTTAACCTTGACTTTAACCTTAACCTAACATTAACCTTAACCTTAACCTTAACCTGACTAAACCCATAACCTTAACCTTAACATAACCTTAACCTTGACCTTAACTATAACCTAACCCTAACCTTAAACCTAACCTTACCCATAACTTTAACCCTAAGGTTAGGTTTAAGGTTAAGGTTAAGGTTAGGCTAAGGTTAAGATAAGTATAAGGTTAAGGTTAAGGTTATGGGTAAGGGTTTGGTTAAGGTTAAGGTTAAGTTATAGTCAAGGTCAAGGTTAAGGTTATGGGAAGGTTAAGGTTAAGGTTAAGGTTAAGGTTAAGGTTTGGTCAAGGTTAGGGTTAGGTTATGGGTAAGGTTAAGGTTAGGTTAAGGTTACAGTTAGGTTAATGTTAAGATTATGTTAAGTTTAAGGTTAATGTTAAGGGTTTGGTCAAGGTTAGGGTTAGGTTAAGGTTAATATTAAGGGTTTGGTCAAGTTTAGGGTTGGGTTATAGTTAAGGTCAAGGTTAATGTTAAGGGTAAGGTTATAGTTAGGTTAAGGTTAAGGTTAAGATAAGGATAAGGTTAAGGGTTTGGTAAAGATTGGGGTTAGGTTGAGGTTAAGGTCAAGGTTAAGGGTAAGGTTAAGGTTAGTTCTAGGTTTAGATTAGGTTAATCGAAAGTTAAGGTTAAGGTTAAGTTAAGGGTAAAGTTAAGGTTAAGGCTAGGGTGAAGGTTAACGTTAAGGCTAAGGTTAAGTGTTTGGTCAAGGTTAGTGATAGGTTATAGTTAAGGGTAAGGTTAATGTTACAGTTTTAGTCAAGTTAAGGTTAATGTTAAGGTTAAGTTAAAGGTTAAGGTTACGTTAAGGGTAAATTCAAGGTTAAGGTTAAGGTTAAGGTTAAGGTTATGGTTAAGATTAGGGTTAAGGTGAAGGGTATAGGTTAAGGTTAAGGTTATGTAAAGGTTAAGGTTAAGGTTAATGGTTATGTTAGGGTCAAGGTTAAGGTTAGGGTTAAGGTTAAGGTTAGGTTAAGGTTAAGGTGAATGTAAGGTTAAGGTCAAGGTTAAGGTTAATTTTAAATTTAAGGGTAAGGTTAGGTTAAGGTTAAGGTTAAGGTTAAATTCAACCTTAACTTTACCCTTAAAATTACCTTAACCTTTACCTTAACATTAAATTTAACCTTACTAAACCCGTACCTTACCTTAACCTTGACCTTGACATTGACCTTAACTATAACCTACGTAACCTTCACCAAACCCTTAACTTTAACCTTAACCTTCCAAAACCCTTAACCTTAACATTAACCTAACACTAACTTTAACCTTAAAATTAACCTTACCCTTAACCTTCACCTTAACCTTAAACTTAACCTGACCAAAATTTAACCTTAACCTTAACTTTACCTTTAACGTAACCTTAACCTTAACTATAAACTAACCCTAACCTTAACCTTAACCATAACCTTATATTTATCCTGAACCTTAACCTTAACCTAACCCTAAACCTTGACCAAACCTTTACCCTTAAACTTAACTTAACGTTAACCTTAATCTTAACCTTCCCATAACCATAACCTTAACCTTATCCTTAACCTAACTTAACCCTAACCTTGACCAAACCTTTACCCTTAAACTTAAATTAACCTTAACCTTAATCTTAACCTTCCCATAACCATAACCTTAACCTTATGCTTAACCTAACTTAACCCTAACCTTGACCAAACCCTTAAACTTAACCTTAACATTAACGTTACCCCCTTAACCTAACCCTAACCTTGACAAAACCCTTAACCTAACCTTAACCTTAACTTTAACTTTACCCTTACCTTAGCCGTAACCTTAACTATAACCTATCCTTAACCTTGACCTTAATTGCAACCTAACCCTAACCTTACCAAACACTTAACCTTAACCTTAACCTTACCCTCTTAACCTAACCCTAACCTTCACCAAACCCTTAATGTTAACCTTAACCTTAACGTAACCTTAACTGTATCTTTAACTTTATCCTAACCTTAACCTTAACCTTACCCTTAACTATAACCTAACCCTAACCTTGAACAAAACCTTAACCTTAACCTTGACCAAACCCTTAACCTTAAGCTTAACCTAAACAAACCCGTAACCTTAACCTTAACCTTAACTATAACCTAACCCTAACCTTGACCAAACACTTAACCTTAACCTTAACCTGAACCTTAACCTAATCTTAACCTTGACCTTAACTATAACCTAACCCTAACCTTCACCAAATCCTTAACCTTGAATTTTACCTTAACCTTAATTGTAACCTAACCCTAACCTTGACATTAACCTTAACCTAACCTTAACCTTGACCTTAACTATAACCTAACCCTAACCTTGACCTTAACCTTAACTTAACCTTAACCTTAACCTTAACCTTCCCATAACCTTAACCTTAACCTTGAATTTACCCTTAACGTAACCTTTACCTTAACTTTAACCATATCCTAACCTTGACCTTAACCTTAACCTTCCCTTAACCTTAACCTTAACCTTCTACTCTCTAAACTATTGGTAACAGGCAGAATGTGGGTGGAGCTCAAAAGTATTAAACTTAATGGAAATAGTATGTTGAAGTATGCTCTGGTTAAAATAAAACTAAAAACACAAACGATGGCAACCAATGGCTTGATGGCCTCTTCTTATTAAACGTTCGAAATGGAGAAGAAATTTTACCCACTTGCCATAGGGCCCCTAGACAATGGCTCTAGGTCTCGATGCAAGGATGTTGCCTTCCAAGATCTACCTCTGATGTAGTCTCACTCTCTCTCTCTCTTCTATGGTGGACTAAGATGTTGGGTGTCCAACTATTGAGTCCTCTTTAGCTCCAGCTCCGGGTCACACACAATGCTGGTGTTGCTTGGGCTACTTTGGCTAGCATAACAGTGTCATCACACTTTCTTCATCTCTTGGTGGGTTTATATAGGTGAGCTTCAAATCCTCCTTCCCTCCCTTGGTACATGATGGATGGTGACCCAAGGGAGAGGTGTGATTCCATTATGTGTGATAGCCACCTATAAAAAATTTTGTAGAAAAAGGTGGCTAAGACTTTTTGAGCCTTCAAGGAACAAATTTTATTTGCTAAAAATTGTTGTCTCTTGAATACTCTGGAAGGCCTCATGCCTCTGTCCAAAATCTTCATTGTTGTTGCCATTATTATACTCAGAAGTTCTACTGATTTCATGAGAAGAGACTGCTGAAAAACCATCATTTTCCCGCTTCTCCCACTAAATACTAACCTTCATTTTCTCCCCTTTTTCTCCATAAAATCTCCTTTTTTTTCATGATTCCTCTTCTTCCCTTCATGAAAATCATTTTTACAAGGTTAAAAACTTACTTTTTAGCCTTATCGAAACCCCCAAATCCATTGAAAACTCTGAAAAAATTCATAAAAACAAGTTTTTTTTTATTACTATGGACTTAAGCCCCCTTGGGCTAAGTCCTAACCACTTCCCCACCATACGCTTTGAGGCTTGAACGAAGCACTAACCCTTTTTTAGTGCTTATCACATCTCAAACGTCCAAGTGTGCATGTCTTTGTGCCATTAAAAAAACTCCGATGCAATTAGCCTTTGTATTTAAAAACCCCCAATATTATTACCATTCCATATAACCATAAAGCCCACATCCGACACTTAAATCATTGTATAAACCATCTCTGATCAATTTTTTTCTTTTTTAAAGTCATAAAACCCATTTTACCAAAGTTTTAATCTAATGTGCTAAAGTCACGTGTTAAATATAAAAATGGTTAGATTGAAAACACCCGATCATGCAATCGCATAGGAGAAATCCAAATGGGTTGATTGAAAAGGCCACATCAAAACTTCCGATGCGATTAAGTCCCATATCCATAGACCCCGGTCCTTGTTTTCTTTGTAAAACCAAGCACAAAGGTCGAAGCCCTTATTGCATCAGAAAAATTCAATGGGTTGATTGAAAGACCGGGCCCAATGGTTCCGATTGCGATTGGCCCCCGTATGTATGGCCCTGGGTCTATTTGTGTGTTATACGTCTGAAGGCCCTGCAGTCGGGCGCCAGATCATTCCATATATATATATATATATATATATATATATATACCCTGCCCCCGAAGCATAAAACCTTCATTTCATTTAAAATTTTGGGTTTTTTATATATCATAAGGGTTTATCTATCGGTGCGTAAGTTGAACAATCCTGACCGTTGATCTCATCCTTAGATCAATAGCCTGCGCTAAATTGCATCGCAAGTTTCATTCGGTGCATTTTTTTTTCCACCCCCGATTTCCGATCCCCGATTGATTGTCCATCGTTGATCTCCTCTCCGCCTTCCGTGATCCAATGGTCTTCATTCCCTCCGATCACGAGTCTTACCTCCGCTTCAAAATCCACCGATTCATTCCCCACCGTTGATATGATTCTTAGATCAACGGTCATCACTCAATTGCATCGAAATTTTTCATTGGTGTGTTTGATTGTTCCTCCAGATCGACCATCCCTCCAATTGGTTTTCCACCGTTGATCTAATCCTTAGATCAACGGTTCGTGCTAAATCGCATCGCAACTTTCAATTGGTGAATTTGCTTGCCACCCCCGATTGCGATCCTCCGATTGGTTCTAGACCGTCCACGTGTCCAGATCAGACGGTCCAAGATCATTCTGTCTTATTCATTTCCCTGTCTCCTCCTTAATTTCTCTTGACTGATTTCTACCGTTGGATGATGCCATCCAACGGCCATGATCGCTCCCCACGCCCTCTGAAGCAGTATACCAAAAAACGCAGGATTTTATAAATATTGTTTGTATTTTGTAGGTGTTAAAGGTTATCCGTTATATTTAAAGAAAGGCTGAAGGCCAGGGATGACGATTCTCGTGCCTTCAATTCATAAAAGGGAACCATTCACTGGGCTCTACTCCATGTCTCGTCATTGCTTCATGAGGAAGCAACGCCATACAAACCCTGCGTGGCCCTGCACATCAACAAGACACTGTGTTATTAAAACATGATTTAAAGAGTATCAGTGTTGAAGATAGAGCACAATAGAAAAGAAGATAGAAGACCTATTTGCGGGGATTACGGCTAAGATGGATTATCAAAAGCCTAATCCTCCAAATTAAAACACAGTCAAAATAAAATCATAAGTGTTTAACTGACAGAAATGTCTCCACCGCCTCAATTGAGGCAAAATGATTCCTCAGCTACCATAAGTTCCACTTGTGCCTCAAAGAATTCAAAACAGAGGCCAAAGTTATTGATCAAATGAAGATATTCGCCTCAACGCAACCAGAGGGTTACTTCTGCAAGGAACTTAAATGATAAAAATATCTGTAGAGTTACTCCAAACATGACACAGAGCCTGAATGTCAATAAAAGATCCCACTGAGCTTAATCTTAAATGAAAAATAGTTAATACAGAAATACCACCTATAAACTTCTCCATCGAGTCCCTTAGAGTCCGAGAAGTCTTGAATCTATATTAATTATCCTGAGAGATCTTTTATCAAGTCTCACCTCCTCATTCTTCTATAAATACTTCTGTAGAAGATGAGAAACTGTTGGTTGAGTTGGTTGAAGAACTTTGAAACACATTTGAGCTTAAACTTCCGATTGTAAATAGTGTTCATTGGCTCTTGGAGCTCTACTTGTAATAGATAAGTTAGGCTGAGATGAGTAGATGATTGCTAAACTAAAGCATTGGACTTAAAGCTGTAACTGGTTTGGAGCATCAATACAAGCTTATTTATGGTATCCTGGTCTATGTTGACGATGATGTTTTTCTAATTGTAATTTGTTATTTTGTTTCTGTTTTCACTGTGTTTCATTTACTCTTATAAAGAAGAACATTCATAGAGTTAGGAACTACTGTATATCAGTAACCTTCTCTGACTGAAAATATTTATTTATATGTTTTCTTCCAAACTGTGTTATTTGGGAATGATTTAATTCAGTTTAAGCATAGGAATGTTTGCGTTGCCTCGTCTTATTGCCTTAGATGAATATTATTCTTGAATGTTATGTTCAGTATTAGTTAAGTAGAGATGAACTATGGAAGATATGGTGTGCCCTGGTCCTAGTCTTATCCCCAAAGACTGTCTGAATGTTTCTCTTGGAATGTGTTAAAAGCTGGCTAGTTTCAAAGTACTTACCAGATCTTAGGCCATTCTTTGTTATCTTTGTGTTTTTTTTTAAAGTTACCAAGTGAAGCAGAGCTAGGAGAGGATTTGTGGTGAGCCCGGCCCGCTAGTTTCTTTTCCAAAGGTTGCCTTCAAGTTTCCCTTTGTTTTTATATGTTTTCTATTGAAAGTGTACCAAAGGTTGGATAGTTTCAAAGTACTTACCAGATCCTAGTTTTCTTTCATGTTTTTCTTAAGTGTGTGTCAAAGGCTGGCTAGTTTCAAAGTACTTACCAGATCTTGGGCTGCTCTTTGTTCTGCATCTGTTTAATTTTCCTTCTTGTTGTATCATTTCATTCCATAAATCAAACTTTAAAGGGATCCTTAGACATAGATGACTTTCCCCATGGACCACTCTTGCCTCTTTCTATTTCAATTAAACCCTATTATGACTCCATATCCCAATGGACTAAAACCTGCAATTATCTATCTTTTTTGCCAAATATTACTCTAATTGCTTGCAACTTCTCACCTTTAAAACTCTTTGCATTTTGAAATTTCCACCTCAAACAGTAATCATGCTCAACCATCCAAAAACCAAAAAAAACCCTTGGCCTTCATAACTAGCCTAATATCATTACCAAAAACTTCAAAGACAAATCCATCTTTGCACTCATTGGAGAGATCCCTCTCTGGATTCAGGAGGGCTAGATCCTAGAATCCCAAAGTTGGTTGAAACGATGTTGTTTTTGTGATCGGACTTTGCCAATCTTACTGATTACAGAATCCTAACAATGTGATCAAATATTCTTTTGTGTTCTCACATAATGTCTAAGGAGGCGCTGGTGGCTGTCCTTAGGCGACTTTCACATAAGGAGTAACTGTCCTTTTCTTTTTGTGGTCCCAGAAAGTGACTTTTTTTCCATTTCAAGGAATGCGCACTTATCGGGAAAAAAGGCGCACAAAAGGTGCTCTTCTCGAAGGATAAAGCGCACATTTGAGCATTTATGACTAGTTCAAATATGATTTTATCAAAACCTTAGATATTTTAAATACTTCTTGATTCCATCATGTATTCTTGTCCTATAAATCCTTGGGCTCGACATTAATTAATGTCATCTTTTGCTGTACAATTTTCCATTGTTAACACTAACCTTAAATTTAACCTTAACCTTAACCTTAACCTTAGCCTAACCATAACCTTAACCTTAACCTTAACCTAACCCTAACGTTAACTTTACCCTTAACCTAACCTTAACCTTAACCTTAACCTAACCCTAACGTTAACTTTACCCTTATCCTAACCTTAACCTAACCCTAACCTTAACTTTACCCTTAACCTAACCTTAACCTTAACCTTAACCTTATCTTAACCTTAACCTTACCCTAACCTTAACCTTAACCTTAACCTTAACTTGACTAAACCCATAACCTTAACCTTACATTAACCTAACTTTAACCTTAACCTTCCCCTAAGGGTAAAGTTAAGGTTAAGGGTTAAGGGTAAGGGTAAGGTTAA
Source organism: Pinus albicaulis (assembly GCA_034641835.2). Classification (NCBI taxonomy): domain Eukaryota; kingdom Viridiplantae; phylum Streptophyta; class Pinopsida; order Pinales; family Pinaceae; genus Pinus; species Pinus albicaulis. Next base: position 724,558 of record MU968330.1, on the reverse strand, counting down.
GGTTAAGGTCAAGGTCAAGGTCAAGGTCAAGGTCAAGGTCAAGGTCAAGGTTAAGGTTAAGGTTAGGTTAAGGGTAAATTTAAGGTTAAGATAAAGGTTAAGGGTAAGGTTAATGTTAAGGTTATGGGTTTAGTCAGGTTAAGGTTAATTTTATGGGTTTGGTAATGGTTAGGGTTAGGTTATAGTGAAGGTTAAGATTAAGTTAATGGTAAAGTCAAGGTTAAGGTTAGGGTAAGGTCAAGGTTAAGGGTAAAGTCAAGTTTAAGGTTACGGTAAGGTTAAATTCAAGGTTAAGGTTAGGTTAAGGTTAAGGGTAAAGGCAAGATTAAGGTAAAGATAAGGTTAAGGTTGGGTTAAGGTTACAGTTAGGTTAATTTTAAGATTAGGTTAAGGTTAAGGTTAAGGTTAAGGTTAATGTTAAGGGTTTGGTCAAGGTTAGGGCTATTTTAAGGTTAATGTTAAGGGTTTGGTCAAGGTTAGGTTTAGATTATAGTTATGGTCAAGGTTAAGGTTAAGGGTAAGGTTATAGTTAGGTTAAGGTTAAGTTTAAGGTTATGTTAAGGTTAAGGGTTTTGTCAAGGTTAGGGTTATGATATAGTTAAGGTTAAGGTTAAGGTTAGGTTAAGTTAACGTTAAGGTCAAGGTTAAGGGTAAGGTTAAGGTTAGGTTAAGGTTAAGATTAGTTTAAGGGTATAGTTAAGGTTAAGGTTAGGTTAAGGGTAAAGTTAAGGTTAAGGTTAGGGTTAAGGTTAGCGTTAAAGTTACGGGAAGGTTAAGGTTAAATTTAAGGTTAAGGTTAAGGGTTTGGTCAAGGTTAGGGTTAGGTTATAGTTAAGGTTAAGGTTAAGGTTAAGGGTAAGGGTAAGTTTAAGTTTAAGGTTACAATTTTAGTCATGTTAAGGTTAAGGCTAAGGGTTTGGTAAAAGTTAGGGTTAGGTTAAGGTTAAGGGTAAAGTTAAGGTTAAGGTTATGTTAAGGGTAAAGTTAAGGTCAAGGTTACGTTAAGGTTAAGGTTAAGGTTAGGGTATGGTTAAGGGTTAAGGTTAACTTAACCTAAACCTTAACCTTAACTGTAACCATAACATTAACCTCAACCTTAACCTGAATAAACCCGTAACCTTTACCTAACCTTCACCTTAACCTAACCTTAACCTTAACCTTAACCTTCCCATAATCATAACCTTAACCTTAACATTGACCTTACCCTTAATCTTAACCTTAACCTTACCCCATTAACCCAAACCTTAACCTTAACCTTAACATTAACATTAAGCTTAACCTTCCCATAACATTAACCTTAACCTTAACCTTGAACTTAAACTTAACCTTCACCCTTAACCTTACCTTAACCTTAACCTAACGTTGACTCTAACTATAACCTAACCCTAACCTTGGTAAGCTCAAGGTTAAGGTTAAGGTGATGGTTATGAGAAGGTTAAGGTTAAGGTCTAAGGTTAAGGTTAAGGTTTTGGTTAAGGTTAGGTTTAGGTTATAGTTAATGAAAAGGTTAAGGTTAGGTTATGGTTAAGGTTAAGGTTATGGGTTTAGTCAGGTTAAGGTTAAGGGTAAAGTCAAGGTTAAGGTTAGGTTAAGGTTAAGGTTAGGGTTAAGGCTGAGGTTAAGGTTAAGGTTAGGGTTGGGGGAAGGTTAAGGTTAATTTTAAGGTTAGGTTAAGGTTAAGGGTGAAAGTTAAGGTTACGAGTCTTGACCTTAACCTTAACCCTTAGCCTTAACCTTAACCTTAACATTCACTATAACCTAACCTTAACCTTGACGTTAACTATAACCTAACCTTCACCTTAACGTTAACGTTACTTTAATGTTAACCTTAACCTTACCCTTAATCTTAACCTTAACCTAACCTTAACCTTACCCTTAACCTTGACCTTAACCTTAACTTAACTTAACCTTAACCTTAACCTTAACTATAGCCTAACCCTAACCTTCACCAAACCCTTAACCTTAACCTACTCTTAGCCTTAACCTTAACCTTGACCTTAACTATAACCTAACCCTAAGCTTTACCAAACCCTTAACATTAGCCTTAACCTAACCCTAACCTTCACCAAACCCTTAACATTTTAATCTTAAGCTTAACCTAATCTTAACCTTAACCTAACTGTAACATTAACCTAACCTTAACCTTAACCTTAACCTTAATCTTAGCCTAACCATAAACTTAACCTTAACCTTAACCTAACCCTAACCTTGAATTTACCCTTAACCTAACCTTAACCTTAAACTTAACCTAACCCGAACCTTAACTTTACCCTTTTAACCTTAACCTTAACCTTAACCTAATCTTAACCTTAACCTAACCATGACCTTAACCTAATCTTAACCTTAACCTTAACCTTAGCCTAACCATAACCTTAACCTTAACCTTAACCTAACCCTAACCTTAACTTTACCCTTAACCTAACCTTTACCTTAACCTTACCCTAACCCTAACCTTAACTTAACCCTTAACGTAACCTTAACCTTAACCTAACCCTTAACCTTAACCTAAAGCTTAACCTTAACCTTAACCTTACCTTGAACTTACACTTAACCTAATTTTAACCTTAACCTTGACCTTAACCCTTAACCTTAACCTTAACCTAACGTTGACATTAACTATAACCTAACCCTAACCTTGACCTTGACCTTAATTATAACCTAACCTTAACCTTGACCAAACCCTTAATGTAACCTTAACCTTGACTTTACCCTTAACGTAACCTTAACCTTGACCTTAACCTTACGCTTAAAATTAACCTTAACCTTAACTTTACCCTTAACCTTACCTTAAGCTTAACCTTGACCTTAACCTTAACCTTACCTTAACCTAACTTTAACCTGAACCTTTGTTAGCCATTCATAATAATTTGTTAAAGAAAAAGGGTGGCTAAATCTGTGATCTAGCCTTCAAGAGAAAATTTCCTATGAAAATCTATCATTCTGTAAGTCTGGTTATGTTTTCTATCCTAACAATCATCTTCACTATTGTTTCCATCAAAAAACTGATGTTTAGTAAAGAAAGCTACTTTTCAAAGGCCTCCATATTCCTCATTTTCCCTTATGTTTTCCCTTCATTTTCCCCCATCCCTTTAAACCTTGTAAATATCTGTTATAAGGCTTGAAACCCCTTTTCTAACCTTATCGGAACCCTTCAAAAACCTTCATTTTGGCCTAAAAACCAATTTTTGAGCATTAAGGCGTTGAGGCCCTTTCGGCCTTATCCCTAGCCCCTTTTCCGCATATGACCAGCGTTGTGACCGAGCGCTAGGCCCATCGCATTTCTCCATCACAAAATTATTTCACTACCATCTCCTATAAACCTCCAATGCGATGCCATCGCACCATCACATTGCAAAATCCCACTAGCGTTCGACCCCGCACTCTCGCTTTTCGCCGATGCGATGTCCTGCTTAAATCTCCACCATTGATCCCACAAGAACCAACAACCAGGATCCCATCACATCATATATTCCGCTCACCCCATCCATCATTTTCTGTCAATGCAATTCCTCGATTAAATCCCCGCTTTTGATCTCATCCTTGATCCAACGGTCCTATTTTGATCGCACTATTAACTTATTTTCCGCTCCGCGCCAAACTTGCTGACATCACCGTCGGTCCCACCCGACCGCACGTCTCTCCCTCACAAAATCTCCACGATTGTATCTATGACCATCGATCTAATGGCCAGTGCAGCATCGCACACCCCAACTCCAGCGCCCAAGTTCCCCCCTGTTAATCGCGTCCTCTGCCGATGCGATTTACCGATTCAATATCAACTATTGATTTTGCTGATCCAACGGTCCCCATTCCACCTTGCACCTAAAACTCCATTCAAACCATTTTTCCCTTCCATCATGGTTTCAGCCCTCCATCTCTGCATTTCGCATTTCTTCCGCATAAGCCCCTCTGCCTCCATTGAGCCCTCTGAAGCAGTTTAAGCCCAAGAACTCAGGATTTTGTAATAGTTTTTTGTTTCGTAGGTTCCACGTCCGGTTTGTGAGCGCCGAAATATCCCACAGTCCAGTAAAGAGAAACAGGGCCAAAGATGACGATCCAAGGCCACAATCAATGCAAGAAGTGAACCAACAGGGGTATTTTCCCAAAGACTCTAGTCAATAAGTCATGATTATTGACTATCTATTGAACCCTCTAGTTGATAAAGCCTCTGCCGCCTGTACAAATGCAAAAGAAGCATTGAAGTGTATCGGGCAGCAAGGATAGGGATCTAAAGATGATCGAAGAAGGGTTAATGAAGCCTGAAAAACCACAGTACATTTCGAAATCAAAGCTTTATGAATATTAGAGAAAATCAGATCAGTAGAGAAGCCTCTGCACGCCAAATCAGAGAGGCTAGTTACTTCCCATCGATCCATTCTGCCACCTGCAGTCCTATTTCACATCAAAACAAAGCACAGTTAAGGCAGTCAGAGATATTAGTGACATATATAGCTCAGAAGTAATTTATGGCCTACCAAAAGGCCCCCAAAGTCAACAAAACCGACTTAAGTTTATGGAATTTAATGTAATAATCAATTTACAGAGTTAATAAATATCAAAAATTCTCCATTTGGACCTTCAAAGGCCGAGAAGCACTACCTCTGTATTAATTGAATAGATAGACCCTTCTTACACTCCACCTCCTCATTCTTCTATAAATACTGTTGTAGAAGACAGTATAGTGGTTGGTCTCTAGATATCTGTTGCATGTAAATAGCCTTTTGAAGCTACTGTAGCTCTGTTCCTAAGTGAAGACACATAAGCTGAGATGAGAATTTTGAAGTTGTAGAGGCCTATTGGACTTGAATATTGTAACTGGTTTGAACATCAAATACAAATAACTAATTTATGGGATCCTGGTCTATGTCAATGGTGATGTGTTTCTCACTGTAAATTTTTATTTTCCTTTTTTGTTTCCATTCTGTCCACTTTTCTATGATAAAGAACAACAAATATGGATTAGGATTTACCCTTGAAGTACCATAAATCTCACTGAAAATCTTCATCCCTTATGTTTTCTGCTGATTTTTTATTCAAAGATGATTCAATAGAGTATAACCGGTGAAGCGTTGGTAAGCCCATATTTCCTGAGTACAACTTGAGATATTATCTTTGAATGTGCTTGATAAGTCTGCTAATTAAAGATTGAGCTAGGGAAGTCTATGGTTAGCCCTGTCCTCTATTTTCTTCTCCACCAGTTGCTTTGAAAATTTCCCTAAGAGTATGTCAAAAGCAAGATAGGTTCAAAGTCCTTACTTGATATTAGGCTATTCTTTGTTTATCTTAAAATTTTGTCTTGAAAAGTTTGCTAATTAAAGTTGAACTAGGGAAGTCTATGGTTAGCCCTGTCCTCTAGTTTATTCTCCAACATTTTCTTCAAAAAGTTCCCTTTGAATATGTTGATAGCAGACTAAGTTAAAAGTCTTTACTTGATCTTAAGCTATTCTATGTTTTTAAATGTTTTTCTATAAAGTTCATCAAAAGTAGGCTAGTTTAAAAGTACTTACTTGATCTTAGATTACTTTGTGTTTTCTCCTTAAAGTGCATGCCAAAAGCATGATAGTTTCAAAGTACTTACTTGATCTTAGGTTGTTCTTTGTTTCTTCATCTATTTGATTTCCCTCACTCCACTTTTTAATGTTCCATTCCATAAAATCAACTTAAATAGATACTTTGACATAGATTGCTTGCCCCATGGACCACTCTTGAACCTTGCTGTTTCAATTAAACCCTATTATGACTCCATAGCCCAATGGATTGATGTTGCTCAATGCCTATGTTATCAGCTAAACCATTCCTTCACGTATTCATACCTTCACCCTTCATAAAGACTTCCTTCACCTTCATGTTATCCTGCTCAACCGAACAAAAAAAACCCTTGTCCTTCATAACTAGCCTAAAATCACACTTTAAGCCTTAAATATCATATCTTTAAAATACATACATAGAGAGATCCCTCTGTGAATCTAGGATGGCTAGGTCCTTAGATTCCAAAGTGGTTTTGATGTAGGCTCTGGAGCGTTTGTACTTGCCAATATTGCAAACTACGAAGACACCAACATAATGGCGACTCTGTTGGGGAAATTCTAAGTGAATTACATTTTATACATCTCTGAGACCTCAGAAGACCCATAAATCCTTAGATTGGTTTCATAATAAACATGGTGGTGGAACCATAAAATATTTTACCTCCATAAAAGCTAAAATTTTTCCACCTAGTGACTCCACACTCTACAACTCCCAAAAGACCAAATGACTCCACTAGTAGAAGACCCTAAATTGATTGAAAAAATATAGTGACTGCTTTTCTGATTTACAAACATGATTCTAAGGATACAACGAAGATATGCCCCAATGAGTAGAGAACATATCCCTGGGTTTCCACATAAGATGCCCCAGGTATTATGGGATAATAACCTTCCTGTTTTTCAGGGTGAAAAGTTTGATAACCCACTGTTACATCTTATAAAATTTCACATACATATATCGAGGTTAAAGGTTGAATGGCATGAAGATTGCCTAATGAAAATGTTCATGTTAACATTAGAAGGAAAAGCTAGGGATTGGTATGAATGGTTGAAATCTAGTAGTTTGTTTTCTTTAAAGGACCTTGAATATGTGTTTTATGAGAACTATAAAGGAAACAATACATCATTATCATGGGGTGAAATACATTATGATCCATCAAAAAACATCACCCAACACATTATAGACAATGATGAGGATTTGCAAGAAATACATCCTGAAGATATTTTAACAGCCATTCATGAGTTTAATATCCTATTGAAAAATTATAAGAATATAGATGAATTAGTTGATGAAGAAATCAACCAATAAATAAAGGAAATTCCTCAAGATATCCCTGAAAACCCAAATAATGATTCATCATCCCTTATAGCTGAGGCTCAAGAAGACATCCAGCCTCAAAATCAGTCTTCACAAGAGACAAAGAACTATTGTACTCCTGTTCAAAGGAACATAGAAACATCTTCCCCTTTGACAGAAAAAGAGATAGATCAGATTATTAATAAAAAGCCAGTCTCTAAAACTTTTTGAAAAACAATACTCTTGCCCATTCACATAGAGAACTTTGTTTTACATATTTAGAAAGTTCTTTTGTAGATCAGAATAAAGAAAGTCCTGCTGATAACCTAGTATTTTTGATTGGTAGTATTACTTATATTTATGATTTTCCTAACTTTGATCTATCTAGTGATGATGCTCCCCAAATAGAAGTTAATATTGCAGGACCATCATTAGCAGATTTATAGGAGGAAGATCAGTTCCTTCAAAAAAGTAATGAGCCAGTATAGACTATTTATGATACTGATGAAGAAGGTTATGAAAGTTTTGAATTAAGTAAAGATTCATTGGATCTTTTCTCTACTTCATCTCAGACCATCAGTAATAGTTTCCATGTGATTGGGAATCAACAGCCTTTCAGCTCAAAGGTTGAGGAGGAAAGCAATGAAGAAATTTTTGAGCAGGTTGAAACCAAGGAGCCTTCTCTTGAAAAAGAGGAATAAATTGAACATACCCCTACTCAATAATATAATAACCTCTTCACAGAGTTCAGCCCACTACATCAGAATATCTCGGGACTTCAAGAGGACAACACTGCCAAATATGATGAGTCCTCCAGTTCATATAATAATGAATATGAGGAAGTTTCTCTTTCTCAATAGAATATTTATCTTGATCTAGTGGAGAAAAAAGAGATGATCCTGGTTGAAACACATATTCCAGATACTCCTAACCAGGCATTATTTCAAGATCCCTATGTAGATTTCCTGAAGACATCTGAAGAAGGGATAAAGGTTGCAAACAACAGCATATCACCAAAAGCAAAAAAATCTTTTAGAACTGTTGCTGAGAAACAAAGAAAACGGGAGTGGCCCTATTTGTCTTGCATGCTCAAAGAGATGAGCAAAGACCAGTCATGGAACCTTCTGATTGACTGGATGTATTGGAAAAAAGAATTTTTTAGCTAGTTATGTAAATATTTAAAGTTATATTAGGTTAGATAGGAATGTCAATAAATCTCAGACTTTGATCATTTAGTTAGTTGTTGATTTTTGCTTCGAAGAAAAAAGGGAAAACTACAAAAACAATAAAAAGAGAAAAAGAGGGAAAAATGAAAACAAGAAAGGTACAACCCCATACCAAAAAAGAGAAACAATGTCTGAAAGTGTGCAAGCTTAAATTCCACTACCAAAAACAACACTGCTATTTTAGTCATACAGCCTAATCATGACTAAGATAGATTTAAATTTTTCTGCTGATACATTAGTGAAGAAGATCTACCAAAATTTTCAATATTGGCTTATCAGTAGAATAGATTAGGATAGAAAAGCAAAGGTTCAAATAAACTAAAAACCTGAACCTGTTAGATTTATGTAAATTGGTTCAAACATGCTCAAATCCTGAACCTATGAAGCATTAAAAAGAATGGCTCTAATCAAATAAAAATCCAAGCCAAAGGTACAAAAAGGACTGGTTCTAATATGCTCAAAACTTGAATAAGAAAAGAAGAAAAAAAACAGCTCTAACAAGACCAAAACCAGAGCTAGAAGGAAGAAATAAAAGTGACTCTAAAAAGCTCGAAATCTGAGTCATAAAAGGAAGGAAGGTGTTTTCAATTTTCAGAACTTCAAGCCTTTTCAATTTTGTTTTAATTTTTGCAAAGTTGAGTCCATGTGCAGCTTGTCTTTATGCCATGGACCCATAGCAAATAAAACAGTATAATCTTGGTTTGTATGTATTTAAATTTATATTTTAGAATGTAGAGAATGAAATCTATCAGACAGTTTAATCCTGGCAGATAGTTGTTCAGTTAGTGAATTTGTGAGTTCAACTATATAATCTGAACTTGTGGAGGAATAATGTTAGGTTTAGATTATTTTCCTACTTTCAATAAAAAATGATGATGTAATAGGTTGCAATTCTAAGCACACCATATGAAGAAAAAAATTTAGGAAGTAGGTTGTGTAGGTAGTTGTTTGGGAAAAATTATTTTGTTGATTTAACAAGTTCTGATCATCTTTCAAGCGGCTGATCAGAGATACTGATCTACATACAAAGAATACTATTCTAAGGTTCTTGACACCTCCAAGGAGCTGCCATCCCAAGTTGGAGCCGCTGTTAGCCACCCATGATAATTTGTCAAAGCAAAAGGGTGGCTAAATCTGTGATCCAACCTTCAAGAGAAATTTTCCTGTGAAAATCTATCATTCTTGAAGCCTGCTTATGTTTTTTTTCCTAAGAACCATCTTTACTGTTGTTTCCATCAAAACCCTGTTGTTTAGTAAAGAAATCTACTTTTCAAAGGCCTCCATATTCCTCATTTTCCCTTATGTTTACCCTTCATTTTCCCCCATCCCTTTAAACCTTGTAAATATCTGTTATAAGGCTTGAAACCCCTTTTATAACCTTATCAGAACCCTTCAAAAACCTTCATTTTAGCCTAAAAACCCATTTTAGCATTAAGGCCTTGAGCCCCTTTCGGCCTTAGCCCTAGCCCCTTTTCTGCATACGACCCGTGCTATGATCGAGTGCTAGGCCCATCGCATCACTCCATCCCATCACTCTGTCAAAAAATTCTTTCACTACCATCTCCTACAAACCTCCGATGCGATGCCATCACGCCATTACATCGCGCGATCCCATTGGCATTCGAACCTGCACTCCCACTTTCTGCCGATGTGATGTCCCGCTTAAATCTCCACCATTGATCCAACAGGAACCAACGGCCAGGATCCCATCGCATCGTAGACGTTGCTCACCCCTTCCATCATTTTCTGCCGATGCGATTCCCCGATTAAATCCGCACCGTTGATCTCATCCTTGATCCAACGATCTGGGCTTGATCGCACTATTAACCTCTTTTCCTCTCCATGCCAAAATTGCTAACGTCACCGCTGGTCCCACCTAACCATGTGTCTCTACCTCGCAAGATCGACCATTGGATCTACGACAATCGATCCAACGGCTAGTGCAGCATCGCACATCGCAGCTCCAACGCCGAAGTTCCCCCCTGTTAATCGCGTCCTCTGCCGATGCGATTTACCGATTCAATCTCAACTATTGATTCTGCTGATCCAACGGTCCCTATTCCACCTTGTGCCTAAAACTCCATTCAAACCATTTTTCGCTTCCACCATGGTTTCAGCCCTCCATCGCTGCATTTCGCATTTCTTCCGCATAAGCCCCTCTTCCTCCATTGAGCCCTTTGAAGAAGTTTAAGCCTAAGAAATCAGGATTTTGTAATAGTTTTTTGTTTTGTAGGTTCCACGTCCGGTTTGTGAGTGCTGAAATATCCCACAGTCCATTAAAGAGAAATAGGGCCAAAGATGACGATCCAAGGCCACAATCAATGCAAGAAGTGAACCAACAGGGGTATTTTCCCAAATACTTTAGTCAATAAGTCATGATTATTGACTATCTATCGAACCCTCTAGTTGAGAAAGCCTCTGCCGCCTGAACAAACGAAAAAGAAGCATTGAAGTGTATCGGACAGCAAGGACATGGATCTAAAGATGATCAAAGAAGGCTTAATGAAGCCTGAAAAACCACAGTACATTTCCAAATCAATGCTTTATGAATATCAGAGAAAAACATATCAGTAGAGAAGCCTCTACACGCCAAATTAGAGAGGCTAGTTACTTTCCATCGATCCATTCTGCCACCTGCATTCCTATTTCACATAAAAAAAAAGCACAGTTAAGGCAATCAGAGATATTAGTGACATATATAGCTCAAAAGTAATTTATGGCCTACCAAAAGGCCCCCAAAGTCAATAAAACCGACTTAAGTTGATGGAATTTAATGTAATAATCAATTTACAGAGTTAATACATGTCAAAACTTCTCCATCTGGCCCTTCAAATACCGAGAAGCACTAACTCTGCATTAATTGAATAGATAGACCCTTCTTACACTCCACCTCCTCATTCTTCTATAAATACTATTGTAGAAGATAGTATAGTGGTTGGTCTCTGGATATCTATTGCATGTAAATAGCCTTTTGAAGTTGCTGTAGCTCTGTTCATAAGTGAAGACACATAAGCTGAGATGATAAGTTTGAAGTTGTAGAGGCCTATTGGACTTGAAGATTGTAACTGGTTTGAACATCAAATACAAATAACTGATTTATGGGATCCTGGTTTATGTCAATGGTGATGTGTTTCTCACTGTAAATTGTTATTTTCCTTTTTTGTTTCCATTCTGTCCACTTTTCTCTGATAAAGAACAACAAATATAGATTAGGATTTACTCCTAAAATACCCTAAATCTCACTAAAAATATTTATCCCTTATGTTTTCTGTTGATTGTTTATTGAAAGATGATTCAATATAGTATAACTAGTGAAGCGTTGGTGAGCCCATATTTCCTGAGTACAACTTGAGATATTATCTTTGAATGTGATTGATAAGTATGCTAATTAAAGATTGAGCTAGGGAAGTATATGGTTATCCCTTTCCTCTAGTTTCTTCTCCAACAGTTGCTTTGAAAAGTTCTCTAAGAGTATGTCAAAAGCAGGATAGGTTCAAAGTCCTTACTTGATCTTAGGCTATTCTTTGTTTATCTTAAAATGTTGTCTTGAAGGTTTGCTAATTAAAGTTGAACTAGGGAAGTCTATGGTTAGCCCTATCCTCTAGTTTCTTCTCCAACGATTGTTTCGAAAAGTTCCCTTTGAATATGCTGAAAGCAGGCTAAGTTAAAAGTCCTTACTTGATCTTAAGCTATTCTATGTTTTTAAATGTTTTTCTATGAAGTTGATCAAAAGCGGGCTAGTTTAAAAGTACTTACTTGATCTTAGATTACTTTGTGTTTTCTCCTTAAAGTGCATGAAAAAAGCAGGATAGTTTCAAAGTACTTACTTGATATTAGGTTTTTCTTTGCTTCTTCATCTATTTAATTTCCCTCACTCCACTTTTTAATGTTCCATTCCATAAAATCAACTTAAAGAGATCCTTTGACATAGATTAATTGCCCCATGGACCACTCTTGAACCTTGTTGTTTCAATTAAACCCTATTATGACTCCATAGCCCAATGGATTTATGTTTTTCCTTGCCTATCTTATTAGCTGAACCATTCCTTCACCTATTCGTACCTTCGCCCTTCATAAAGACTTCCTTCACCTTCATGTTATCCTGCCCAACCAAAAAAAAAAAAACCCTTGTCCTTCATAACTAGCCTAAAATCACACTTTAAGCCTTAAAGATCATATCTTTAAAATACATACATAGAGAGATCCCTCTTTGAATCTAGGATGGCTAGGTCCTCAAATTTCAAAGCGGTTTTGATGTAGGTTCTGTAGTGTTTGTACTTACCAATCTTGCAAACTACAAAGACACCAACAACCTTATCTTTAACCTTAAATTTACTCTTAAGCTAACCTTAAGGGTTTAGTGAGGTTAAGTTTAGGTTAAGGTTAATTTTAAGGTTAATGTTAAGGGTTTGGTTAAGGTTAAGGTTAACATTAAGGGTTTGGTCAAGCTTAGGGTTAGGTTATAGTTAAGGTTAAGGTCAAGGTCAAGGTTAAACTTAACCCTAACCTTCGGTAAAGTTAAGGTTAAAGTTAAGGGGCTAAGGTTACGTTAAGGTAAAGTCAAGGTTAAGGTTAGGTTATGGGTAAATTTAACGTTAAGGTTAAGGTTTGGTGATGTTAACGTTAAGGTTAAGGTTAAGGTTAACCTTACCCTTACCTTAAACTTACCCTTAACCTTAAACCTAAGCTTAACCTTAACCATAACATAACCCTAACCTTAAGTTTACCCTTAACCTAACCTTAACTTTGAATTTAACCTTAACTTAACTTTAACCTTAACCAAACCCTTAAAAATAACCTTAACCCGAACCTTAACCTTACCCTTAACCATGAAATTAACTATAACCAAACCCTTAACCTTACCCTTAACCTAATCTTACCCTTTACCTTGACCTTAACCTTAACCTTCCCAAACCCTTAAGGTTACGTTAAGGTCAAAGTTAAAGTTACAGTTAAGGTTAAGGTTAGGTTAATTTTAGGTTAAGGTTTAGTCAAGGTTAGCATTAAGGTTAAGGTTAAGGTTAGGTTAAGGTTAAAGTTAGGTTATAGTTAGGGTTAAGGGTAAAGTCAAGGTCAAGGTTATGTTAAGGGTAAATTCAAAGTTAAGGTTAGGGTAAGGTTAAGGGTAAGGTTAAGGTTAGGTTAAGGTTAAGGTTATAGTTAAGGTTAGGTTAAGGGTAAGGTTAAGGTTAAGATTAGGTTAAGTTTAAGGTTAAGTTAAGTTAAGGTTAAGGTTAAGGTTAAGGTTAGGATAAGGTTAAGATTAAGGTTAAGGTTAAGGGTTTGGTCAAGGTTAGGGATATGTTATAATTAAGGTCAAGGTTAAGATTAGGTTATGGTTAAGCTTGAGGTGAGGTTAAGGATAAGGTTAAGTTAAGGTTAAGGTTAAGGTTTGGTCAAGGTTAGGGTTAGGTTATAGTTAAGGTCAAGGTTAGGTAAAGGTTAAGGTTAAGGTTAATTTTAAGGGTTTGGTCAAGGTTAGGGTTAGGTTAAGGCTAAAGTTAAGGGTAAGGTTAGGTTAAGGTTAAGGTCAAGGTTAAAGATAAAGTTAAGGTCAAGGTTAGGGTTAGGTTATAGTTAAGGTTAAGGGTTTGGTCAAGGTTAGGGTTAGGTTAAGGTTAAGGTTAAGGTTAGGTTAGGATAAGGTGAAGGTTAAGGTTAAAGTTTAGGTTAAGGTTAGGTTAAGGGTAAAGTTAAGGTTAAGGTTAGGTTTAAGGTTAGGGGATGGTTAAGGTTAGGTTCAGGGTAAGATAAGGTTAAGGTTAGGTTAAGGTCAAGGTCAAGGTTAAGGTTAAGGTTAAGGTCAAGGTTTAGGGTAAAGTTAAGGTAAATATTAGGGTAAGGTTATGGTTAAGGTTAAGGTTAGGTTAAGGGTAAATTCAAGGTTAAGGTTAAGGGTAAGGGTAAGAGTAAGGGTAAGGTTAAGGGTTATAGGTTTAGTCAGGTTAAGGTTAAGGTGAAGGTTAAGGGTAATATTAAGGTAAAGGTTAAGGTCAACATCAAGGTTAAGGTTAAGTTAGGTTAAGGGTAAGGTTATATTTAGGTTAAGGTTAAGGTTAAGGTCAAGATTAAGGGTAAAGTTAAGGTTAAGGTTAAGGCTACAGGTTTATTATTGTTAAGGTTAAGGGTAATGTTAATGTTAATGTTAAAGGGTTAAGGTTAGGTTAAGGTAAAGTCAAGGTTAAGGTTAGGTTAAGGTTAAAGTTAAGGTTAAGGTTAAGGTTTAGTCAGGTTAAGTTTAAGGTTAATGTTAAGGTTAACCTTACCATTACATTAACCTTAACCCTAACCTTAACACTAACGTTCACATTAACCTTAACCTTAACTATAACTTAACCCTCACATTTACCAAACCTTAACCTTAACCTTGACCTTAGTGTAACCTTAACCTTAACCTTACCCTTAACCTTAACCTTATGTTAACATTAACCTAACCTTAACCTTACTAAACCCATAACCTTAACCTTAACCTTAACTTTACCCTTAACCTTGAACTTTCCCTTAACCTTCACTATAAGCTAACCTTAACCTTAACCTATAACTTTACCCTTAAACTTAACTATAACCTTAACCTTAACCTTGAACCTTACCTTAACCTTAACCTTAACTTAACTATAACCTTAACCTTCACCTTAACCTCAACCTTAACCTTGATTTTACCCTTAACTTAACCTTAACCTTAACTTTACCTTTAACCTTCACCTTAACATTAACCCTAACCTTAACCTTAGTCTAACCATAACCTTAACCTTAACCTTAACCTAACCCTAACCTTAACTTTACCCTTAACCTAACCTAACCTTAACCTTAAATTTACCTTAACCTTGACCTTACCCTTAACCTTCACTATAACCTAAAATTAACCTTAAGGTTAGGGTAATGTTAAAGTTAAGGTTAAGGTTAGGTTAAGGTTAAGGGTAAAGCTAAGGTTAGGGTTAGCTTAAGGTTAAGGTTATGGTTAGGCTAAGGTTGAGGTTAAGGTTTTGGTCAAGGTTAAGGTTATAATTAAGGTCAAGGGTAAGGTTAGGTTAAGGTTAAGGTTAAGGGTTTGGTAAAGGTTAAGGTTAAGGGTAAGGTTAGGGTAAAGGTTAGGGTAAGGTTAAGGTTAAGACTCGTAACCTTAAAATAACCTTGACCTTAACTATAACCTAACCATAAACTTAACCTTAACCTAACCTTGACCTTAACTATAACCTAACCATAACCTTAACCTTAACCTTAACCTTACCTTAACCTTCACCTTCACTATAACCTAACCTTAACCTTGACGCTAACCTAAACCATAACCATAACCTTGACCAAACCCTTAACCTTAACCTTAGCCTGAACCTTTACCTTAACCTTAACCTTAAACTTGAATTTACCCTTAACCTAACCTTAACCCTTACCTTAACTATAACCTAACCCTAACCTTGACAAAGCCCTTAACCTTAACCTTGACCTGACCTTAACTTTAACCTTATATTGCCCTTAACCTAAAATTAAGCTTAACTGTAACCTTAACCTTAAGGTTATGGTTAAGATGAGGTTAAGAGAAGGTTAAGGGTAAGGTTAAGGTTTAGGTTAGGTTAAGGTTATGGTTAAGGTAAAGTTAAGGGTAAAGTTAAGGTTAAGGTTAGGTTAAGGTTAATTTAAAGTTAAGGGTAAGCTTAAAGTCAAAGTCAAGGTTAAGGTTAAGGGTAAGGTTAGGGTAAAGGGTAAGGTAAGGTTAAGGTTACCTTAAGGTTACGATTATAGTGAAGGTTAAGTTTAAGACCCGTAACATTAACCTAACATTGACCTTAACAATAACCTAACCCTAACCTTAACCTTAACCTTAACCTTATCTTAACCTTAACCTTCACTATAACGTAACCTTAATCTTGACCTTAACCTAAACCATAACTCTAACCTTGACCAAACCCTTAACCTTAACCTTAACCTTTACCCTAACCTGAACCTTAACTTTAACCATGACTTTACCCTTAACATAACCTTAACCTTGACCTTAACTATAACCTATTCCTAACCTTGACCAAACCTTTAACCTTAACCTCGACCTAACCTTAACATTGACCTTAACTTTAACCTTATCTTACCCTTAACCTAATCTTAACCTTAACAATAACCTAACCCTAACCTTAACTTAACCTAACCTTAACCTTGACCTTAAATATAACCTAACCCTAACCTTAACCAAACCCTTAACATTAACTTTAACCTAACCTTAACCTTGACCTTAACTATAACCTAACCCTAACCTTGACCAAACCTTAACCTTAACCTTAACTTTACCCTTAACCTATTCTTAACCTTAACCTAACCTTAAACTTGAATTTATCTTAACCTAACCTTAATCCCTTAACCTTAACCTTAACCTTCCCATAACCATAACCTTAACCTTGATATTACCCTTAACCTAACCTGAACCTTAACCTTAAACTAACCCTAACCTTGACCAAACCCTTAACCTTAACTATAACCTAAAATTAACCTTAACCTTCCCATAACCATAACCTTAACCTTAACCTTAACTTTACCCTTAACCTAACCTTAACCCTAACCTTGACTTTACACTTAACCTTAAACTTATCCTTAACCTTAATCTTAACCTAACCTTAACCTGACTAAAACTGTAACTTGAACCTTAACCTAACCTTAACGTTCACTTTACCCTTAACCTAACCTTAACCTTAACCTTAGCCTTGACTTTACCCTTAACATAACGTTAACCTTAACCTCCCGTGACCAAACCCTTAACCTTAACCTTAACCTGACTAAACCCTTAAGGTTAGGGTAAAGTTAAAGCTAATGTTAAGGTTAGGTTAAGGTTAAGGTTAAGGTTAGGTTAATGTTATGGTTAAGGTTACAGTTAGGTCAAGGTTAAGGGTTTAGTAATGTTAAGGCTAAGGCTAAGGTTTTGGTGAAGGTTAAGGGTAAAGTTAATGTAAAGGTTAGGGTTAGGTTATAGTTAAGGTTAAGGTTAGGTTAAGGGTAAATTCAAGGTTAAGGTTAAGCTGAAGGTTCAGGGTAAGGTTAAGGTTAAGGCTAAGGTTAGGTTAAGGTTAAGGTTAAGGGTAAAGTCAAGGTTAATGTTAGGTTAAGGGTAAGATTAAGGGTAAGGTTAAGGTTAAGGTTAAAGTTAAGATTACAGGTTTAGTCAGGTTAAGGTTAAGGTTAAGGGTTTGGTTAATTTTAAGGTTAAGGTTAAGGTTAGGGTTAAGGATAACATCAAGGATAAGGTGAATGTTAGGTTAAGGTCAAGTTTAAGGTTAAGTTTTGGTAAGGGTTAGGGTTAGGTTATAGTTAAAGTTAAGGTTAAGGTTAGGTTAAGGGTAAAGTTAAGGTTAAGGTTAAGGTTAAGGTAAGGTTAGGGTAAAGGTTAAGGTTATGGTTAAGGTAAGGTTAATGTTAAGGTTAAGTTTAGGTTAAGGTTAAGATAAGGTTAAGGGTAAGATTAAGGTTAAGCTTACGTTTTAAGGGTAAATTCAAGGTTAAGTTTAGCTTAAGGTTAGGTTAAGGGTATATTTAAGGTTAAGGTTAAGGGTAAGGTTAGGGTAAGGATAGGGTTAGGTTATATTTAAGGTTAAGGTTAAGGTGAAGGTTAACGTTGGTCAAGGCTAAGGTTAAGGTTAAGGTTAGGTTAAGGTTAAGGTTAACGTTAAAGACCTTACCCTTAACCTTATCTTAACCATCGCCTTAACCTTAACCTTAAACTTAACCTTAACCTAACCTAACCTTAACCTTAACCAAACCCTTAACATTAACCTTAACCTTAAACTTCCCATTACCAAAACCTTAACCTTAACCTTGAACTTACCCTTAACCTTAACCTTACCCCGTTATCGTTAAACTTAAGCTTAACCTTAACCTTAACCTTACTAAACCCGTAACCTTAACCTTAACTTGACTGATCCTGTAACCCTTAAACCTATATTAACCTTACCATAACCCAAACTTAACATTAACCTTAGCCTTAACCTTAACCTAAACCTAATTTTAACCTTAACCTTAACCTAACCTTAACATTAACTTTAACGATAGCCTAACCTAACCTTAACCTTACGTTAACCTAACTTAACCTTGACCTAACCGTAACCTTAACTTTCCCTAAACCTAACCTAACTGTAACCTTAACCTTAACCATAACCTTAACCTTAACCTTGACCTTAACCTTAACCTTCACCCTTAACCTAACCTAACCCTAACCTTAACCTTGACCTTAACCTGAACTTAACCTTATCCTTATCTCACCCTTAACTTTGACCTTGTTCTTAACCTTAACCTTAACCTTAAACTTCTAATAACCATAACCTTAACCTTGAATTTACCCTTAACCTAACCTTAACCTTAAACTTAACCTTAACCTACCCCTAACCTTGACCAAACCCTTAACCTTAACTATAACCTTAGCCTTCCCATAACCACAACCTTAACCTTGACTTTGACTTTACCCTTAACCAAACCTTAACCTTGACCTTCCCCTAACCTTAAACCTAATGTTACCCTAACCATAACCTTAAATTTACCCTTAACCTAATATTAACCGTAACCTAACCTTAACCTTACACTTAACCTTGACCTTAACCTTAACTTGAACAATAAACTAACCCTAACCTTTACAAAACTTTAACCTTAACCTTAACCTTAACCATAGCCCTAACCTTAACCTCAGCCTTAACCTTAACCTTACCCTAACCTTAAATATAACCTTACCCTAACCTTACCCTTAATCTTAACCTAACCTTAACATAACCTTCACCTTAACTTTACCCTTAACCTTGATTTTAACCTTAAGCTTCCCCTAACCTTAACCTTAAACTCCCCTAACCTTAACCTTTACCTTAACCTTAACCTTCCCCTAACCCTAACCTTAACTTTAGACTTAACCTTAAGGTTAAGGTTAAGTTTATGGTTATGGAAAGGTTAAAGTTAGGTTAAGGTTAAGATTAGGGTAAGGTTAAGGTTAAGGGTTTGGTCAAGGTTAAGGTTACGTTATATTTAAGGTCAAGGTTAAGGGTAAGTTTAAGGTTAAGTTTAGATTAGGTTAAGGTAAGGTTAAGGTTATGGTTAAGGTTAAGTTCAAGGTTAAGGTTAAGTAAAGGTTAAGGTTAAGGTTAATGTTAAGTGTTTGGTCAAGGTTAGGGTTAGGTTATATTTAAGATCAAGGTTAGGTTTAAGGTTAACGTTATAGTTAGGTTAAGTTTAAGGTTAAGGTTTAAGTTAGGTTAAGGTAAGGATAAGGTTACGGGTTTAGTCAGGTTAAGGTTAAGGTTAAGGTTAAGGCTAAGGTTAAGGGGGTAAGTTTAAGGTTAAAGTTAACGTTAAGGGTGAGATTAAGCCCTTAAACTTCCCATAACCATAACCTTAACCTTAACCTTACCTTAACCTAACTTTAAACTTAACCTACCCCTAAACTTAACCCTAACCTTACGCTTAACCTTCAACTTAACTTTAACCTAACCTTAACCTTAAAGTTACGCTTAACCTAACCTTAACCTTAACCTTAACCTAACCCTAACCTTGACCTTGACCTTAATCTTAACCTTAACCTTAACCAAACCCTTAACCTTCACCTTAACCTTCAATAAACCCGTAAGGCTAAGGTTAAGGTTAAGGTTACAAGTTTAGTCAGGTTAAGGTTATCGTTAAAGGTTTGGTTAAGGTTTGGGTTAGGTTATAGTTAAGGTTAAGGTTATATGAAAGTTAAGGTTCTGACTCATAACCTTAACCTTAACCTTAACCTTAACCTGACTAAACCCGTAACCTTAACATTACCCTTACCTAGCCTTAACCTTAACCTAAATTTAACCTAGCCTTAGCCTTAACCTTAATGTTAACCTTAACCTTAACCTTAAAATTAACCTTAAATTAACCTTAACCTTAACCTAACCTTAACCTTGACCTTAAATATAACCTAACCCTAACCTTAACCAAACCATTAACCTTAACCTTAACCTGACTAAACCCGTAACAACTAATCCTAACCTTGACCAAACCCTTAACCTTAACCTTAACATTTAACCTAATATTAATCTTAACCTCACCATAACCATAGCCATAACCTTAACCATAACTTTACCCTTAACCTTAACCTTAACATTAACATTACCCTTACCTAACCTTAACCTTAACCTAACCTTAACCTTAACCTTAACTTTACCCGTAACCTAACCTTAACCTTGACCTTAACTATAACCTAACCCTAACCTTGACCAAACCCTTAACCTTAACCTTACCCTTAACCTTAACTTAACCTAACTTAACCTTATCTTAACCTTAACCTTCACTATAACCTAACCTTAACCTTAACCTTAATTGTAGCTTAACCTTAACCTTGACCAAACCCTTATCATTAACATTAACGTTACCCCATTAACCTAACCTTTACCTTCTCCTAACCTTAACCTTAACCTTAACCTAGCCTTAACCTTAACTTTACCTTAACCTTAAATTTACCCTTAACCTAACCTTAACATTAACCTTATCTTACCCTTAGCCTAACCTTAGGGTTTGGTCAAGGTTACGGTTAGATTATAGTTAAAGTTAAGGTTAAGGTCAAGGTTAAGGTTAAGGTCAAGGTTAAGGTTAAGTTAGGTTAAGGCTAAGTTTAGGTTAATGTTAAGGTTAAGGTTAAGGTGAAGTTCAAGGTAAAGTTAAGGGCAAGGTTGAGGTTTGGTTAAGGGTAAGATAAGGTTAAGGTTAGGGTTAAGGTTACGGTAAGGTTAAGGTTAATGCTAATGTTAAGTGTTTGGTCAAGGTTAGGGTTAGGTTATAGTTAAGGTGAAGGTTAAGGTTAGGTTATAGTGAAGGTTAAGGTTAAGATAAGGTTAAGGTTCAGGTTAGGGTAAAGGTTAAGGTTAAGGTTAAGTTTAAGTTATAGTGAAGGTTAAGGTTAAGACCCGTAACCTTAACCTTAACCTTAACTTTACCCTTAACCTAACCTTAACCTTGACTTTAACCTTAACCTTATCTTAACCTTAACCTAACCTTAACCTTAACCTTAACCTAACTATAACCTTACCCTTAACCTTAACCTTGACCTTAAATATAACCTAACCCTAACCTTGACCAAACGCTTAACATTAGCCTTAAACTTAACCTTTACCTAACCTTGACCTTGACCTTAACCTTAACCTTAACCTTACCTTTAACCTTAACATTAACCTTAACCTTAACCTTAACCTAACCTTACCCTAAACTTAACCTTAACTTTACCCTTAACCTAATGTTAACACTAGAAAATTGTATAGCAGAAGATGACATCGATTAATGTCAAGCCCAAGGATTTATAGGACAAGAATACATTATGGAATCAAAAGTATTTAAAATATCTAAGGTTTTGAGAAAATCATATTTGAACTAGTCATAAATGCTCAAAGCGCGCATTCCTGGAAATGGAAAAAAGTCACTTTCCGGGACAAAAACAAGTAAACGACAGTTACTCCTTATGTGAAAGCCACCTAAGGACAGCCACCAGCACCTCCTTAGACATTATGTGAGCACACAAAAGAATATTTGAGCACAAAATGGAATCACACCTCTCCCTTGGGTTACCATCCATCATGTACCAAGGGAGGGAAGGAGGATTTGAAGCTCACCTATATAAACCCACCAAGAGATGAAGAAAGTGTGATCATAGTGTTATGCTGGCCAAAGCTGCCCAAGAAACACCAACATTGTGTGTGACCCGGAGCTAGAGATAAAGAGGACTCGATAGTTTGCCACCCAACATCTTAGTCCACCACAACAAAGAGAGAGTGAGACTGCATTAGAGGCAGAGCTTGGAAGGCAACATCCTTACATCGGGACGTAGAGCCATTGCCTAGGGGCTCTTTGGAAAGCGGGTAAAATTTCTTCTCAATTTCTAACATTTAATAAGAAGAGGCCATTGAACCATCGTTTGCATTATTATCGTTTGGAACTCTCTATATAGCTTCTGTATATTTGTGTTTTTTAGTTTTAGTTTAACAAGAGCATCCTTCAGCATATTATTTCCATTAAGTTTTATGCTTTTGAGCTCCCCCCACATTCTGCCTATTACCAATAGTTTAGAGAATATACCACACTCTCTAAGCTTGTGAGATTTTGTACACCCGTGCCACTAATCCAAAACAACACCTAACCTTAACCTTAGCATAACCTTAACCTTATCTTAACCTTATCTATAACATAACCTTAACTTTTAGAAAACCTTAACCTTAATCTTCAATTTACCCTTAACCTAACCTTAACCTTAACCTTAACCTTAACCTTGACTTTATCCTTAACTTAACCTGAACCTTCAGTATAACCTAACCCTAACATTGACCAAACCCTTAACCTTAACCTTAAACTTACCCTTAACCTTGACCTTAACCTTAAATTTAACTATAACCTAACCCTAACCTTGACCAAACCCTTAACATTAACCTTAAATTAACCTTAACCTTAACCTAACCTTAACCTTGACCTTAACTATAACCTAACCCTAACCTTGGCCAAACCCTTAACCTTAACCTTGACCTGACTAAACCCTTAAGGTTAGTGTAAACTTAAAGTTAAGGTTAAGGTCAAGGTCAAGGTTAAGGTTAAATTAGGTTGAGGTAAGGTTATAGTTAGGTTAAGGTTAACTTTAAGGGGGATAAGCCTTAACCTTAATTTGACTAAACCCATAACCTTAACCTTAACCTTAACCAAACCCATAACCTTAACATTCCTCTAACCTTAAACTTAACCTTGCCCTTGACCTTCACCCTTAACCTTAACCTAACCCTAACCTTGACCTAAATCTTAACCTAACCTTAACCTTAATCTTACCCTTAACCTTACCTTAACCTCAACCTTACCTTAACCTTAACTTTACCCTTAACCTAACCCTAAGTTTAAGGTTAAGGTTAAGGTTATGTTAAGGGTAAAGTTAAGGTTAAGGTTATGTTAAGGGTAAAGTTAAGGTTATGGTTAGGGTAATGTCAGAGTAAGGTTAAGGTTAAGGTTGTGGTTAAGGTAAGGTTAAGGTAAAAGTCAAGGTTAAGTTAGGTTAAGGTTAAGGTTAAGGGTTAGGTTATAGTTAAGGTTAAGGTTAAGGTTAAGGTTAAAGTGATAGTTAAGTCAAGGCTAAGGGTTTAGTCAGGATAAGGTTAAGGTTAAGGGTTTGTTCAAGGTTAGGGTTAGGTTAATGTTAAGGGTGAAGGTAAGGGTTAAGGTTAAGGTTAAGGTTATAGTTAGGTTAAGGGTAAAGATAAGGTTATGGTTAAAGTTAAGGTTAGGTTAAGGTTAAGGTTAGGTTATAGTTAAGGTCAAGGCTAGGTTAAGGTTAAGGTTAGGTAAATGTTACGGGTAAGTTTAAGGTTAAGGTTAAGGTCAAGGTTAACCTTAAGCTAATATTAACCTTAACCTAAACCCTAACTTTACCCTTAGGTTACGGGCTTAGTCTAGTTAAGGTTAAGGTTAAGGTTACGGGTTTAGTAAGGTGAAGGTTAAGGGTAAAGTGATGGTTAAGGGTAAAGTTAAGGTTAAGGTGAAGGTTAAGGGTAAGGTTTAGGTTAAGGTTACGGGTTTAGTCAGGTTAAAGTTAAATTTAAGGTTAAGGTTAAGGTTAGAGGAAGGTTAAGGTTAAAGTTAAGTTAAGGTTAGGTAAAGGTTAAGGTAAGGTTAAGGTTACAAGTTTAGTCAGGTTAAGGTTAAGGGTTTGGTCAAGCTTAGGGTTAGGTTATATTTAAGGTTTAGCTTAGGTTAATGGTAATATAATGTTAAGGTTAAGGTTAGGTTAAGATCAAGGTCAAAGTTAAGGTTAAGGGTAAAGTCAAGGTTAATGTTAAGGTTAAGGTTAAGGTTAGGGTAAAGGTTCAGGTTTAGGTTCAGGTTAAGGTTAAGGTTAAGGTCAAGGGTTTGGTCAAGGTTAGGGCTAGGTTATCCCTTAAGGTTAGGGTAAAGTTAAAGTTAAGGTTAAGGTTAGGTTAAGGTTAAGGTTAAGGTTAGGTTAAGGGTAAAGTCAAGGTTAAGGTTATGGTTATGAGAACGTTAAGGTTAAGCTTAAGGTTAACCGTAACTTGACCTTAACTTTATCCTTAACGTTGACATTAACCTTAACCTTAACCTTGACCTTGACATTAACCTAACCAAAACCTTAACCTTAACCTTAACCTTAACCTAACCTTAACCATAGCCGTAACCTTAACCTAACCTTAAGCTTAACTTTACAATTAACCTAACCCTAACCTTGAGCAAACCCTTAACCTTAACCTTAACCTTACTCTTAACATTAACCTAACTAAACCCGTAACCTTAACCTTACCCTAATCTTAACCTTAACCTTGAATTTACCCTTAACCTAACCTTAACATTAACTTTAACCTTAACTTAATGTAACCTTAAATTTGACCTTAACATTAACCCTAACCTTACCCTAACCATAAGCTTAACTATAACCTAACCCTAACCTTAACCTTACACTTAACCTTATCTTAACCTTAACCTTCACTATAACCTAACCTTAACCTTAAGGTAAATGTTATGGTTAAGGTTAGGGTTAAGGGTAAAGTAAAGTTTAATTTTAGGTTAAGGTTCAAGTTACGTGTTTAGTCAGGTTAAGGTTACGTTAAGGTAAAGGTTATGGTTAAGATTAGGGTTAAAAGTAAAGTAAAGGTTGAGGTTAGGTTAAGGTTAAGGGTTTGGTCAAGGTTAGGGTTAGGTTATATTTAAGTTCAAGGTTAAGGTTAGGTTAAGGTTAACGTTAAGTTAAGGTTAATGTTAAGGGTTTGGTTAAGGCTAAGGTTATGGTTAAGGTTAAGGTTAAGGTTAGTTAAAGGTTAATGTTAAGGGTAGGTTATAGTGAAGGTTAAGGTTAAGTCCCATAACCTTAAACCTTAACGTTAGCCTCACCTTAAACTTAACCTTATCTTAACCTTGACCTTAACCTTAACCTAACCTAACCTTAACCTTAGCTTTACCCTTAACCTTACCTTAACCATAACCTTATCATGACTTTAACCTTAACCTTAACCTTAACCTTATCTTAACCTTAACTTAACCATAACCTTAACCTTGACATTAACTATAACCTAACCCTAACCTTGACCAAACCCTTAACATTAACCTTAACCTTAACCTAACCTTAACCTTAACTAAACCCTTAACCTTAACCTTAACATTAACCGTAACCCTAACCTTACCCTAAACATAACCTATGGTTAAGATTAAGGTTAAGGTTAGGTAAAGGTTAATATGAAGGGTAGGTTATAGCGAAGGTTAAGGTTAAGACCCGTAACCTTAAACCTTAACCTTAACCTAACCTTAAACTTAACATTATCTTAACCCTAACCTTAACCTTAACCTAACCTAACCTTAACCTTAGCATTACCCTTAACCTTACCTTAACAATAACCTTAACCTAACCTTAACCTTAACCTTACCCTTAACCTTATCTTAACCTTACCTTAACCATAACCTTGACCAAACGCTTAACATTAACCTTAACCTTAACTAAACCCTTAACCTTAACCTTAACCTTAACATTAACCTTAACACTAACCTTACCCTAAACATAACCTTAACCTCACCCTAACCTTACCCTAACCATAACCTTAACTTTAGCCTTAACCTATGCTTAATCAAACCCATAACCTTAACCTTAACCTTAACCTAAGCTTAACCAAACCCTTAACCTTAACCTTAACCTTAACCTAACCTTAACCTTGTCTTTACCATTAACTTAACCTTAAACTTAACTATAACCTAACCCTAACCTTGACCTTAACTTTACCCTTAACCTTGACCTTTACATTAACCCTAACCTCAATCTTGACCTTAACCTTACCTTAACCTTAACCTTAGCCTTAACCTTATATTACCCTTAACCTAACCTTAACCTTAACTATAAACTAACCCTAACATTGACTTTAACTTAACCTAACCTTAACCCCTTAACATTAACCTTAACCTTCCCAAACTCTAACCTTAACCTAACCCTAACCATGACCAAACCCTTAACCTTAACCTTAACCTTAAATTTACCCCTAACCTAACCTTAACCTTAACCTTACTCTTAACCTTAACCAAATCCTTAACCTGAACCTTAACCCTAACCTTAACCTTGAACTAACCTTAACCTTCACTTTACCCTTAACCTTAACTTGACTAAAACCAAAACCTTAACCTTAACCTTAATCTTAATCTAACCTTAACCGTGACCTTAACTATAACCTAACCCTAACCTTTACTTTATCCTTAACATAACCTTAACCTTGACTTTACCTAACCAAAGTTAAGGTTAAGGTTACAGTTAAGATAAGGCTAAGGTTAGCTTAAGGTTAAGGTTAAGGTTACGGGTTTAGTCAGGTTAAGGTTAAAGTTAGGTTAAGGTTAAGATTAAGGTTAAAAGTTTGGGAAGGTTAAGGTTAAGGTTAAGGGTAAGATAAGGCTAAGGTTAAGGTTAAGGTTAAGGTTAGGTTAAGGTCAAGTTCAAGGTTAATTTTAAGGTTAAAGTCAAGGTTAAGGGTAAAGTTAACGTCAAGGTTAGGGTTAGGTTAATGTTAAGGTTAAGGTTAGGTTAAGTGTAAATTCAATGTTGAGGTTAAGGTGAAGGTTAAGGTTAAGGTTTATGCTTTGAATTTATCCTTAACTTAACCTTAACCTTCACTATAACTTAACCCTAACCTTGACCAAACCCTTAACCTAACCTTAACCTTAACCTTCCCATAACCATAACCTTAATCTTAACCTTAACCTTAACCTAACCATAACCAGAACCTTAACCTTTACCTAAGCTTAACCTTAACCTTAAGCTTATCTTAACCTTGACCTTAAGGGTAAGGTCAAGGTTAAGGTTAGGTTAAGGTTAAGGTTAAGGTTAATCTTAGGTAAAGGTTAAGGTTAGGTTAATATAGATATTAAGGTTTTGGTTAAGGTTAAGGGTAGTCTTAAGGTTAAGGTTAAGGGGTTAAGATTAGGTTAAGGTAAAGTCAAGTTTAAGGTTAAGGTTAAGGGGGTAAGGTTAAGGACAAGGTTAAGGTTAAGGTTAAGTTAAGGCTAAGGTTAGGTTAAGGTTAGGGTCAAGGTTAGGAGAAGGTTAAGGTTAAGTTAAGGTTAAGTTTAAGGTTTGGAAAAGGTTAGGGTTAGGTTATGGTTAAGGTTAAGATTAATTTAAGGGTAAAGTCAGGGTTAAGGTTATGGTTATGGGAAGGTTAAGGTTAAGGTTAAGCGGTTAAGGTTAGGTTAAGGGTAAATTCAAGGGAAGGGTTAAGCTGAAAGTTAAGGTTAAGGTTAAGGTTATGGTTATGGGAAGGTTAATGTTAAGGTTAACGTTAGGTTAAGGTTAATGTTAAGGTTAAATTTTTGGTCAAGGTTAGGGTTAGGTTAGGGTTAGTGTTAGGTTATTATAGTTAAGGTTATCGTTAGGGTAAGGTTAGGGTTAGGTTATAGTTAAGGTTAAGGTTAGGGTAAGGTTAAGGTTAAGGTTATGATTATGGAAAGGTTAAGTTTAAGGTTAAAGTTAGGTTAAGGTTAAAGTTAAGGTTAAGGTTAAGGTTATGTTATCGGAAGGTTAAGCTTAAGCTTAAGGTCAAGGTTATGTTAAGGTTAAAGTTTAGAAGGTTAAGGTTAAAGTTAAGGTTAAGGTTAAGGTTAACCTTAACCTTAAAGTCAACCCTAAACTTGACTTTACCCTTAAGTTAACCTTAACTTTCACTATAGCCTAACCCTAACCTAGACCAATTCATTAACCTTAACCTTAACCTTACTGTTAACCTTAACATTACTAAACCCGTAACCTTAACCTTAACTACAACCTAACCCTAACCTTGACCAAAACCTTAAACTTAACCTTGACCAAACCCTTAGCCTTAAGCTTAACCTAACTAAACCTGTAACCTTAACCTTAACTATAACCTAATCCTAACCTTGACCAAACCCTTAACATTAACCTTAACATTCCCCTAACCTTAAACCTAACCTTAACCTTAACCTTAACCCTTAACCTTAACCCTACCCCCTTAACCTTTTCCTTAACCTTAACCTTAACCTTAACTAAAACCTAAACCCTAACCTTGAATAAATTCTTAACCTTAACGTTAACCTTAACCTTTACCCTAACCTTAACCTTAACCTTAACTATAATCTAACCCTAAAATTGATCAAACCCTTAACCTTAATATTACCCTTAACCTAACCTTAAAGTTAACTATAACCTAACCCTAACCTTGACCAAACCCTTAACCTTAACTTTAACCTGACTAAACACATAACCTTAAACTTAACCTTACCTTAACCTTAACCTGCCTTAACCTAACCTTAACCTTGACCTTAACTTTACCCTTCACCTTGACCTTAACTTTAACCTAACCTAACCTAACCTTAACTATAACCTAACTCTAACCTTGACCTTAACTTTACCCTTAACATTGACCTTAACCTTAACCTTTACTTTACCCTTAACCTAACCTTAACCTTGAACTCAACTATAACCTAACCATAACCTTGACCAAACCTTAACCTTAAGCTTAACCTAATCTTAACCTTAACCTAACCGTAACCTTAACCTTAACCTTAACCTTAACCTTATCCTTAGCCTAACCATAACCATAACCTTAACCTTAACCTTAACCTAACCCTAACCTTAACTTTACCCTTAACCTAACCTTAACCTTAACCTTAACCTAACACTAACCTTAACTTTACCCTTAACCTAACCTTAACCTTAACCTTACCCTAACCTTATCCTAACCATAACCTTAACTTTACCTATAACCTTACCCTTAACCTAACCTTAACCTTGACCTTGACCAAACCCTTAACTTTGACCAAACACTTAATCTAACCTTAACCTTAAGGGTAAAGTCAAGGTTAAGCTTATGGTTATGGGAAGGTTAAGGATAATGTTGTAGTTAAGGTTAAGGTTAAGATGAGGTCAAGATAAGGTTAGGTTAATGGTAAAGTTAAGGTTAATTTTAAGGTTAGGTTAAGGTTAAGGGTAAGGTTATAGTTATGTTAAGATTAAAGTTAAGGTTAGGTTAAAGTTAAGATAAGGTTAAGGATAAGGATAAGCATAAGGTTTTGGTTACGTTAAGGTCAAGGTTAAGGTTAGGTTAAGGTTAAGATAAGGTTAAGGTTAAGGTTAGGCTAAGTGTAAGGTTAAGGTTAGGTTAAGGGTAAGGTCAAGGTTATGGTTAAGATTATGGGTTTAGTCAGGTTAAGGTTAAGGTTAATGGATTGGTTAATGTTAGGTTAAGGTTAAGGTTGAGGTCAAGGTTAGGGTTAGGTTAAGGTTAGGTTAAGGGTAAATTTAAGGTTATGGTTATGGTAATGTTAGGGTTAGGTTATAGTTAAGGTTAAGGTTAGGTTAAGGGTAAAGGGTAAGGTTAGGGTAAGGGTAATGTTAAGGTTAGGGTTAAGGTTAATATTAGGTTAAGGGTAAATTTAAGATTAAGGTAAGGGTAAGGTTAAGATTAGGTTAAGGGTTAGGATTAAGGTTAAGGTTAGGATTAACGTTAAGGTTAAGGTTAGGGTTACCTTATAGTTAAGGTCAAGTTTAAGGTTAAGGGTAAGGTTATAGTTAGGTTACCGTTAAGGTTAAGGTTAGGTTAAGGGTAAGGTTATGGTTAAGGTTACATGTTTAGTCAGGTTAAGGTTAAGGGTTTGGTTAAGGTTAAGGTTAAGGTTAAGGGTTTGGTTAAGGTTAAGGTTAAGGTTAAGGGTTTGGTTAAGGTTAAGGTTAGGTTAAGGTTAAGGTTAAGGTTAAGTTGAGGGTAAGGCTAGGGTTAAGGTAAAGGTTAAGGTTTGGTAAATGTTAGGGTTAGGTTTTATTTAAGGGTAAGGTTAAGTAAATGTTAACCATAACCTTATCCTTAAACTTAACCATAGCCTGACTAAAACCTTAACCTTAACCTTCCCATAACCATAACCTTAGCCTTAACTTTACCTCTAACCTTAACCTTAAATTTAAGGGTTTTGTTATGTTTAAGGGTAAGTTTAAGGTTAAGGGTAAAGTTAAGTTTAAGGTTAATCTTAAAGTTAGGCTAAGGGTAAGGTTAAGGTTAGGTTAAGCTTAAGCTTAAGGGTTTGGGAAGGTTAAGGTTAAGGTTGAGAGTTTTGTGAAGGTTAGGGTTAGGTTATAGTTAAGGTCAAGGTTAAGGTTATGTTTAACGTAAGGTTAAGATAAGGTTAAGGGCACGGGCCTAGTAAGGTTAAAGTTAAGGTTAAGGTAAAGGTAAAGGTTAAGGTTAAGGTTAAGGTTAAGGATAAGGGTAAGGTTAACATTAACCTTAACATTAACCTAGCTAAAGCAAAAACCTTAACCTTAACCTAGCCTTAAACTTGATCTTAACTATAACCTAACCCTAACCTTGACCAAATCCTTAACATTAACCTTAACCTTAACCTTAACGATAACCTTAACCTTGACCTTAACCTTAACCTTAACCTTCTCTTAACCTTAAACTAACCTTCACCTTAACCCTTAACCTTACCCTTAACTTAATCTTAACCTTACCCTAACCTTAACCCTAACCTTACCCTTAACCTTAACCTTAACATAACATTAACCTTAACCTTCCCCTAAACTTAAACCTAACCTTCACTTTAAATTTAACCTTAAAATTTCCCTAAAATTAACCCTAACCTTAACCTTAACTATAAGGTCACCCTAACCTTGACCAAACCTTAACCTTAAGGTTAAGGGTTAAGGTTAAATTTAAGGTTAAGGTTAAGGTTAGGTTATAGTGAAGGTTAATGGTAAAGTTACGGTTAAGGTGAAGGTAAAGGTTTGGTCAGGTCAAGGTAAGGTTAATATAAGGTTAAGGGTACGGGTTTAGTAAGGTTAAAGTCAAGTTTAAGGTTATGTTAAGGGTCAAGTCAAGGTTAAGGTTAACGTCAAGGTTAAGGTTAGGTTAAGGTTAAGTAAACGTTATGGTTAAGGTAAGGTTAGGGTTAAGTTATAGTTAAGGTTACGGGTCTAGTCAGGTTAAGGTTAACGTTAAGGATAAAGTCAAGGTTAAGGTTAAGGTTAGGTTTAATTTTTAGGTTAAGGTTAAGGCTAGGGTTAGGGGAAGGTTAAGGTTAAGGTTAAGGTTAGGTTAAGGTTAAGGGTAAAGGTTAAGGTTAAGGTTAAGGATAAAGTCAAGGTTTAGGTTAGGTTAAGGTTAAGGTTAGGTTTAAGGTTCAGGTTAAGGTTAAGGTTAAGGTTATGGGAAGGTTAGGGTTAAGGTTAAGAGGTTGAGGGTTAGGTTAGGGCTAGGTTAAGGGTAAATTCAGGGTAAAGGTTAAGGTTAAGGTTACTGGTTTAGTAAGGTTAAGGTTAAGGTTAAGGTTAGGTTATGGGTTTAGTAAAGTTAAGGTTAAGGGTAAGGTTAAGGTTAATGTTATGGGTTTAGTAAGGTTAAGGTAAAGGTTAGTTTTAGTAAGGTTAAGGTTAAGTTAACCTTGACCTTACCCTTAACCTTAACCTTACCCTTAACATGACCAAAACCTTAACCTTAACCTTAACCTTAAACTTTACCCTAACTTTACCTTAACCTTAACCTTAACCTTAACTTTACCCTTAACATAACCTTAACCTTAACCTTAACGTAACCTTAACCTTACCCTTAAACTTAGCCTTAACCTAACCTTAACCTTAACTTTACCCTAACCATAACCTTAAGTTTACCCTTAACCTAACCTAACCTAACCTTCACCTTAACCTTGACTTTAACCTTAACCTTCCCCTAACCTTAACCTTAACCTTAACCTTAGCCTTCCCATAACCATAACCTTAACCTTGACTTTATTCTTAAAATAACCTTAAGGGTAAAGTCAAGGTTAAGGTTAGGTTAAGGTAAATTCAAGGTTAAGGTTAAGGTTAGGTTAAGGGTAAAGTTAAGGTTAAGGTTAAGGTTTGGTCAAGGATAGGGTTAGGTTATAGTTGATGTTAAGATAAGCTTAAGGTTAGGTTAAGGTTAAGGTAAATGTTATGGGTAAAGTTAAGGTTAAGGTTAGGGTAAGGTTAATGTTAGGGTAAAGGTTCAGCTTAAGGGTAATGCTAAGGTTACGATTAAGGTTAGTGAATGTTAAGGTTAAGGTTTAGTTAAGGTTAAGGTTAATGTTAAAGGTTTGGTCAAGGTTAGGGTTACGTTATAGTTAAGTTCAACGTTAAGGTTAGGTTAAGGTTAAGGTTACAGGTTTAGTCAGGTTAAGGTTAAGGTTACGGTTAAGGTTAAAGTCAAGGTTAAGGGTTTGGTCATGTTTAGGGTTAGGTTATAGTTAAGGTCAAGGTTAAGGTTAATTTTAAGGTTATGGGAAGGTTAAGGTTAAGGCTAAGGTTAAGTTAAGGTTAAGGTTAAGGTTTGGTCAACGTGTTAAGATTAGGTTAAGGTCAAGGTCAAGCATACGGGTTACGATTAGGTTAAGGTTAAGGTTAAGGTCAGGTTATAGTTAAGGTAAAAGTTAGGTTAAGGTTAAGGTTAGGTAAAGGTTAAGGTAAGGTTAAGGGTGAAGGTTAAGGGTAAGGTCAAGTTTAAGGTTAAGGTTAGGGTAAGGTTAAGGTTAAGGTTAAGGTTAATGTTATGGGAAGGTTGAGGTTAAGGTTAAGGTTAAGGTTAAGGAGGTAAGGTTAAGGTTAAGGTTAAGGGTAAGGTCAACGTTAAGGTTAAGGTTATGGTTATGGGAAGGTTAAGGTTAAGGTTAAGGTTAGGGGAAGGTTAAGATTAAGGTTAAGGTTAGGTTAAGGTTAAGATTATGTTAAGGTTAAGGTTACAGGTCTAGTCAGGTTAAGGTTAAGGGTAAGTTTAAGGTTAAGGTTAAAGGTTTGGTCCAAGTTAGGGTTAGGTTAGGGTTAAGGTTAAGGTTAGGTTATATTTAAGGTCAAGTTTAGGTTAAGCTAAATTTAAGGTTAACGTTAAGGGTAAAGTTAAGCGTATGGTTAAGGTAAGGTTAAGAGTAAGGTTAAGGTTAAGGTTAGGATAAGGTTCAGTTTAAGTTCAAGGTTAAGGTTAATGGTTTGGTTAAGGTTAGGTTAAGGTTAAGGTTTTGGTTAAGGTTAGGTTAAGATTAAGGTTAAGGGTTTGGTCAAGGTTAGCGTTAGGTTATAGTTAAGGAGAAGGTCAAGGTCAAGGTTAACCTTAACCTAACATTAACCTTACCTTAACCTTAACCTTAACCTTAACCTAACCTTAACGAAACCCTTAAACTTAACCTTAAACTTCAGCTTAACCCTTAACATTAACCATAAAATTAACCTTAACCTTACCCTAATCTTAACCATAACCTTAACCATAACCTTATATTAACCTTAACCTAACCTTAACCTTGACTTTACCCTTAACCTAACCTTAACCTTAACGTTAACCTAACCTTAAAATTACCATAAAATAACTTATCCCTAACCTTGTCCTTAACGTTAACCTTAACCTTAAATATAACCTTACTCTAACCTTACCCTAACCATAACCTTAACTATAACCTAACCATAACCTTAACCTTACAATTAACTTTATCTTAACCTTAACCTTGACCAAACCATTAACCTAACTTAAGCTCATCCTAACATTCACCTTAACCTTCCAATAGCCTTAACCTTAACCTTAACCTTAACCTTAACTATAACCTAACCCTAACTTTACCCTAACCATAACCTTAACCTTAACCTTCCCAGAACCTTACCCCTAACCTTAACCTTAATGTTATCCTTATCTTAACCTTTACATAACCCTAACCTTAACCTTAACACTAAAATTAGCCTTAAATTGAAGCATAACCTAATCTTAACCTTAACCTTATCCTATCTTAACCTTAACCTAACCCTAACCTTAACCTTAACCATAACCTTAACCCTAACCTCCTTGACCAAACCCTTAACATTAACCTTAACCTTAATCTTAACCTAACCTTAACCTTAACCTTAGGCTAACCATAACCTCAATCTTAACCTTAACCTAACCCTAACCTTAACTTTACCCTTAACCTAACCTTAACCTTACCCTCAATGTAAACCTAACCTTAACTTTACACTTAACCTAACCTTAACCTTAAACTTAACCTTAACCTTAACCTAAGTTTAACATTGACTTTAGCCTTAACATAAACTTAACCTTAAATTTACCTTGACCTTAACTATAACCTACCCCTAACCTTAACCAAACCCTTAACCCTAACCTTAACTTTACCCTTAATCTTAACCTGAATAAACCTGTAACCTTAAGTTTTTGGTGAGGTTAAGGTTAAGGTTAAGGTTAAGGATTTGGTCAATCTTAAGGTTAAGGGTTTGGTCAAGATCAGGGTTAAGGGTAAAGTCAAGGTTAAGGTTAGGATTAGGTTAAGGGTGAAGGTTAATGGTAAGTTTAAGTTTAGAGGTTTAATCAGGTTAAGGCTAAGGTTAAGTTAAGGTTAATGTTAGGTTAAGGTTAGGTTATGGTTAAGGTTAAGATTAAGGTTATGGGAAGGTTAAGGTTAAAATTAAGGTTAATTTTAAGGTTAAGGGTATGGTTAAGGTTAAAGTTAGGTTAAGGGTAAAGTTAAGGTTAAGGTTAGGGTAAGTTTAGGGTAAGGTTAAGGTTAAGGTTAAGGTTAAGGTTAAGGTTAATGTTAAGTTTAAGGGTAAGGTTAAGGTTAAGGGTTTGGTCAAGGTTAAGGTTATGTTATAGTTAAGGTTAATGTTAGATTAAGGGTAAATTTAAGGTTAAGGTTAGGTTAAGGTTAACATAAGGTTAACGTTAACCCTAACTTTAACCTTAACCTTAACCTTAACCTTTAACCTTACACTAACATTAACCTTAACCTTAACCTAACCTTGACCTTGACCTTAACCTTAACCTTAACCATAACCTTGAATTTACCCTTAAACTAACCGTAACCTTTACCTTAACCTTATCTTACCCTTAACCTAACCTTAACTTTAACTATAACATAACCCTAACCTTGACCAAACCATTAACCTTAACCTCAACATTATAACCTTCCCATAACCTTAACCTTAACCTTAACTATAACCTAACCCTAACCATAGCCTAAGGGTTTGGTCAAGGTTAGGGTTACATTAAGGTTAAAGGTAACGTTAAGGTTAAGGTTAGGTTAAGGGTTAAGGTTAAGGTTAGGTTAAGGGTAAAGTCAAGGTTATGGTTAAGGTTAAGGTTAATGTTAAGGGTTTGGTTAAGGTTAGGGTTAGGGTAAGGTTAAGATTAGTTTAAGGGTAAATTTAAGGTTAAGGTTAAGGATTTGTTCAAGTGTATGGTTGGGTTATAGTTAAGGTCAAGGTTAAGGTTAGGTTATAGTGAAGATTAAGGTTAAGACCCATAACCTTAACCCTAACCTTCCCCTAACCTTAACCCTAACCTTAACCTTAACTATAACCTAACCCTAACCTTTACCAAACCCTTAACCTTAACCTTAACTTTTCCCTTAACCTAATATTAACCTAAGGTTCTAGTTAAGGTAAGGTTAAGATAAGGTTAAGGGTAAGGTTAAGGTTAAAGTTAGGTTAATGTTATGGTTAAGGTAAGGTTAAGGGTAAAGTGAAGGTTAGGTTATAGTTAGGGTTAAGGTTAAGTTTATGGTTAAGGTTAAGGTTAAGGGTTTGGTCAAGGTTAGGGTTAGGTTATAGTTAAAGTTAAGGGTAAGGTTAAGGGTAAGATAAGGTTAAGGTCAAGGTCAAGGTCAAGGTTATGTTAGGTTAAGATAAGGTTAAGGTTACAACTAGGTCAAGGTTAAGTTGGGTTAAGGTAAGATTAAGGTTACGGTTAGGTCAAGGTTAAGGGTATTGTCAAGGTTAGGGTTAGGTTAAGGTTAAGGGTGAAGGTTGATGGTAAGGTTAAGGTTAAGGTAAAGGTGAAGGTAAAGGTTAAGGTTAAGGTTAAGGTTAAGGTTATGGTTAAGGTTAAGGTTACGGTTAGGTTAGGTTAAGTTAAGGTTATGGTTATGGTTAGGTCAAGGTTAAGTTGGGTTAAGGTAAGGTTAAGGTTAACCGTTTAGTCAGGTTAAGGTTAAGGTTAGTTCAAGGTTAGGTTAAGGTTATGGTTCCGGTTAGGTTAAGGTGATGGTTAAAGTTAAGTCAAAGTTAATGGTTTAGTCAGGTTAATTTCAAGGTTAAGGGTTTAGTCAAGGTTAGGGTTAGGTAAAGATTAGGGTGAAGGTTAAGGTTAAGGTTAAGTTTAAGGTGAAGGTTAAGGTTAAGGTTTAAGGTTACGGGTCTTAACCTTAACCTTCACTATAACCTACCCTTAACATTAACCTTTAACTTACCTTAACCTTAACCATAAACTTAACCTTGACCTTAACCTTGACCTTAACATTAAACTTAACCTTTACCTTAACCTTAACCCTAACCTTACTCGTAACCTTAACCTTAGCTTTACCCCTAACTTTGAGCTTACTCTTAACATTCAATACAACCTAACCTTAACCTTAACCATAACATTAACCTTAACCCTTAACCTTAAGGTTAAGGTTTGGTCAAGGTTAGGGTTAGGTTATAGTTAAGTTTAAGGTTAAGGTTAGGGTTAAGGATAGGGGAAGGTTAAGGTTAGGGTTAAAGTTAGGGGAAAGTTAAGGTTAAAATCAAGGTTAAAGGTAAATTTAAGGTTACGGTTATGTTAAGGTTAAGGGTAAGGTTAGTGTTAAGGTTAGGGTAAGGTTAAGATAAGATTAATGGTAAATTTAAGGTTATAGTTATGGTTAAGGTTAAGGTCACGGTTAAGGTTAAGGTTATCATTATGGGAAGGTTAAAGTTAAGGCTAAAGTTATGTTAAGGTGAAGGTTACGTAAAGGTTAAGGTTAGGTTAAGGTTTGGTCAAGGTTAGGGTTAGGTTAAGGTTAGGGTTAGGTTAGGTTTTGGTCAAGATTAGGGTTAGGTTATAATTAAGGTCAAGGTTATTGTAAAGTCAAGGTTAAGGTTAAGGGTAAGTGTAGGGTTAAGGTTAGGGTAAGGTTAACATTAGGTTAATGGTAAGGTTAAGGATAAGGTTAAGGTTAAGGGTAAATTCAAGGTTTAGGTTACGTTAAGGTTAAAGTCAAGGTTAAGGTTAGGGTTATGTTATATTAAAGGTCAAGGTTAAGGTTAAGGTTAAGGTTACGGGTTTAGTCAAGTTAAGGTTAAGGTTATGGTTAAGGTGAAAGTCAAGGTCAAGGGTTTGGTTAAGGTTAGGTTAAGTTAACTTTAAGGTTAGGTTAAGGGTAAAGTTAAGGTTAGGGTTAAGGTTAGGTTGAAGGTTAAGATTAGTTTAGGTTAAGGTTAAGATAAGGTTAAGGTTAAGGTCAAGGTTGGGTTAAGGGTAAGATAAGGTTAAGGTTAAGGTTAAGGTCAAGTTCAATGTTAAGGTTAAGGTTTGGTTAAGGGTAAGGTTAAGGTTAGGGTTAGGTTATAGTTAAGGTTATGGTTAGGCTAAGGTTAGGGTTATGTTATAGTTAAAGTTAAGGTTAAGGTTAAGGGTTTAGTCAGGTTAACGTTAGGTTAAGGTTAAGGTTAGGTTAAGGGTAAAGATAAGGTTAAGGTTAGGGTTACGATTACGGGAATGTTTTTTTTTTTTTTTTTTCAATCTAGGATAATCGATAACTAGTGAGAGTTATCCTGAACAAGGCCCAGGATCAAATCCTATGCGTTTCTTACTATAAACCTAGACTAAGTGCAACAACTTGCAGAAATACACAATAGCAGTGTATTCTATCAACAAGGAAAGTAGGGAGCGTCATACTATGGGGTCGCCTACTCTACGATTACGGGAATGTTAAGGTTATGGTTATGGGAATGTTAAGGATAAGTTTAAAATTAAGGGTAAGTTAAGTTAGAGTTGGCGCCTTGGTTAGGTTAAGATTAGGTTAAGGGTAAATTTAAGGTTACGGTTAAGGTTTGGGTATAGTTATATTAAGGTTAAGGGTTTAGTTAAGGTTAGGGTTAGGTTTAGGTTACTGTCAAGGTTATGGTTAGGTTAGGGTTAGGGTTAAAGTTATAGTTAACCTTGACTTTACCCTTAACCTTAACCTTAACCTTAACCAAACCATTAACATTAACATTAAATTAATGTTAACCTTAACCTTCACCTTAATCTTCTCCTAACCTTAACCTTAACCTTAACCCTAACCTAACCTTAACCTTAACCTTACCCTAACCTTAACATTAATTTTACCCATAACCTTTACCTTACCCTTAACCTAACCTTAACCTTATCTTAACCTTAACCTTCCCATAACCTTCATATTAACCTTAACCATAACCTAAGCTTAGCCTTAACATTACCCTTAACATAACCTTAACCTTAACCTTCACATTCCCATAACCATAACCTTAACCTGAACCTTAATCTTAACTTTCCCATAACCATAACCTTAACCTTAACCTTAACTTTACCCTTAACCTAATCTTAACCTTAACCTTAACCTTAACTTTACCTTATCCATAACCTTAACCTAACCTTAACCTTAACCTTACCCTTAACCTTATCTTAACATTACCTTAACCTTAACCTTACCATTAACCTTATCTTAACCTTAACCTTCCCAAACCCTTAACATTACCCTTAACCTAACCTTAACCTTACCCTTAACCTAACCTTAACCTTGCCTTTACCCTTAACGTAACCTTAACCTTAACTTTAACCTTACTAAACCTGTACCCTTAACCTTACCTTAACCTTAACCTTTACTTAACATTTACTTAACCTTGACTTTACCCTTAACCTAACCTTAACCTTAAGTATAACCTAACCATAACCTTGACCTTAAATTTAGCCTTAACCTTAACCTTAACCTTGACCTTGACCATAACCTAACCTTAACCTTAACCTTAAGCTTAACCTAAACTTAACCTAACCTTAATCATAATCGTAACCTTAACTTAACCTTAACCTTAACTTTACAAATAACCTAACCCTAACCTTGACCAAACCCTTAACCTTACCCTTAACCTTAACCTGATTAAACTTGTAGCCTTAACCTTACCCTAATCTTAACCTTAACCTAACCTTAACCTTGACTTCAATCTTAACCTAACCTTAACCTTAACCTTATCCTAACCATAACCTTAACCTAAAATAACCTTAACCTTGACCTTGACCTTAACCTTAACCTTAACTATAACCTAACCCTAACCTTACCCTAACCATCACCTTAACTATAACCTAACCCTAACCTTAACCTTACCCTTAACCTTCACTATAACCTGACCTTAACCTTAACCTTAACGTTAACCATACCCTAACCTTAACCTTAACCTTAACATTAACCTTAACCTGACTAAACCTGTAACCTTAACCTTACCTTAACCTAGCATAACCTTAACCTTAACCTTAACCCTAACATTGACCAAATACTTAACCTTAACCTGACTAAACCTGTAACCTTAACCTTAACCTTAGCCTAACTATATCAGTAACCTTAACCTAACCTTAACCTTAACCTTAACATAACTATAACCTTATCCTTAACCTAACTTCACCTTAACCTTGACCTTGACCTTGACCTTGACCTTGACCTTAACCTTAACCTTCACCTTCACCTTCACCTTAACCTAACTAAAACCATAAGCCTAAAACTTAACCTTACCCTTAAGCTTCACCTTAACCTTATCCTTGACTTTACCCTTAACCTAACCTTAACCTTAACTATAACGTAACCCTAACATTGACCTCAACTTTACCCTTAAGCTTGACCTTAACCTTAACCTTAACCTTGACCTTGAGCTTAACATAACCTTAACCTTAACCTTAACGTTATCTTACCCTTAACCTAAACTTAATCTTAACCTTAACCTAACCTTAACTTTAACCATAACCCTAACTTTACCCTTAATCTAACCATAACCGTAACCTTAACCTTGACTTTACACTTAACCTAACCTTAGCTTTATCCTAACTTTAACCTTAACTTTACCTTAACCTTGAATTTACCCTTAACCTAACCTTAACCTTAGCCTTAACCTGACTAACCTTAACCTGATTAAACCCTTAAGGTTAGGGTAAAGTTAAATTTAAGGTTAAGGTCAACCTTAACCTTAACCTTAACTATAACCTAACCTTAACCTTACCCTAACTATAAGCTTAACTATAACCTAACCCTAAACTTAACCTTACCCTTAAACTTATCTTAACCTTAACCTTCACTATAACCTAACCTTAACCTTAACCCTAACCTTACCCTAACCTTAACCTTAACCTAAATAAACCCGTAACCTTAACCTTACCTTAACCTAACTTAACCTTAACCTTAACCTTAACCATAACCCTAACCTTGACCAAACACTTAACCTTAACCTTAACCATAACCCTAACCTTGACCAAACCCTTAACCTTAAGCTTAACCTGACTAAACCTGTAACCTTAAACTTAACCTCACTAAAATTGTAACCTTAACCTAACCTTAACCTTAACCTTAACCTAACTATAACCTTACCCTTTGTTGTTGTGGATTAGTCGCACGGGTGTACGAAATCGCACAAACTTAGAGAGTGTGGTCTACTCTCTAAACTATTGGTAACATGCAGAAAGTTGGAGAGCTCAAAAGCATAAAAATTAATGGAAATAGTATGATGAATTATGCTCTGGTTAAATTAAAACTAAAAAACACAAATATATAAAAGCTATATAGAGAGTTCCAAACAATAATAATGCAAACAATGGCTCAATGGTCTCTTCTTATTAAATGTTCGAAATGGAGAAGAAATTTTACCCACTTGCCAAAGGGCACCTAGGCAATGGCTCTAGGTCCCGATGCAAGGATGTTGCCTTCCAAGCTCTACCTCTAATGCAGTCTCACTCTCTCTCTCTGCTGTGGTGGACTAAGATGTTGGGTGGCCAACTATCGAGTCCTCTTTAGCTCCAGCTCTGGGTCACACACGATGCTGGTGTTTCTTGGGCAACTTTGGCCAGAATAAACTTGTGATCACCATTTTCTCATCTCTTGGTGGGTTTATATAGGTGAGCTTCAAATCCTCCTTCCCTTCCTTGGTACATGATGGATGGTGACCCAAGGGAGAGGTGTGATTCCATTGTGTGCTCAAATATTCTTTTGTGTGCTCACATAATGTCTAAGGAGGCGCTGGTGGTTGTCCTTAGGTGGCTTTACAATAAGGAGTAACTGTCCTTTGCTGGCTGTGGTCCCAGAAAGTGACGTTTTTCCATTTCTAGGAATGCGCGCTTATCAGGAAAAAAGGTGCATAGAAGATGCTCTTCTCGAAGGAAAAAACACGCATTTGAGCATTTATGACTAGTTCAAATCTAATTTTCTCAAAACCTTAGAGATTTTAAATACTTCTTGATTCCATAAAGTATTCCTGTCCTGTAAATCCTTGGGCTCAACATTAATTGATGTAATTTTCTATTGTGCGATTTTCCAATGTTAACACCCTTAACCTAACTTAACCTAAACCTTGACCTTGATCTTAACCTTAACCTTACCTTACCCTTAACCTTCACCTTCACCTTCACCTTAACCTTAACCTAACTAAACCCGTAACCCTAAACCTTTACCTTACCCTTAACCTTCACCTTAGCCTTAACCTTGACTTTACCATTAACCCAACCTTAACCTTAACTATAACCTAACCCTAAAATTGACCTTAAATTTACCCTTAACCTTGACCTTAACCTTAACCTTAACCTTAACCTAACCTTAACCTTAACCTTAATTTTATCTTACATTTAACCTAACCTTAAACTTATCCTAACCTTAACTTTAACCATAACCTTAAATTTTCCCTTAACCTAACCGTAACCTTAACCTTAACCATAACCTTGATTTTACCCTTAACCTAATGTTAACCTTAACCTAACCTTAACCTTAACTATACCTTAACCTTGACTTTACCCTTAACCTAACCTTAACCTTAACCTTAACTTGACTAAATGCTTAAGGTTAGGGTAAATTTAGGTTAATTCCAATGTCAATGTTAAGGTTAATTTCGGTTAAGGTAAGGTTATAGTTAGGTTAAGATTAAGGTTAAGGTTAAGGTTAAGGTTAATGTTAACCTTAACTTTACCTTAACATTAACCATAACCATAACCTTAACCTTAACTATAACCTAACCCTAACCTTGACCTTAACTTTACCGTTAACCCTGACCTTAACTTTAACCTTAACCTTATCCTAACCTTAACTTTAACCATAACCTTAACTTTACCCTTAATATAATCGTAACCTTAACCTTAACCTTGAATTTACCCTTAACCTAACCTTAAACTTAACCTAACCTTAACCTTCACTTTACCCTTAACCTAACCTTTACCTTAACCTTAACCTGACTAACCTTAACCTGACTAAACGCTTAAGTTTAGGGTAAATTTAAAGTTAAGGTTAAGGTCAATGTCAATGTTAAGGTTAAGTTAGGTTAAGGTAAGGTTAGAGTTAGGTTAAGGTTAAGGTTAAGGTTAAGATAAGGTTAACGTTAAGGTTAAGTTAAGGTAAATGTTAAGGTTAAGGTAAGGGTGAGGTTAAGGTTACGTTAAGGTAAATGTTAGGGTTAGGGGTAAATTCAACGTTAAGGTTATGGGTTTAGTCAGGTTAAGGTTACGTTAAGGTAAAGGTTGTGGTTAAGGTTAGGGTTAAGGGTAAAGTCAAGGCTAAGGTTGGGTTAAGGTTAAGGTTAAGGTTAAGGTTAAGGGTTAGGTTATAGTTAAGGTCAAGGTTAAGGTTAGGTTAAGGTTAAGATTAAGGTTAAGGTTAAATTTAAGGTTAATGTTAAAGGTTTGGTTAAGGTTAAGGTTATATTTAAGGTCAAGGTTAAGGTTAAGCTTATGGTTAAGGTTAAGGTTAAGATTAGGTAAAGGTTAAGTTAAGGGTAGGTTATAGTGAAGGTTAAGGTTAAGACACGTAACCTTAAACCTTAACCTTAACCTAACCTTAAACTTAACCTTATCTTAACCTTAACCTTAACCTTAACCTAACCTAACCTTAACCTTAACTTTACCCTTAACCTTACCTTAACCATAACCTTAACCTAACCTTAACCTTAATTTTACCCTTAACCTTATCTTAACCTTACCTTAACCATAACCTTAACCTTGACCTTAACTATAACATAACCCTAACCTTGACCAAACCCTTACCATTAACCTTAACCTTAACCTAAACTTAACCTTAAATAAACCCTTAACCCTAACCTTAACCTTAATATTAACCTTAACCCTAAACTTACCCTAACCTTACACTAACCATAACCTTAACTTTAACCTTAACCTAACCTTAACCAAAACCTTAACCTTAACTTAACCTAACCTGACCCAAACCTAACCTTAACCAAAAATTAACCATAACCTAATCTTAACCTTGACCTTAACTTTACCCTTAACCTTGACCTTAACTTTAACATTAACCATGACCTTGACCTTAACCTAACCATAACCTTAACTTTAACCTTAACCTTATCTTACCCTTAACCTAACCTTAACCTTAACTATAACCTAACCCTAACCTTCACTTGGCCTTAACCTAACCTTAACCCCTTAACCTTAACCTTAACCTTCCCATAACTATAAGCTTAACCTTGACTTTAACCTTAACCTCACTTTAACCTTAACCTTAACCTTAACCTGACTAAACCCGTAACCTTAACCGTATCCTAACCTTAACCTTGACCTTAACTATAACTTAACCCTAACCTTGACCTAACCTTAACCTTAACCTTAAATTAACCTTAACCTTAACCTTAACCTTAACCTTAACCTTCCCATAACCTTAACATTATCCTTAACCATAACCTAACCTTAACCTTGACCTTAACGATAACCTAACCGTAACCTTGACCAAACCCTTAACCTTAACCTTAATATTAACCTTAAACTTAACCTTTACTTAACCTTACCATAACCTATTGTGTAACCAGCTCCAAAAAGAGAAGAAAATAGATATCAACGCCTTAGAAATGAACCACTTTGAGGGGGAAACCTCCAATACATTACATAAATTAACAATTCTTGGATGATACAATTTACAAAACCTCCTTTCTATATATAGGAGTCTATGGGGCCATAATGTAATCATAGTGGGACACGATGTAATCCTAGCCGACCTAACAATAATAATTTAAGGGCACAATAATAACAAAATGGGGGTTACAAGGGTGCAATAATAACAATAAGGGGGTTACACTAACAACAATAAGGGAATATACTAGTAATATAGGGACCTAACATGCCCCTCTCCTTCAAAAAAGTGTTGTCCTCAACGCTTGAGTAGCTCTGGGTGCTTCTGTATAAAATTCTCATACTCCCATGTAGAATCTTCAGTGGGTAAGTTCTTCCACTTGATGAGATACTCTGAAATTGATCGATTCCGTAGTTGTCGAGTTCTTTTTTCCATGACTGCTTCAGGTTCCAATATGATTTTCCCTTCCCCATCAAGTTCTGGCAATACTGTTTGAAGTGGAAGATTTTCACCTATAACCTTCTTTAAACATGAAACATGGAAAACTGGATGTACTCGCGAAGAAGCAGGAAGCTCCAATTTGTATGCCATAGTACCAATATTTTGCAACACCTTGTAAGGACCATA
Source organism: Pinus albicaulis (assembly GCA_034641835.2). Lineage (NCBI taxonomy): Eukaryota > Viridiplantae > Streptophyta > Pinopsida > Pinales > Pinaceae > Pinus > Pinus albicaulis. The sequence goes on along the minus strand of MU968330.1, from coordinate 680,108 downwards.
GTACTTTGGCGATAATTTATTATCCTTCTTAGCTTGCTTGAGGGACATTTGTTTGTATGGTTGTAGCCATAAAAATACCAGTCTCCTACATCAAAACTTCTCTCACTGCGATGTTGATCTGCCTATTGTTTCATTCGATTTTGTGCCAAATTCAGGTTATATTTTAAGAGTTGGAGAACTTGTTGATGCTCGATGTGATCTTCCACTTCTTGAACCTTCAAATTTTCTCTTAAAGATGATGTGACGGATGGTGGATGATATCCATAAAGTGCCATAAATGGGGTCATTTTTGCTGCAGTATGGAAGGAAGTGTTATACCACCATTCAGCAAGAGGTAACCACTTGACCCATTGTGTTTGTTTATCGGATACAAAACAATGAAGATATCCTTCCAAACATTTATTTACGATCTCAGTTTGACCATCAGATTGAGGATGATAAGATGAGCTATGAGCTAATTGAGTACCCAAACAAGAAAATAACTCTGTCCAAAAATTTCCGGTAAAAATGGGATCTCTGTCGCTCACAATAACCCTTGGGCTTCCATGTAGCTTTTGAATTCTGTCCACAAATGTAGTAGCAACTGTACTTGCTTTAAATGGATGAGATAATGCACAAAAGTGTGCATACTTGGTAAGTCTATCAACTACCACCATGATGACATTCTTTCCTTTCGACTTAGGTAAACCTGTGATAAAATCCATTGAAATCTCCTCCCAACGTTGACTTGGAATGGATAAAGGTTGTAGAAGTCCCGGGGTCTTAATTGTCTCCATTTTATTCTACTGGAAAACCAAACATTCCGCCACAAACTATTGAATATCATATTTAAGGCCATCCCAAAAAAATTCTTTTTTCACTCTGTGCTAAGTTTTTAAAAATCCTGAGTGTCCTCCTAAAGGAGAAGTGTGCAATTCCAGAAGTATCTTTTGTTTTAGTTGGGAATTATTACAAAGATATAAGCGATCTTTGTACCATAAGGAATCATTTTTCCAACTAAATGTATCAAATGTACTCGGATCTTCCTACAAATTTTTAATGAGTGTCCATACATATTTTTCCTTCTTCCATTCATCTCTTGCTTCAGTTATCAAATCTGGTTGGATAATAGAAATTGCACAAAGCAATGCTTCCACCTCTTCATTCTTTCTTGAGAGTGCATCGGCAACAACATTAAGCTTTCATTTTTTGTAGATTATTTCAAAGTCATAACCCAACATCTTTGTGACCCATTTTTGTTACTCTTTTGAAGATAGTCTTTGTTCCAAATAGTGTTTAAGACTATCATGATCATTTTTTACCTTGAAGTGTCTTCCCATTAGGTCAGTTCGCCATTTATTTAGTGCATGCAATATTGCTAACATTTCCTTCTCATAAATAGGTTTCTATAAATACTTTCCTTTGATTGAACGACTTTCAAAAGAAATGGGCCTTCCTTCCTGCATTAAAACTGCACCAATTCCATTTCTTGAGGCATCACATTCAACAATAAAGGTTTTTGTGAAGTCTGGCGTAGCTAAGACTGGTGCTAGGCACATTGCCTCTTTAAGATGTTCAAAGGCCTTAGTTGTTTCAGGAGTCCATGAAAATGCATATTTCTTCAATAATGTTGTTAGAGGTGCTGCTATTCTCTCATAACTCTTAACAAACTTGCGATAATACCCTGTTAACCCGAGAAATCCTTGCAACTGCTTTATGGTCGTGGGGACTTTCCATTCCTTAATGGCTTTAATTTTGTTAGGGTCTACTTTAACACCCTCGTGAGATATAATATGACTCAGATATTCCACCTCTTTTACTCCAAAGAAACATTTGGATGTTTTTGCATATAATTGTTTCTCTTGCAATAGTTTGAGTACCCTATCAACATGTTCAACATGATCCTTCCAAGACCTGCTGTAGATTAGTATATCATCAAAAAATACTAGCACAAATTTTCTAAGGAAGGGTTTGAAAATGGAATTCATCAACCCTTGAAATGTAGAAGATGCATTGGTAAGGCCAAAAGGCATGACCAAAAATTCATAATGACCCTCATGAGTTCGAAATGCTGTTTTTGGAATATCTTCAGTCTTCATTCTAATTTGATGATATCCTGAACAGAGATCCAACTTGGTAAAATAAATTGCTCCATGTAATTAATACAATAATTCATCAATCACAGGAATGGGAAATTTATCTTTAATGGTGAGCTTATTGAGCTCCCTATAATCCAGACACATTCTCCATGATCCATCCTTCTTGTGTACCAATACTACAGGAGCAGAGAAAGAATTTTGACTAGGTTGAATTATACTCGCCTCTAACATTTCTGCAATCGTACGTTCAATTTCGCTCTTTTGGAAGTAAGGATATCTATAAGGCCTGATGTTTGGAGGAACACTTCCTGGAATCAAATGAATACCATGATCATGATCACGAATAGGTGGGAGTCCTTTGGGAGTTTCAAACACCTTAGAATGATTGTCCAAGACTTGTTGGAGATCTGCAGAAATAGATGATTTTGATGTTGAAACTTCTAGTGAGCATAATTGTGCAATTACGCCTTGTTGTTGTTTATTTAGAAGGTTTTTCATGACATTAGAGCTTATTATCCTTCCTGGATTCCCTTCAATACCCCGTAATTCGACTTCCTTTCCTTATGAAAAAAATTTCAAGAAAAGTTCTTGAAAATTAAAAGCTACCGTCCCCAAAGATTGTAACCATTGTACTCCTATTACAACATCAGCACCTCCCATAGGAATGGAAAGCATTGGACTAGTCAACACATATTCCCCCATGGTTAGCTTGATGTTATGGCATTTTCCAGAGCAATTTATAGTTCCTCCATTTACAACCATCACTTGACATTCTGGTGCTGGGTATAGGAAACAATTTAATTCCTTGGCTACCTTACAATGAATAAAATTATGGGTGCTACCTGAATCAATCAACACTATTACCTTTCTCTTCTTGATTTTTCCTTCTATCTTGAGAGTTTGAGGAGTGGTAATTCCTGCCAGTGCATTACATGATATGGTCAGATTCATTTCTTCCTCTTCTAGGGTTGGTTCCTGGTGTATATCCTCTTCTTGTTCATTTTCTTCTTCCTCTTCACAATCTATGTAAAATAATTTCTTCTCAGCACACTTATGACCTTTAGTTTATTTTCTATCACAACTGTAGCAAAGCCCTTTTGCTCTTTTTTCTTCCAATTGTTGTGGTGTCAACCTTGTAGGTTGTGGAAATATAGGCGTAGCAACACTTCCTTCTTTATAGAATTGAGTGGTAGGCTTCCTTGTCGCCATTATTTTACATTCAACTTTTCTTGCCAACCTGAATGCCTTCTCCAATGAATCTGGTTCCAAAACATGAACTTCATGCTGGATATTATCCTTTAAAGTGCCTATGAAGAGATCGATCCTGTGTTCCTCTGGAATATTAGTTACCCTTATATTCAATTTTTGGAATTCCTCAATGTGCTGAACCACTAAACCCTTTTGTTTGAGATTTATCAATTGGCTAAAGAAGGTGTTTCTCTTTGTATCCTCATAATGTGCTATCATTTCTTCTGTAAAAATAGACCAAGTGACAATTTTTTTTATGGGAGCAAAGCCATCAATACCATACAAATGTATTTTGTTCTAAATGTAAAGTTGCAATGCGTACCTTTTGTGTGTTTTGCACATTATGGAGATCAAAATATTGCTCCATCTATAGTATCCATGTTACAAGATCCTTTCCATCAAACTTCCTCATATCCATTTTTGGAACATTAGAGTTTATGAAATCACGATTAACATTGATTTTGTTCTCAACATGAGTTTCTTCTACAATCTTTTCACCATTAGGAACCATTTCTTGTATCAACTTTGTCAAACCTTCGATGTCTGTTTTTAGATCATTCTTCATTTTTTCCATCTTAGCTTCCATGACATCCATCTTAGCTTCCACGCCATCCATCTTAGATTTCACGCCATCCATCTTAGCTTCCACGCCTTTCTTCAAACCGTCCATCTTCGCTTCCATGCCTTTCTTCAACATTTCCATTTCATTTTTTGTTGCTCTTTGCGAGAGTGAAATTTTTTGCACTTGCTATTGTAATTTTGATAGATCATGTTGCAATTCTTCATCTTCATGAGTCATAGTAGAGCCTTCTGAAGGCTTAATGGGTGTTGAATTATTTTTAATGGGCATATTTTATAACCCAATACTAATATCTATTCTACAATATGCCCTTGGAATCAATTCAAATTGATTCTTCAAACAAGACTTATGCAATTCAGAAAAAAAAAAAAAATACACACCTTTTTCTTGCTTTTGAGGAGCTCGATATTGAAATTGGATTATATTTGTGATTGCAGAACTTCAATATTTTATTTTTGGTACCAAAGTATCCCTCTTAATTATCTTTTTAATGCCATAGTTCTGACCTGATTTGGATTCTCCAAGACAAAGTTGTGTCCAATATCCCACAATGACCTAATTATGGACTGGTTCGGTAGAGCGAACTTGTATGACTTGCCACGTGTCACTGTTTCATCCTTCGTATTTGAAATTGATAGCCAAAAAAATAAATTCCGTGTGCTTGCGACAAATTTTTACGGCACTCCAATCCGATGCCCAGAGAGAGATTTATTGAACTTTTCCACGATCACCTCTTTGAGATGAAATTCAGGAGCTTGAAAACACACTACCTTCCACAGATCATATCTCCAAAAATATTGCGAACCAAGCTCTGAAATTTTTTGATGAATTTCTTCAGTATTTCACCTTCGCACCATAGGAATTTCAGATTCTGAAACTTCGTAGAAAAAACTTTATAGCGCAAATGCCATGATGACCTGTTTAGGAGCTTGAAACAAGACCTAACTTCCACAGATCATATCTCCAAAAATATTGCGAACCAAGCTATGAAATTTTTAGAAAATATTCCTCAAGATTTTGGCTTTGCACCCTAAAAATTTCAGCTTCTGAAACATCGTATGAAAAAAGTTATAGCGAAAATGGCATGATGACCTGTTTGGAGCAGCAAAACCCTAGAATCCAAACCTCTGATACCAAATGTTGTGTAACCAGCTCCAAAAAGAGAAGAAAAGAGATATCAACGCCTTATAAATGAGCCACTTCGAGGGGGAAACCTCCATTACATTACATAAATGAACAATTCTTGGATGATACAATTTACAAAACCTCCTTTCTATATATAGGAGTCTATGGGGCCATAATGTAACCCTACTGGGCCACAATGTAATCCTAGCCGACCTAACAATAATAATTTAAGGGCACAATAATAACAAAATGGGGGTTACAAGGGTGCAATAATAACAATAAGGGCGTTACACTAACAACAATAAGAGACTATACTAGTAATATAGGGACCTAACATAACCTTAACCCTAACCATACTCTTATCTTTACCCTTAACCTAACCTTATCCTTAACCTTAACCTAACCTTAACAATAACCTTAACTTAACCTCAAACTTAACCTTAACCCTAACCTTAAACTTAACCTCACCTTAACCTTGACTTTACCCTTAACCTTAACCTTAACCTGACTACACACGTAACCTTAACCTTAACATAACCTTAACCTTGACCTTAACTATAACCTAACCCTAACCTTAACCTTGACTTTACCCTTAATATAACCTTAACCTTGACTTTACCTAACCAAACTTAAGGTTAAGGTTAAGGTTAAGGTTAACGTTAAGATAAGGTTAAGGTAAGGTTAAGGTTAAAGTTAAGGTTACCGGTTTAGCTAGGTTAAGGTTAAGGTTAAGGTTAAGGTTAGGGTTAGGTTAAGGTTAAGGTTAAGGTTAAGGGTTTGGGAAGGTTAAGGTTAAGGTTAAGGGTAAGATAAGGTTAAGGTTAAGTTTAAGGTTAAGGTTAGGTTAGGGTCAAGTTCAAGGTTAATGTTAAGGTCAAGGTTAAAGGTAAAGTTAAGGTCAAGGTTAAAGGTAAAGTTAAGGTCAAGGTTAGGGTTAGGTTATAGTTAAGGTTAAGGTTAGGTTAAGGGTAAATTCAAGGTTAACCTTAACCCTAACCATAACCTTAACCTTGACCTTAAGGGTAAGGTTCGGTCAAGGTTAGTGTTAGGTTATAGTTAAGTTTAAGGTTAAGGTTAAGGTTAGGGGAAGGCTATAGTTAAGGTCAACGTTAATGTTAGGTTAAGGTTAAGATTAAGATTAAGGTTAAGGTTAAGTTAAGGTTAATGTTAAGGGTTTGGTTAAGGTTAAGATTAAGGTTAAGGGGTTAAGTTTAGGTTAAGGTAAAGTCAAGGTTTAGGTTAAGGTTAAGGTTAAGGTTAAGGGGGTAAGGTTAAGGTGATGATTAAGGTTAAGGTTAAGGTTAAGTTTAGGTTAAGGTGAAGTTAAGGGTATGTTACACAGTAATTTGTCACCACCCCTGAAATCCCCATTTTTCCCATTGGAGGGTCATTTCTATGACCAATAAGCAGTGTCATGCCTTGCAAATACCATCATTGCATCCCTTTCCATGAGGACAACATTTCTTCTGTTGATCATTTCCTGAGCAGAATCCTAAAAACACATGTTTTTTCCTTGGCATTGGTAGCCCGTTATGTCCTCGCACCAATGGGTGAAAATTAACACTAAGCCCATGCCAATTGGTGCTCTGTCCCAGTTAAGCACCCGCGCCAATCTGCCTTTGGAAAGTTTAAAAAAAAAAAGAGGCGAAGTTTCGATTACAAAAACTTTGTGGATCAGTCATCAAGAGTGGTTTCGACTGAATAACCACGACCTTCCTCCTTTGGCCTCTTGTTTCCACCTTGTGGGAAACCTCCCAAGGGATAAGGCCTCCCTTCCACTATTGTAGAGATCCCAACCTCCTCCTCTCCTCTATAAATATAGCCTTCATCCATTGATGAAGGGGCTGAATGGCTGAATAGCTAGTCTCCAAGTTCCCAAGAGCCTAATGCTACAAGAGCTTTGATCCATTCCCTTAAGGCCAAATCCAAGCAAGGAGATCATTGTCGAGACATCCGAAGAGAGAGGTTTGTCCCATCGATGACAGGCTTTATTGAGACACGTTCTGCTGACAACCCTCCGAAGGAGAATTCAGCGTCAGAGCTATGGTTGTATTCTTCTTTTGATTAATTAATGATAACCGACTATTGGTTATGGTTCCACTCTTGTTCTTGATAATGATCATGAGTTATGTCTTCTCTGACAGACATATAGTTGTATGCACTGGATTTTAAGCTTGCATTTGTTTTTTTTCTTGCATGTGCAGGTGTCCAATCACGGAGATCGTGAGGATTGTGATCTGCCAAAGCTAAGGAACGGGAGCGCTACTTTCTCTATAAGCAACAACGTTGGATTCCAGGTAAGCCTTCATCGCTAGTTGGTTTTTCTGCAATTAGGAACCTACACTATAGCCTAAATGATTGTTGCTAGACCCAGTCTGGGCTAGTAGGGATCGCCTCTATCCGCAAAGGGGATTTACCTCCACAACAGGGTAAATTAAAGGTTAAGGTTAAGGTGAAGGATAAGGTTATAGTTAAGTTAAGGTTAAGGTTATGGTTAAGGGTAAAGATAAGGTTATGGTTAAGGTTACGTTAAGGGTAAAGTCAAGGATAAGGTTAGGATAAGGTTAAGGTTAAGGTTATGGTTAAGGTCAGGTTAAGATAAGCTTAAGGGTAAGGTTAATGTTAAGGTTAGGTTAAGGTTATGGTTAAGGAAAGGTTAAGGGTAAAGTTAAGGTTAAGACTGGGTTAAGGTTAAGATAAGTTCAAGGGTAAGGTCAATGTTAAGGTTAAGGTTATGGTTATGGGAAGGTTAATGTTAAGGTTATGGTTAGGGGAAGGTTAAGGTTAAGGTTAAGGTTAGGGTTAAGATTAGGGTTAAGGTTAAGGTTAGGGTTAATGTTAGGGTTAAGGTTCAGGTTTGGTCAAGGTTAGGGTTAGGTTATGGTTAAGTTAAATGTTAGGTTAAGGGTAAATTCAAGGTTATGGTTATGGGAATGTTAAGGTTAAGGGGTTTAGGTTAGGTTAACGGTAAATTCAAGGTTAAGGTGAAGGTTAAGGTTAAGTTTAAGGTTAAGGTTAGGTTAAGGTTAAGGTTAAGGTTAAGGTTAGGTTAAGGGTAAAGTCAAGATTAACATTAACCCTAACCATAATGTTAACCTTAAATTTTACCTAGCCTTAACCTTAACCTTAACCTTGACCTTAAGGGTAAGGTTTGTTCAAGGTTAGGGTTAAGTTATAGTTAAGGTTAAGGTTAAGGTTAAGGTTAGGGGAAGGCTATAGTTAAGGTCAACGTTAAGGTTAGGTTAAGGTTAAGGTTAATGTTAAGTTAAGGTTAATGTTAAGGGTTTGGTTAAGGTTAAGATTAATGTTAAGGTTAAGGGTAAAGTTAAGGTTAAGGTTAAGAGGTTAAGGTTAGGTTAAGGTAAAGTCAAGGTTTAGGTTAAGGTGAAGGTTAAGGTTAAGGGGGCAAGGTTAAGGTGAAGATTAAGGTTAAGGTTAAGGTTAAGTTAAGGTCAAGGTTAGGTTAAGGTTAAGTTAAGGGTAAAGTCAAGGTTAAGGTTAAGGTTAAGGTGAAGGATAAGGTTATAGTTAAGTTAAGGTTAAGGTTAAGGTTATGGCTAAGGTTAAGGTTAAGGGTAAGGTAAGGTTAAAGTCAAGGTTAAGGTTAAGGTTATGGTTAAGGTAAGGTTAAGATAATGTTAAGGGTAAAGTTAAGTTTAAGGTTAGGTTAAGGTTATGGTTAAGGTAAGGTTAAGGGTAAAGTTCAGGTTAAGATAAATTCAAGGGTAAGGTCAACGTTACGGTTAAGGTTACGGTTATGGGAAGGTTAAGGTTAAGGTTATGGTTAGGGGAAGGTTAAGGTTAAGGTTAAGGTTAGGGGAATGTTAAGGTTGAGGTTAAGGTTAAGGTTTGGTCAAGGTTAGTGTTAGGTTATGGTTAAGTTAAATTTTAGGTTAAGGGTAAATTCAAGGTTAAGGTTATGGTTATGGGAAGGTTAAGGTTATGGTTAAGGGGTTCAGGTTAAGTTAAGGGTGAAGTCAAGGTAAAGATTAAGGTGAAGGTTATGGTTATGTGAAGGTTAATGTTAATGTTAAGGTTAGGTTAAGGTTAAGGTTAAGGTTAAGATTACGGTTAAGGGTTTGGTCAAGGTTAGCGTTAGGTTATATTTAAGGTCAAGGTTAGGTTAGGTTATAGTTAAATTTAAGGTTAAGGTTAAGTTAAGGTTAAGGTTAAGGTTGGGTTAAGGGTAAGCTTAAGGTAATGGTTAGGTTATAGTTAATGTTATGGACAGGGTAAAGGTACGGTTAAATTATAGTTAAGTTTAAAGTTAGGTTAAGGTTAAGGTTAAGTTTAGGTTAATGTTAAGGTTATGTTTATGGGAAGGTTAATGTTAAGGTTAAGGTTAAGTTAATGTTAAAGTTAAGCTTAAGGTTAAAGTTAAGGGTTTGGTAAAGGTTAGGGTTTGGTTATAGTTAAGGTTAAGGTTAATGTTAAGGGGTTTAGGTTAGGTTAACGGTAAAGTCAAGGTTAAGGTTAAGGTGAAGGTTAAGGTTAAGGTTAAGGTTATGGTTATGTGAAGGTTAAGGTTAAGGTTAAGGTTAAGGGTTTGGTCAAGGTTAGGGTTAGGTTATATTTAAGGTCAAGATTAGGCTGGGTTATTGTTAAGGTTAAGGTTAAGTTCAGGTTAAAGTTAAGGTGAAGGTCAAGGTCAAGGTCAAGGTTAGGTTAAGGGTAAGCTTAAGGTTACGGTTAGGTTATAGTTAATGTTATGGTTAGGGTAAAGGTATGGTTAGGTTATAGTTAAGTTTAAGGTTAGGTTAAGGTTAAGGTTAAGGTTAAGGTTAAGGTTATGTTTATGGGAAGGTTAAGGTTAAGGTTAGGGTTAGGTTAAGCTTAAGCTTAAGGTTAAGGGTTTGGTAAATGTTAGGGTTAGGTTATAGTTAAGGTTAAGGTTAGGTTAGGTTATAGTTAAAGTTAAGGTTAAGGTTAAGGTTAAGGTTAAGACCCGTAACATTAACCATGACCTTACTATTAACGTTAACCTTAAATTTAACGCTTAACCTTAACCTTAACATTAAACTTAACCTTACCCTTAACCTTAACCTTAACCTTACCCTTAACTATAACCTCACCCTAACCTTGACCAAACCCTTAACCTTAACCTTGACCAAACTCTTAACGTTAACCTTAAACTAACTAAACTCGTAACCTTAACCTTAATATTAACTTTAACTATAACCTAACCCTAACCTTGACCAAACCCCGAATCTTAATCTTAACATTAACCTTAACCCTAACCTTCCCCTAACCTTAACCCTAACCTTAACCTTAACCTTAACCATTAACCTTAACCTTACCCCCTTAAGCTTAAGCTTAACCTTAACCTTAATCTTGACCAAACCCTTAACCTTAACCTTAACCTAAGCCTTTATGCTAACCTTAACCTTAACCTTAACTATAACCTAACCCTAACCTTGACCAAACCCTTTGTTTCACAGCATTTTGTCACCGTCCCTGCAATCCCTCGTCTTGCACTTTGGAGGACTATTCTCATGACCTGTGAATAGTAAAATGACCTAAAACCACTTTCATGGCATCCCCTTGCATAAGGACAAACATTCCCCTCAAAAACATTTGCTCTAAAAAAACCCTAAAAAACAGATGTTTTAGCATTAGCGCGACTAGCCAGTTTAGCCCCCGCGCCAATGGGGGAAATCCACACTAGAGGGCATGCCAACTGGCGCCCTGTCTCTATGTTTCACTCGCGCCAAGATTAATAAGGGATGTTTTTCAAAAATAAATGGCAGAAGTCTGATTTCAACAAACTCCTGGATGAACCATCAAAGGGAGTTGAGTGGTTTGGCTCCAGATATCCATGTATAGGAAGTGGTTTTCCACCTATCATGGAAGCTTCCTTAGAGATAGGGCCTATCCCATGATTATAGGGATCCCAACTTCCTTTCCTCCATTATTGTGTAACCAGCTCCAAAAATAGAAGAAAAGAGATATCAACGCCTTAGAAATGAGCCACTTCGAGGGGGCAACCTCCAATACATTACATAAATGAACAATTCTTGGATGATACAATTTACAAAACCTCCTTTCTATATATAGGATTCCATGTGGCCATAATGTAATTCTAGTGGGCCACAATGTAATCCTAGCCGACCTAACAATAATAATTTAAGGGCACAATAATGACAAAATGGGGGTTACAAGGGTACAATAATAACAATAAGGGGGTTACACTAATAACAATAAGGGACTATACTAGTAATATAGGGACCTAACATGCCCCTGTCCCTCAAAGAAGTTTTTTCCTTAATGCTTGAGTAGCTCCGGGTGCTTCTGTATAAACTTCTCATCCTCCCATGTAGAATCTTTAGTGGGTAAGTTCTTCCACTTGATGAGATACTCTGAAATTGATCGATTTTGTAGCTGTCGAGTTCTTGTTTCCGTGACCACTTCAAGTTCCAATATGATTTTTCCTTCCTCATCAAGTTTTGGAAATATTGTTTGAACTGGAAGATTTTCACCTATAACATTCTTTAAGCATGAAACATGGAAAACTGGATGCACTCAGGAAGAATCAGGAAGCTGCAATTTGTATGCCATAGTACCAATCTTTTGCAACACCTTGTAAGGACCATAGTACTTTGGCGATAATTTATTATCCTTCTTAGCTTGCTTGAGGGAAATTTGTTTGTATGGTTGTAGCCGTAAAAATACCCAATCTCCTACATCAAAACTTCTCTTTCCGCGATGTTGATCTGCCCGTTGCTTCATTCGATTTTGTGCTAAATTCAGGTTATCCTTTAAGAGTTGGAGAACTTCTTGCTGATGCTCGATGTGATCTTCGACTGCTTGAACCTTCTAATTTTCCCTTAAATATGATGTGATGGATGGTGGATGATATCCATAAAGTGCCATAAATGGGTTTATTTTTGCTGCAGTATGGAAGGAAGTGTTATACCACCATTTAGCGAGACGTAACGACTTGACCCATTGTGTTTGTTTATCAGATACAAAAAAAATAAGATATCCTTCCAAACATTTATTTACTATCTCAGTTTGACCATCAGATTGAGGATGATAAGATGAGCTATGAGCTAATTGAGTACCCAAACAATAAAATAACTTCGTCAAAAATTTCCAGTAAAAATGGGATCTTTCTCACTCACAATAACCCTTGGGATTCCATGTAGCTTTTGAATTCTGTTCATAAATGTAGTAGCAACTCTACTTGATTTAAATGGATGAGATCATGCAGAAAAGTGTGCATACTTGGTAAGTCTATCAACTACCACCATGATGACACTCTTTCCTTCGGACTTAGGTAAACCTATGACAAAATCTATTGGAATATCCTCCCAACGTTGACTTGGAATGGATAAAGGTTGTAGAAGTCCCGGGGTCTTAATTGTCTCAACTTTATTCTGTTGGCAAACCAAACATTCTGCCACAAAATTTTGAATATCAGATTTAAGGCCATCCCAAAAAAATTCTTTCTTCACCCTGTGGTAAGTTTTTAAAAATCCTGAGTGTCCTGCTAAAGGAGAAGTGTGCAAGTCTAGAAGAATCTTTTGTTTTAGTTGGGAATTCTTACAAATATATAAGCGATATTTGTACCATAAGGAATCATTTTTCCAACTAAATGTATCAGATGTACTAGGATCTTGCTGCAAATTTTGAATGAGGGTCCATACATATTTGTCCTTCATCCATTCATCTCTTGCTTCGGTTATCCAATCTGGTTGGATAATAGAAATGTCACAAAGCAATGCTTCCACCTCTTCATTCTTTCTTGAGAGTGCATCTGCAACAACATTAAGCTTTCCTTTTCTGTAGATTATTTCAAAGTCATAACCCAACATCTTTGTGACCCATTTTTGTTTCTCTTCTGAAGATAGTCTTTGTTCCAAAAAGTGTTTAAGACTATCATGATCATTTTTTACCTTGAAGTGTCTTCCCATTAGGTAAGTTCTTCATTTCTTTAGTGCTTGCAGTATTGCTAACATTTCCTTCTCATAAATGGGTTTCTGTAAACAATTTCCTTTGATTGGACTACTTTCAAAAGAAATGGGTCTTCCTTCCTGCATTTAAACAACACCGATTCCATTTCTTGAGGCATCACATTCCACAATAAAGGTTTTTTTGAAGTCTGGTGTAGCTAAGACTGGTGCTAGGCACATTGCCTCTTTAAGATGTTCAAAGGTCTTAGTTGCTTCAGGTGTCCATGAAAATGCATCTTTCTTCAATAATGTTCTTAGAGGTGCTGCTATTCTCCCATAATTCTTAACAAACTTACGATAATACCCTGTTAACCCGAGAAATCCTCGCAACTTATTTATGGTTGTGGGGACTTTCTATTCCTTAATGGCTTTAATTTTGTTAGGGTCTACTTTAACACCCTTATGAGATACAATATGACCCAGATATTCCACCTCTTGTACTCCAAAGAAACATTTGGATATTTTTGCATATAATTGTTTCTCCTACAATAGTTTCAGCACCCTGTCAACATGTTCAACATTATCCTTCCAAGACCTACTATAGATTAGTATATCATCAAAAAAATACCATAAAAAATTTTCTAAGGGTTTGAAAATGGAATTCATAAACCCTTGAAATGTAGAAGGTGCATTGGTAAGGCCAAAAGGCATGACCAAAAATTCATAATGACCCTCATGAGTTTGAAATACTATTTTTGGAATATCTTCAGTCTTCATTCTAATTTGATGATATCCTGAACGAAGATCCAACTTGGTAAAATAAATTGCTCCATGTAATTCATCGAATAATTCATCAATCACAGGAATGGGAAATTTATCTTTAATGGTGAGCTTATTGAGCTCCCTATAATCCAGACACATTCGCCATGATCCATCCTTTTTGTGTACCAATACTACAAGAGCAGAGAAAAAACTTTGACTAGGTTGAATTATACTCGCCTCTAACATTTCTTCAATCATACGTTCAGTTTATCTCTTTTGGACGTAAGGATATCTATAAGGCCTGATGTTTGGATGAACACTTCCTGTAATCAAATGGATAGCATGATCATGATCACGAATAGGTGGAATTCCTTTGGGAATTTCAAACACCTTGGAATGATTGTCCAAGACTTGTTGGAGATCTGCAAAAATAGATGATTTTGATGTTGGAACTTCTAGTGAGAATAATTGTGCAAATACACCTCATTGTTATTTCTTTATAAGCTTTGTCATGACATTAGAGCTTATTATCGTTCCCTTCTTCCCTGCAATACCCCGTAATTCGACTTCCTTTCCTTCTGAAAAAAAATTCAAGAAAAGTTCTTGAAAATTAAAAGCTACCGTCCCCAAAGATTGTAACCATTGTACTCCTAGTACAACATCAGCACCTCCCATAGAAATGGAAAGCATTGGAATATTCAATACATATTCCCCCATGGTTAGCTTGATATTATGGCATTTTCTAGAGCAATTTATAGTTCCTCCATTTGCAACCATCACTTGACATTCTGGTGCTGGGTATAGGAAACAATTTAATTCCTTGGCTACCTTACAATGAATAAATTTATGGGTGCTACCTGAATCAATCAACACTATTACCTTTTTCTTCTTGATATGTCCTTCTATCTTGAGAGTTTGAGGAGTGGTAATTCCTGCCAGTGCATTACACGATATGGTCGGATTCATTTCTTCCTCTTCTAGGGGTGGTTCCTGGTGTATATCCTCTTCTTGTTCATTTTCTTCTTCTTCTTCACAATCTATCTAAAATAATTTCTTCTCAGCACACTTATGACCTTTAGTGTATTTGCTATCACAACTGTAGCAAAGCCCTTTTGCTCTTTTTTCTTCCAATTGTTGTGGTGTCAACCTTGTAGGTTGTGGAAATCCAGGCATAGCAACACTTCCTTCTTTATAGAATTGAGTGGTAGGCTTCCTTGTCGCCATAATTTTACATTCAACTTTTCTTGCCAACCTGAATGCCTTCTCCAATGAATCAGGTTCCAAAACGCGAACTTCATGTTGGATGCTATCCTTTAAAGTGCCTAGGAAGAGATCAATCCTGTGTTCCTCTGTAAGATCAGTTACCCTTATATTCAATTTTTGGAAGTCCTCAATGTGCTGCCCCACTAAACCCTTTTGTTTGAGATTTATCAATTGGGTAAAGAAGGTGTTGCCTTTGTATCCTCATAATGTGCTATTATTTCCTCCGTAAAAATTGACCAAGTGACAATTTTTTTACGGGAGCAAAGCCATTGATACCATACAAATGTATTTTGTTCTAAATGTAAAGTTGCAATGCCTACCTTTTGTGTGTTTTGCACATTATGGAGATCAAAATATTGCTCCATCTGTAGTATCCATGTTACAGGATCCTTTCCATCAAACTTCCTCATATCCATTTTTGGAATATGGTGGTTCTTCCCGCCAACCTTAGAGTTTATGAAATCACGATTAACATTTATTTTGTTCTCATCATGAGTTTCCTCTACTATATTTTCACCATTAGGAAACATTTCTTGTATCAACTTTGTAAAACCTTCCATGTTTTCTTTTAGATCATTCTTAATGTTTTCCATTTTAGCTTCCATGTCATCCATCTTAGATTCCATGCTAGCTGCCATGCCATCTATCTTAGATTATGTTAGCCACCTATAATATTTGTTATAGAAAAAGGTGGCTAAGACTTTTTGGAGCCTTCAAGGAACAAATTTTATTACTAAAAAGTTGTTGGCTCTTGAAGACTCTGGAAGGCCTCATGCCTCTCTCCAAAATCTTCATTGCTGTTGCCATTCTATACTCTGAAATTCTGCTAATTTCATGAGAAGAAACTACTGTAAAATCATCATTTTTTCCCTTCCCCCACTCAAAACTAGCCTTCATTTGCTCCCCTTTTTTCTCCATAAAACTCCTCTATTTTCATGATTCCTCTTCTTCCATTCATGAAAATAACTTTTACAAGGTTAAAGACTCACTCTTTAACCTTACTGAAACCCCCAAATCCATTGAAAGCTTTGAAAAAATTCATAAAAACAAGTTTTTATTAATAAGGACTTAAGCCCCCTTGGGCTAAGTTTTTAACCATTTCCCCCACATGCCCACATCCTGGAACCAGGCGCTAAACCCATATGGCGCTTATTGGCATCGAAAATTTTTGGTGAGCGCATATGTTTTGTTACATAAAAACCTGATGTGATCAGCTCCCTTTGTTATAACTCCAAATCTCATGCTTCCTTTGTGAAAATCCAAGAGTTATAGTCCCAAGCGCTTATCGCATCAGAAAATTTCGATGGTGCATAAGTTGTGTGTTATGTATAAACTCTGATGCCGATTAGCCTTTGTATTTAAAAAACCCCAATCTTATTACCATTCCATATAACCATAAAGCCCGCCTTCTGCGCTTAAAACCTTGTAAAAATCCATTCCCGATCACCTTTTTCTCTTTGTAAAATCATAAAACCCATTTCTCCAAAGTTTTATCTAAAATGCCAAATTCACGTGATTAAATGAAAAAAGGTTAGATTTAAAGGACCCGATTGCGCAATCGCATCGAAAAATTCCAAATGAGTTGATTGAAAAGGCCACATCAAAATTTCCGATGCGATTAGGTCTTATACATATAAACTCCCCCCCCCCGCCTCTTTATTACATATGACTTTCACCTAGGACCAAGTGTTAAAGATCCTAGGTGCCAACCGCATCGCAAAATTCCAAAAGGGTTGATTGAAAAGCCTGAGCTCGAAGCTTCGATTGTGATTGGCCCTTGTTATATAAAGCCCCAGGCCCATGGTACTCCATACATCTAGCGGCCCCGCAATCGGGCGCCAGCCACTTCATATATAAATATTCCGCCCCGAAGCATAAAACCTTTGTTTTATTTAAAATTTTGAGTTTTCATATATCATAAGGGTTTTTCTATTGGTTCTTTCTAAAATAAATCCCTGCCATTGATCGTAAGCCGATCAAACAGCTAGCGCTCCATCTCATCGAAGTTTTAAATCGCATCACATTTTTCAATCGCTGCGTTATATTTCTTCACTCGATCGGCCTTTTCCCCTGATTATTTCTCCATTGTTGATCTAATCTTTAGATCGAAGGTCTGCAGTACATCGCATCGCAAATTTCAATTGGTGCATTTGCCTGCCTCCCCCGATTGCGATCCCCCGATTGCGATCCTCCGATTGGATCTGGACCGTCCATGTGTCCAGATTGGATGGTCCAAAATCAATTCGTCTCATTCTTCTTCCTGCTCTTCTTTTTGCCTCTTCTACGCAGATCTCCACCATTGTATGCTTCCATCCAACATCTACACTCCTCTCCCGCCTTTTGAAGCAGTTTTTCCCCAAATACGCAGGATTTTATAATTTTTGTTTGTATTTTTCATGGATTAAATGGTTTTTTACATTATATTAAAGGGAAAGCCAAAGGCCAGGAATGAAAATTCCCATGCATTTGATTTATCAAAAGGAACCATTCATGGGCTTTGTTCCATGTCTCGTCATTGCTTCATGAGGCAGTGATACCATACGAGCCCAACGTGGCCCTGCACATCGACAAGACACTGTGTTAATTAAAATTACAATTTAAAGAGTATCAGTGTTGAAGACATAATGCATCAAGACAAAAGATTGAAGACAGATTTGGGAATTACAGCTAAGAATGATTATCAAAAGCCTAATTCCCAGGATTAAAACAAAATTAAAGGAAATCATAAGTGTTTAATTGACAGAAAGGCCTCCACCGCCACAACTGAGACGAATTGATTCCTCCCATCCACCACAAAGCCACCTGTGCCTCAAAGTATTCATTAGAGGTCGAAGTTATTGATCAAACAAATATATTTTCCTCAGCGCAGCTGAAGATTTAATTTCTACCAGAGGATTCAATGCAAAAAATATCTGCAGAGTTACTCCAACATGATACAAAGCCTCAGAAGTCAACAAAAGCTCCCATCAAGATTAATCTTAAATGTAAATCAATTAATACAGTAACACACCTGTAAAATTCTCCATCGAGCCCCTCGAAGGCTGAGAAGTCATTAAATCTCTATTAATTGTCCTAAGAGATCTTTTATCAGATCTCACCTCCTAATTCTTCTCTAAATACTTCTGTAGAATATGAGAAACGGTTGGTTGTAGAAATTTGAAATACATCTGAGCTTAAACTTCTGAATGTAAATAGTGTTCACTGGCCCTTGGAGCTCTGCTTGTGATAGATAAGTTAGGCTGAGATGAGTAGATGATTACTAAACTCAAGCATTGGACTTAACGCTGTAACTGGTTTGGAGCATCAATACAAGCTGATTTGTGGGATCCTGGTCTATGTTGACGATGATGTTTTTGTAATTGTGACTTGTTATTTTGTCTCTGTTGTCACTGTGTTTCATTTTCTCTTATAAAGAACAACACGCTTAGAGTTAGGACCTGCTGTATATCAGTAACCTTCTCTGACTGAAAATCTTTATTTATATGTTTTCTTCCAAATTGTGTTATTTGAGAATAATTTAATTCAATTTAAGCATAGGAATGCTGGTGTTCCCTTGTATTATTGCCTTAGCTGAATATTATTCTTGAATGTTATGTTTAGTATTAGTTAAGTAGATATGAACTATGGAAGATATGGTGTGCTCTGGTCCTAGTATTATCCCCAAAGACTGTCTGAATGTTTCTCTTGGAATGTGTTAAAATATGGCTAATTTCAAAGTACTTACTAGATCTTAGGCCATTTTGTGTTATCTTTGTGTTGGTCTTGAAATTAACCAAGTAAATCAGAGCTAGGAGAGGATTTGTGGTGTGCCCGGCCCGCTAGTTTCTACTCCAACAGTTGCCTTCAAGTTTCCCTTTGTTTTAAGATTGATTTCTATTGAAAGTGTATCAAAGGCTGGCTAGTTTAAAAGTACTTACCAAATCCTAGTTTTCTTTTATGTTCTTCTCAAGTGTTTTTCAAAGGCTGGCTAGTTTAAAAGTACTTACCAGATCCTGGGTTGCTCTTTGTTCTGCATCTGTTTAATTTTCCTTCTTGTTGTATCATTTCATTCCATAAATCAATCTTCAAAGAGATCCTTAGACATTGATGACTTGCCCCATGGACCACTCTTGCCTCTTGCTATTCCATTAAACCCTATTAAGACTCCATAGCCCAATGGAATAAAACCTGCAATTATCTATCTTTTTGGCCGAAGCTTACTCTAATTGCTTGCAACTTCTCACCTTTGAAACTCTTTGCATTTATAACTTTCCACCTCAAACAGTAATCATGCTCAACCATCCAAAACCAAAAGAAACCCTTGGCCTTCATAACTAGCCTAATATTATTACCTAAAACTTCAAAGACAAATCCATCTTTGCACTTATTGGAGAGATTCCTCTCCAGATTCAGGAGGGCTAGATCCTAGAATCCCAAAGTGGTTGAAACAATGTTGTTTCTGTGATCGGACTTTGCCAATATTACTAATTACAGATTCCTAACAGATTCCATGCCTTTCTTCAAAACTTCCATTTCATTTTTTGCTGCTCTTTATGAGAGCGAAATTTGGTGCACTTGCTCTTGTAATTTTGATAGATCATGTTGCAATTCTTCATCTTCATGAGGCATAGTAGAGCCTTTTGAAGGCTTAATGGGTGTTGAATTATTTTTATGAGTGATTTTTTAGAATCCAATAATGATATCTATTCTACAATATGCCCTTGGAATCAATTCAAATTGATTTTTCAAACAAGACTTATGCAATTCAGAAAAACAATACACACCTTTTTCTTGCTTTTGAGAAGCTCAATATTGAAATTGGATTATCTCTGTGATTGCAGTTATTCAATATCTAAAATTGAGCACTGGATTAGCTCTCTGAATTATTTTTTGAATGCCACAGGTCTGACCTGATTTGGATTCTCCAAGTCAAAGTTATGTCCAATCTCCCACAATGACCTAATTATGGACTGGTTCAATAGAGAGAACTTGTACGACTTGCCACATAACAATGTTTCATCCTTCACCTCTAAAATCGATATCCAAGAAACTAAATTCCGTGTACTTGCGACCACTTTTTACGGCACTCCAATCTGATGCTCAGAGAGAGATTTATTGAACTTTTCCCACGATCACCTCTTTGAGATGAAATTTGGGAGCCTGAAAAAGCACTACCTTCCACAGATCATATCTCCAAAAATGTTGCGAACCAAGCTCTGAAATGTTTTGAAAATTTTCCTCAATATTTTAGCTTCTCACCCTAAAAATTTCAGATTTTTAACCTTCGTAGAAAACAAGTTATAGCACAACTGCCACGATGACCTGTTTAGGAGCCTAAAAAAATACCTACCTTCCACAGATCATATCTCCAAAAATTTTGCAAACCAAACTCTAAAATGTCTTGATGATGTTCCTTAGGATTTTGGCTTCGTACCCTAAAAATTTCAGCTTCTGAAACTTCGTTGAAAAAATATTATAGCGAAAATGCCACAATCACCTGTTTGGAGAAGCGAAACCCTAGAATCCAAAGCTCTAATACCAAATGTTGTGTAACCAGCTCAAAAAATAGAAGAAAAGAGATATCAATGCCTTAGAAATGAGCCACTTCGAGGGATAAACCTCCAATACATTACATAAATGAAAAATTCTTGGATGATACAATTTACAAAACCTCCTTTCTATATATAGGAGTCCATGTGGCCATAATGTAATTCTATCCGACCTAACAATAATAATTTAAGGACACAATAATAAAAATATAGGGGTTACAGGGGTACAATAATAACAATAAGGGGGGTTACACTAATAATAATAAGGGACTGTACTAGTAATATAGGGACCCAAACTACTCCATAAAAGCCCGCTTCTCCATTATAGAAGCTAGCCGAACTTTGTAGGAAGGAAACTATAGCCCTGAAACTTTTTGAGAGCTGTCAAGAGAGAGAGCTTCGTCTAGATTCCCGATAGCTGTGGTTGAGACTCACTCCACTTCCATGCCTCCACTAAAGGAAGATATTAGCGTCGCAGGATTTGGTTGTAATTCCCCTTTTATCATTTATAATATGTTTACTCGATCATGTCTCATTCATGTGTTCATTTCTTTATGTGATGCAATGAATTATATCCTCTTCCGACTGATATATGTTTATGTGATGATATAGATTTTACATTGTATGTTGTTGTTTCCTTACGGGTGTACAGGTGTCCGGACGTGTCAAATGGAAGGATCGTGATCTATCAAGCGAGGGATGAGAAACGTCATATTTTCTTCAACAACAACTGCGTGGGATTTGAGGTAGGCTACTTATCGCAATATTTGTCTTTTTTTAACTAGGAACCAATGTCACTGCGTGACTTGATTGTTGCTATACCCAATCAGGGCTAGTGGGATAACCTTTGTCCGTAGAGGCTATTTACCTCTTCAACACCCTTAACCTTAACTTTAACCTTAAAATCACCTTAACCTTAACCATAACCCAACCCTAACCTTGAGAAAACCCTTAATCTTAACCTTAACCTAACTAAACCCTTAACCTTAACCTTAACCTTACCTTAACCTTAATCTCTCCTTAACTTAACTTTAACCTTAAACTTCCCCAACTAACCCTAAACTTACATTGACCAAACCCTTAATCTTAACCTTAACCTTAACCTTACCCTTAACCTTCACCTTAACCTTAATCGTAACTTGACTAAACCCGTAACCCTTAACCTTAACCTTACCCTTAACCTTAACCTTACCCTTAACCTTCACCTTAATCTTAACCTTGAATTTACCCTTAACCTAACCTTAACCTTAACTATAACCTAACCCTAACCCTTACCTTAACTTTACCCTTAACCTTGACCTTAACCTTAAACTTAACCTTGACCTTAACGTTAGCCTAACCTTAACCTTAACCTTATCTTACCCTTAACCTAACCTTAACCTTAACTATAACCTATACCTTAACATTAACCTTAACCTTAACCTTAACTTAACTATAACCTTAACCTTCACCTTAACCTTAACCTTAACCTTGACTTTACCTGTAACCTTTACCTAACCTTAACCTTAACCTAACCTTAACCTTAACCTTGACTAAACCCGTAACCTTTACCTGACCTTAACCTTAACCTAACCTTAACCTTAACCTTCCCATAACTATAACCTTAACGTTAACCTTGACCTTACACTTAACCTTAACCTTAACCTTACCCCATTAACCTTAACCTTCCCATAACATTAACCTTAACTTTAACCTTAACCTTAACTTAACCTTAACCTAAACTTAACCTTAACCTTGACCTTAAACTTAACCTTCATCCTTAACCTTACCTTAACCTTAACATAACCTTAACCTTTACCTAACCTAACTCCTAATCCTTTGTAAGGTCATGATGTTTTTCAAGGTTATGGTTATGGTTTAGTTGCTTAAGGTTATAGATATTGCCAAGGCTAGTTTTAGGCTATAGTTAATGTCAAGGTTAAGGTTAGGTTATGGCTAAGGTTACGGTTTAGTCGTTAAGGTTACGGTTAAGGGTAAAGTTGGTTGTTATAGTTAGTTACACGTTCAGGTACAGAGCCCGTTAACGTTAAGGTTAGGGTTAGGGGAAGGTTAAGGTTAAGGTTAAGTTTAAGGTTAAGGGTCTTAACCTTAACCTTCACCCTTAACCTTAACCTTAACCTTCACTATAACCTAACCTTAACATTGACCTTAACTATACCATAACCACCCTTAACCTTAACCTTACCTTTACTCCTTTAACCTAACTCTCACACATTACCCTTAACCTAACTAAACCCCTTAATCTTAACCTTAACCTAGCCTAACCATAACCTTAACCTTAACCTAACCCTAACCTTAACTTTACCCTTAGCCTAACCTAACCTTAACCTTAATCTAACCCTAACTCATCCTTTACCCCTTAACATTAACCTTGACTTTAACCTTAACCTTAACCTAATCTTAACATTAACCTTAACCCTAACCTTAACCTTAACTTGCCTAACCATAACCTTAATCTTGCACCTAACTTTAGCCTAACCATAACTCCACATTAACATTAACCTAACCCTAACCTTAACTTTACCCTCAACCTAACCTTAACCTTAACCTTAGCCTTAACCTTGAATTTACCCTTAACATAACCTTAACCTTAACCTTAACCTTAACTTTAACATTAACCTTACCTTAACCTTAACCTTAACCTTACCTTGACCTTAACTATAACCAAACCCTAACCTTGACAAAACCCTTAACCTTAATTTTAACCTGAACCTTTACCCTAACCTTATATTAACCTTAACCTAACCTTAACCTTGACTTTACCTTTAACGTAACCTTAATATTAACCTTAACCTAACCCTTAACCTAAACCTTAACCTCTTAGCCTTAACCTTTTTAACTCCTCAATTTCCTGACTTTATCTCTAACCAAATCTTAACCTTAACTCTGACCTTAACTCAACTTCCAACTCCTTAACCTACCTTTACCTAACCTTAACCTTAACCTGACCTTGACCTTAACTATAACCTAACCCTAACCTTAACTGTAACCTAACCTTAACCTTGACCTTAATTTTAACCTAACCTTAACCTTGACCAAACCCTTAACGTAACCTTAACCTTGACTTTACCCTTAACGTAACCTTAACCTTGACCTTAACCTTACCCTTAACATTAACCTCAAACTTAACTTTACCCTTACCTAACCTTGACCTTAACCTTAATTTTAACATTATCTTAACCTAAGTTTAACCTTAACCTAAACCTTAACCTTAACTTTACCCTTAACCTAACCTCAAGGGTTTAGTCAGGTTAAGGTTAGGTTAAGGTTAAGGTTAAGGTTAAGGGTTTGGTCAAGGTTAGGGTTTGGTTATAGTTAAGGTTCAGGAAAATGTCAAGGTTAACCTTAACCTTACCTTTACCTTAACCTTAACCTTCACCTTAACCTGTACTTAACCTAACCTTAACCTTAACCCTCTTAATAACCTAACCCTAACCTTGACCAAACCCTTCACCTTAACCTAACCTTAACCTTAACCTTAACCTAACTTTAACCTTACCCTTCACCTTAACCTTGACCTTAACTAAAACCTAATCCTCACCTTGACCATACCCTTAACATTAACCTTAACCTAACCCTAACCTTGACCAAACCCTTAACCTTAACCTTAACCTTAACCTAAACTTAATATTAACCTTAACCTAATCGTAACCTTAACCTAACCATAACCTTAACATTAACCTTAACTTTAACCTTAGCCTAACCATATCCTTAACCTAACCCTAACCTTTAATCTCACTCCTTAACCTGACCTTAACCTTAACCTTAACCTAACCCTAACCTTAACTTTACCCTTAACCTAACCTTAACCTTAACCTTATCTTAACCTTAACTTAACCTTAACCTTGACTTTACCCTTAAGGTAGCCTTAACCTTAACCTTAACATTAACCTTACCTTGACCTTAACTATAACCAAACCCTAACCTTGACCAAACCCTTAACCTTAATCTTAACCTAAACCTTTACCCTAACACGATATTAAACTTAACCTAACCTTAACCTTGAATTTGTCCTTAACGTAACGTTAACCTTGACCTTAACCTTAAGCTTAACCTAACCTTAACCTAACCCTTAACCTAACCCTTAACCTTAAAACTTACCTTGACCTTATCCTTAACCTAGTCTTAACCTTAACCTTGACCTTAAACTTAGCCTTAACCCTTAACCTTAACCTTTACCTAACCTTAACCTTAAACTAACCTTGACCTTAACTATAACCTAACCCTAACCTTAACCTTAACCTAACCTTAACCTTTACCTTAACCTTAATCTTGACCAGCCCAACTTTATCCTTAACCTTGAATTTAACCAAATTGACCTTACCTGACTCCTAACTATTTCTCTTAATATCAATTCCTAACCTAACTTTAACCTTAACCTTACCCATAACCTTAACCTAACCCTAACCTTAACCTTGACTTTAACCTTAACCTTAACCTTACCTTAACCTAAATTTAACGTTAACCTTTACCTTAATCTTCACTTTACCCTTAAGGTTAAGGTTAAGGTTAAGGGTTCGGTTAAGATTAGGTTAAGATTAAGGTTAATGTCAATGGTTTGGTCAAGGTTACGGTTAGGTTATAGTTAAGTTTAAGTTCAAGGACAAGGTTAACCTTTACCTAACCTTCCCCAAACCTTAACCCTAACCTTAGGTAAAGTTAAGGTTAAGGTTAGGTTAAGGTAAAGTGAAGGTTAAGGTTAGGTTAAAGTTAAATTTAAGGTTAAGGTTAAGGTTTGGTCAGGTTAAGGTTAAGGTTAAGGTTAACCTTAGCCTTACCTTCAACTTACCCTTAACCTTAACCCTAATCTTAACCTTAACCTTAACCTTCACTTTACCTTAACCTAACCTTAACCTTAACTTCACCTAAGGTTAGGGTTTAGGTTAGGGGAAGGTTAGGTAAAGGTTAACCTTGACCTTGACCTTAACCTTAACTATAACCTAACCCTAACCATGACCAAACCTCTAACATTAACCTTAACCTTAACCTAACCTTAACCGAACCCTTAACCTTAAACTTAACCTTAACCTGACTAAACCCTTAGGGTTAGGTTAAGGGTAAAGTGAAGGTTAAGGTAAAGGTTAAGGTTAGGGTTAGGTTAAGGTTAAGGTTAAGGGTAAAGTTAAGGTTCAGGTTAATGTTAAGGGTAAGGTTAAGGTCAAGGCTAAGGTTATGTTAAGGGTAAAGTCAAGGTTAAGGATAAGTTAAGGTTAACCTTAACCTTAACCTTAACCTTAACTATATCCTTAACCTAACCTTAACCTTGTCTTTACCCTTAATGTAACCTTAACCTTAACCAAACCCTTAAACTTAAGCTGAACCTTAATCTTAACCTTACCCTTAACCTTGACCTTAACCTTAAATTAACCTAAAAATTAACCTTAACCTTAACCTTAACCTTGTCTTAACCTTAACCTTAAATTTAACCTCCCCAAACCCTTAAGGTTAGGTTAAGGTCAAGGTTAAGGTTAGGGTTAAGGTAAAGGTTACGGTTAGGGTTAAGGTTAAGGTTAGGTTAAATTTAGGTTAAGGTTTGGTCAAGGTTAGGGTTAGGTTAAGGTTAAGGTTAGGTTAATGTTAAAGTTAGGTTATAGTTAAGGTTAAGGGTAAATTCAAGGTTAAGGTTACGTTAAGGGTGTAAGTTTAAGGTTAGGTTAAGGGTAAAGTTAAGGTTAAGGTTAGGTTAAGGTTGAGGTAAAGGTTATGGGTAAAGTTAAGGTCAAAGTTAGGGTTAGGTTATAGTTAAGGTTAAGGGTTTGTACAAGGTTAGGGTAAGGTTAAGGTTAAGGTTAAGGTTAGGTTAGGATAAGGTCCAGGTTAAGGTTAAGGTTACGAGTTTAGTTAGGTTAAGGTTAAGGTAAATTCAAGGTTAAGGGTTTGGTTAAGGTTAAGGTTAAGGTTAGGTTAAGTTAAGGTTAAAGTTAGGGTTAAGGTTAGGTTAAGGGTAAAGTTAAGGTTAATTTTAGGGTTAAGGTTAGGGGAAGGTTAAGGTTAGGTTAAGGTTAAGGTTAGGTTAAGGTGAGGGTTAGGTTCTATTTAAGGTTAAGGTTAGGTTAAGTGTAAGATAAGGTCAAGGTCAAGGTTAAGGTTAGGTCAATTTCAAGGTCAAGGTTGAGGGTTAGGAGTCCATGGGGCCATAATGTAATCCTTGTGGGTCCACAATGTAATCCTAGCCAACTTAACAGTAATAATTTAAGGGCACAATAATAACAATATGGGGTTTATAGGGGTACAATAATAAAAATAAGGGGGTTACACTAACAACAATAAGGGACTATACTAGTAATATAGGGACCTAACATGCCCCTCTCCTTCAAAAAAGTGTTGTCCTCAACACTTGAGTAGCTCTGGGTGCTTCTGTATAAAATTCTCATCCTCCCATGTAGAATCTTCAGTGGGTTAGTTCTTCCACTTGATGAGATACTTTGAAATTGATCGATTTCATAGCTGTCGAGTTCTTGTTTTTGTGACTACTTCAAGTTCCAATATGATTTTTCCTTCCTCATCAAGTTCTGGAAATTTTTTTCGAATTGGAAGTTTTTCACCTATAACCTTCTTTAAGCATGAAACACGGAAAAATGGTGCATTCGTGAAGAATTAGGAAGCTCCAATTTGTACCATAGTACCAATATTTTACTGCCTTTGCTTGTGAGACCATAGTGCTGGCGATAATTTATTGTCCTTCTTAGCTTTCTTGAGGGACATTTGTTTGTATGTTTGTAGTCGTAAAAATACCTAGTCTCCTACATCAAAACTTCTCTCGCTACGATGTTGATCTGCCTGTTGTTTCATTCGATTTTGTGCCAAATTCAGGTTATCCTTTAAGAGTTGGAGAACTTATTGTTGATGCTCAATGTGATCTTCCATTGCTTGAACCTTCAAATTTTCTCTTAAAGATGATATGATGGATGGTGGATGATATCCATAAAGTGCCATAAATGGGGTCATTTTTGCTGCAGTATGGAAGGAAGTGTTATACCACAATTCAGCGAGAGGTAACTACTTGACCCATTGTGTTTGTTTATCAGATACAGAACAATGGAGATATCCTTCCAAACATTTATTTACTATCTCAGTTTGACCATCATATTGAGGATGATAAGATGAGCTGAGCTAATTGAGTACCCAAATAAGAAAATAACTTCGTCTAAAAATTTCCAGTAAAAATGGGATATTTGTCGCTCACAATAACCCTTGGGTTTCCATGTAGCTTTTGGTGCCAATATAAATGTAGTATCAATTGTACTTGCTTTAAATGGACGGATAATGCACAAAAAGTGTGCATACTTAGTAAGTCTATCGACTACCACCATGATGACACTCTTTCCTTCGGTCTTGAGTAACCTATGATAAATCCATTGAAATCTTCTCCCAAAGTTGACTTGGAATGGATAAAGGTTGTAGCAGACCCTGGGTCTTAATTGTCTCAACTTTATTTGTTTTCAGACCAAACATTCCGCCACAAACTTTTGAATATTAGATTTAAGGCCATCCCAAAAAAATTCTTTCTTCACCCTGTGGTAAGTTTTTAAAAATCTTGAGTGTCCTCCTAAAGGAGAAGTGTGCAATTCCAAAAGAATATTTTGTTTTAGTTGGGACTTCTTACAAAGATATAAGCTATCTTTGTACCATAAAGAATCATTTTTCCAACTAAATGTATCAGATGTACTACGATCTTGCTACAACTTTTGAATGAGTGTCCATACTTCTTTGTCCTTCTTCCATTCATCTCTTGCTTCGGTTATCCAATCTTGTTGGATAATAGAAATGGCACAAAGAAATGCTTCCACCTCTTCATTATTTTTTGAGAGTGCATCTGCAACAACATTAAGCTTCCCTTTTTTGTAAATTATTTCAAAGTCATAAACCAACATCTTTGTGACCCATTTTTGTTGCTCTTCTGAAGATAGTCTTTGTTCAAAAAAGTGTTTAAGACTATCATGATTCCATGAAAATGCATATTTCTTCAATAGTATTGAAGTTAACAACTCATTATACATAATTATAAACACTTGTGATAATATTACTGATAGCAGAAATATATAGCCTTTACAGTTGCAGAATTTCATTCATAATATTTAATTTTGTACAAGATTACATAACTTTATAAATGAGAAATACAAATATGACAGGATATTCCCTCTTATGAAAAACATTTGGATGTTTTTGCGTATAATTGTTTCTCCTCCAATAGTTTGAGCACCCTGTCAACATGTTGAACATGATCCTTCTAAGACTTGCTGTAGATTAGTATATCATCAAAAAATACTAGCACAAATTTTCTAAGGAAGGGTTTGAAAATGGAATTCATCAACCCTTGAAATGTAGAAGGTGCATTGGTAAGGCCAAAAGGCATGACCAAAAATTCATAATGACCCTCATGAGTTCAAAATGTTTTTTTTGGAATATCTTCAATCTTCATTCTAATTTGATGATATCCTGAACAAATATCCAACTTGGTAAAATAAATTGCTCCATGTAATTCATCCAATAATTCATCAATGAAAGGAATGGGAAATTTATATTTAATGGTGAGCTTATTGAGCTCCCTATAATCCGGACACATGCGCGATGATCCATCCTTCTTGTGTATCAATACTACATGAGCAGAGAAAGAACTTTGATTAGGTTGAATTATACCCACCTCTAACATTTCTGCAATCATACATTCAATTTTTCTCTTTTGGACATAAGGATATCTATAAGGCCTGATGTTTGGAGGAACACTTCCTGGAATCAAATGAATATCATGATCATGATCACGAATAGGTGGGAGTCTTTTGGGAGTTTCAAACACCTTGAAATGATTGTCCAAGACTTGTTTGAGATCTGCAAAAATAGATGATTTTGATGTTGGAACTTCTAGTGAGCATAATTGTTCATTTAAACCTCGTTGTTCTTTCTTTAGAAGCTTTTTTATGACATTAGAGCTTATTATATCTCCTGGATTCCCTGCAATACCCCGTAATTCGACTTCCTTTCCTTATGAAAAAAATTTCAAGAAAAATTCTTGAAAATTAAAAGCTACCATCCCCAAAGATTGTAACCATTGTACTCCTAGTACAACATCAGCACCTCCCATAGGAATGGAAAGAATTGGATTATTCAATACATATTCCCCCATGGTTAGCTTGATATTATGGCATTTTCCAGAGAAATTTATAGTTATTCCATTTGTTAGGTCTCTGTAACAAGCAAGATTGGCAAAGTCCAATCACAGAGTTAACATCATTTCAACCAAATTTGGGATTCTAGGATCTAGCCCTCCTGAATCCGGAGAGGGATCTCTCCAATATGTACAAAGATGGATATTGTCTTTGAAGTTTGGGGTGATGATATTAGGCTAGTTATGAAGGCCAAGGGTTTTGTTTGGTTTTCTCGGATGGTTGAACATAGTTGTTGTCTGAGGCAGAAAGATTTATATGCAAATAGGTTCAAAGGTGAGAAGTTGCAAGCAAGCAGAGTAAGCTTTGATCATGAAGAAAGATGATGGAAATTTTTCAATCCATTGGGCTATGGAGTCATAAGAGAATTTAATTGAAACATTCAGGTTCAAGAGTAATCTATGGGGCAAGTCATCTATGCCTAAGGATCTCTTTAAAGTTTGATTTATGGAATGGGGTGATACAATAAGAAAGGGAAATAACGGATGCAGAACAAAGAGCAGCCCAGGATCTGGTAAGTACTTTGAAACTAGCCAGCCTTTGACCAGGCACTTAAGAAAAACATAGAAGCAAACTAGGATCTGGTAAGTACTTTGAAACTATCCAGCCTTTGATACACTTCTAATAGAACACAGATTAAAAACGAAGGGAAACTTGAAGGAAATATTTGGAGTAGAAACTAGTGGGCTGGGACTCACCCTGATCCTATCCTAGTTCTTCTTTACTTAGTTACTTCCAAAAAAATCACAATGATAACACAGAATGGCCTAAGATCTGATAAGTGCTTTGAAACTAGTCAGCTTTTGACACATCTCGAGGGAAACAATCAAATAGTTGAGCAAACAAGAAAGGGACTCAGGGCTAACCTTTGATTTCTTCAATTCATTCCATACACAACATATATGAAAGTAAAATTTAAAAATAACATTCAGCAGTGACGAAAAGATGAGGGAACGCCAGCATCTATGTACTTAGACTGAATTAAATCATTCTCAAATAACACAGCAGAAAGAAAACATTTAAATAAAGGTTTCTCAGCCAGAGAAGGTTATTGATATACAGTAGGTCCTAACACTGTTTAAACTATTCTTTACAGTGGAAAATGAAACAAATTGAAAACAGAAACAAAATACAAGTTACAGTGAGAATAACATCACCATCAGCATAGACCAAGATCCCATAAATCAACTTGTATTGATTGCTTCAAACCGGTTACAATCTTCAGATCCAATGTTTTAATCCATCTCTCTTCACAACCTAACCTATCTGTTACATGCAGAGCTCCAAGAGCCCATGAAACCACTATTTACAGTCAAGAGTTTTCCACTCAGAAACAGCTACAGCACTTTAGCAATTACATTGACAACCAACTAATCCAACCCCTCACTCATCTTCTTCTGGAGTATTTATAGAAGGATGAGGAGGTGAGATCTGATGAAAAGATCTCAAAATACAATTAATGCAGAATAAATGTCTTCCTGGCCCTGGGAGGCTCGATGAAGAAAATATACAGGTGTTGCACTGCATTAATGTGTTTACACTTATGAAGTAAGCTGGAAGGGAGCTTTGTTGACCTTTGAGGCTCTGCGTACTATTAGGGTCACTCTGCAAACATTCTGTCATTAAATCTAGTGCAGAAATAACTTCTTTGGCTATTTCGAGGCACAATATCTGATCCTGTTCAATAAATTTGGCCTCTGATTGAGCATTTTGAGGCAATAGGTGGCACTGCGGTGGTTGAGGAATCAATTCGCCTCAAAGTATGGCGGTGGAAGCGATGTATCTGATGAACACTTTTAGGTTTTCTTTTAATCTATGTTCTGAGTCGGGGATTAGGCTTTTGATAACCGTCTTAGCCGTAATCCCCACCAATATATCCACTGATCTGCTGCTCTGGTTCACTGGGGTCTTCAATACCTGATACTCTTTCTCTGAGTCGATTTTTCCGGTATTCTTTGCTATGCAGGGCTGTGCAAGTAGAAAAAGGAATCAATGCCGTTAGAAACACCGATGAGACGTGAAAAATGACCTTATGGGTGATTTCTACAAAGAAATTGAGACATAGAGGATCGTCACCATCCAGGTCTAAGAACCCTGCTTAAAACACGAACAAATGACTTCTTCCCTACAAAATACAAAAAACACGTAAAAAATCTGGTTTATAGGTCAATCTGCTTTTGAGGGCGTGCGGGGGGAATGGAGCAATCGGAGCCGTTTATCGTATTGCTATCAACGGTCGGGAGCATTTCGGAAAGTCAGCGGAGGAAAACAGGGGATTGTACGATGGAATCGAGCGGTTGCATGAGAACCGTCGATCTGCAAAGATCGACGGTGAATATCGGTTTTCAAACGCGCCGGGGGAAATTCAACAGGCGGGTAAGTTCGCTAAAGGCCGGACAGAAGAAGCGAATAGCAACCGTCGGATGGGAGGGCCCAAATTCGACGGTGGAGATGAATCCCGCTGCGGGGCTATGATACGAAAGATAATGCATGGGCGAAGCGAAAGGATGGCAGTTTTGGGAACGAGGTGGAGGACACGTGTCAGCCAGCGTGTGGAATCGCTGGCCGACGGGATAAAACCGCTGCTCGACGAAAGGTGGTGCGGGATATATACCATGGTTTTGGAGACGGGCGTGGGGAAGGGGGGTCCACCAGGTTAGGGGAGCTCTGCACCGTTGATCTGTGGGACAGATCGACGGTCGAGTTTTAATATAATTTCTTTGGCGGAGAGCTTTATGAAAAATAAAATAAAACTTGATTTTGCGTTTTACGAAGGTTTTTCAATGTTTTTCGGGTAGAAAATAAATTCCAAGAGTTAAGCGCATGTCGGACTTAGCGCGTGGTTCCGGCGTCGGGGTATATGGAGAAAGGAAAGGCAGGGAGTTTAGCCTGAGGGGCCTAAGCCTAACGCATAGAAACATGTGTTTTCTATGGTTTTTCCAAAGAATTCCAAAGGAATAACAATTCTGATAAGGTTAAAACATGGGTTTTTAACCTTGGGGAGAGAAAATAATGGAGGGATAAGGAACAACACATGGTTTGGTGGGGTTTTCATGAATAAAGGGAAATGGAAAAATGAAGGTAAAACGGAAGAAAGGGGGGGAAAAGAAAAAGGGATGCAGCAGTATTTGACTTGGATTTTCATGTAATATCAGAGGCTGAGAGAAGGTGAAGTATGAAGAACCAACCAGCAGTTTATGATCTTACCAGCAGACTTCAAGCACCAAAAATTTTCAGGCTTGAATTTGTTTCTTGAAGGCTGCAAAAAATATTTAGCCACCAGCTGATATAATTGAAAAATATAGGTGGCTAACAGTGGCTCCACTTGGGGATGGTGCCTTCTTGAAGGCATCAAGAATTTAGACTTGATTTCTCTGGGATGATGACTGGTGTCTGACCCATTGCTTGCTCTTGCTTTTTCTAAAAAATAATATCATTCACGAAAGAAGAATGAATTTCATCAATACAACTTCTACCTACCCAATCCTACTGATCTAACATTTTTTCTTCATCACAGTGCACTTGGATTGGCAAACTCTATTCACACCTTTTATTCTTTTGAAAATAGGAAATCTAATCTATTTCTAATTCTTATTTCTCCCTGAACTCAGATTAGACAGTTGAGCTCAGATATTTCTCTACCTAGTCTACTGTCTATTGGGATTAAACAGTCCAACAAACTTTCATTCTCTAAATTCTACAACAGAAATTTAAAAATAGCCAAGTCAAGATTGAACTGTTTGACTTGCTATGATCTATGGCATAAAAACAAGCTGCAAATAGATTATTATTTGCCGAAAATTTTAAATCAAAACAGAAGGCTTAAGATCTGAAAATTTCTCATTATGGCCTTCTCTTATCTACACAGCTCTGTTTTTTCCTTTTTGGCGAGCTATCTTTGCTTTTCTTCTGGTTCAAGTTTTGAGCGAATTAGAACCAGGTCTTCTCTCCTATGACTCGAAAAATAAAACAGTTTGAGTCATTTTTCTCTTGGGAACTTTGGTTCAGATTTTGAGTTTCTTTGAACCTTAATTTATATTCTAAACTATCTACTGATAAGCCAAGATTAAACAGTTTGGCAAATCAAATTTGCTACCCTATCAGCAAAAAATTGAAAGCTAATTAGTCAAGATTAAACAGTTTGACCAATTAGAAGTGTGTTTCAAGGAGTGGCATTTGAGTTTGCACACTTTCAGATTTATTTTTCTTTTTGGCATGGGGCTTTGCCTTTCTTTTTTTCATTTCTGCCCTCTTTTCTTTCTTTCTTTGTTTTTGTATTTTTTGATTTTTTATAACTTTAAATTCAATGGTGGATGAAATATTTGCAGTGGAAAAAAGGTAAAAAGGCTTTAAACATGAAATAATTTAAGAAAGGTAATGCTTAAGCATCCTGCCATTGACAGGACCCCAAAACAATTCTGTTCCATTCAGCTCTTGTAAGAAGAATGCATTGTTTCCAGCAACTGAATGAATGGAGTAAGGGCCAAGCCACAGATTGTCAAATTTACCATGCTTTCCCTTGTCCTCCCTCTTTGAGTCCCACTTTAAAACTTTGTCCCCAATCTTGAAATTGCTGGCCTTTGTCCTTCTATCAAATATCTTCTTGATATTGTTTTGCTTTTGCAATGCTTTTTTGTACACTTCCTCCCTGGTTTGTTGAAGATGAATGGTCTGATTTATTCTTCTGGTTATGTCATTTTCTTCAGTCTGGAGCTCTTGAATTAACTTCATAACTGGTACACCAAGGCTATTAGGAAAAATTGCATCTGTACCATACACAAGCTGGAAGGGTGACATACCAATGGATTTCTTCAATGTTAATCTGTCAGCCCAAAGCGCATGGATTAGCTTTGTGTGCCAAGACTTTTTGTTGTCCTCCAACAGTTTCTTTATTATGTTCACTAAGATTTTGTTGGAAGACTCTGAAAGTCCGTTACCCTGAGGATAATAGGCTGTGGAGTGTCCCAATGTTATCTGGTACTTGTGACAGAATTCCACCATTTTCTTTGACCCAAATGCTGTTGCATTGTCTGTGATGATCTTGGTGGGACAGCCAAATCTGGAAAGGATATTGGTTTCTATGAATTTTATGATAACCGAATCATTGGCCTGTCTACAAGGAATGGCTTCTATCCACTTAGTGAAATAGTCTGTGGCGGTAAGAATCCACCTGTGTTGGGCAGAGGATGGTGGATGGATTTCTCCTATGAAGTCAAGTCCCCACTGTTCAAAAGGGCCTTCAACAGTAATTGGATGCAGAGGAAGGGGTAGTAATTTTCTCTTGCCCTCGAACAGTTGGCATTTATGGCAAGTAGTTGTCAGCTTGTGTACATCAGGAAAAAGAGTAGGCCAATAGAAACCAACCCTCAAAATTTTGTTGGCTGTTGACTTCCAGTACAAATGGCCTCCACACTCTCCTTCATGGAACTCCTGCTTAACTTTTTCTGCATCAAAATCAGGCAAACATTTGAGCAACATACCACTTGCATTTTTCCAATAAAGACATTTATCAATAATGCAATAGTTTACAGCTTTTAACTTTAGGAATCTTGCCTTTGTTTTGGATAAACCAGGAGGTGTATTCAGATTAAGTAAAACATAAACAATATCAGTATACCAAGGAGAATTCGCAAAATGATCTTCAACAATGGGAGTTGAGAATTCTTCTTGGTCATCCAAAGCATCGATCATATTAATATCAAGAAGTTCACAATTTGATTCAGCCATTAATTTAGCTAGACCCTGGCCTTTGATGAGCTTAGTGGGTTTAATCTCTAAATCATATTCAAGAATAACAGCAATCCACTTACCTCTCTTACCATCTGGATCCTGGGTTAGAATGTCTTTTACAACCAAATTTGGGACAAAGGCAATGATGTGTGAGTGAAGGATGTATACTATGAAGTCTTTCAAAGCCTTTACCAAAGCAAAAGCATGTTTTTCCATAATGTTATACCTCAAAGGGGCATCCCTCAATGCCTTGCTAAAGAATGCAATGGGCTGCTCTTGTCCTTGTGGATTTTTCTGTAAAAGGACAGCAGCTATAGTATGTTCTGATGGAAATGAGAAGATATAAAAATCCTTTGAAAAATCAGGACTTATGAGAACTGGTGCTTTGGTTAATGCTTGTTTCACCAGCTCAAAGGATGTCTTTGCTTCCGAGGTCCATTTTACCCCTTGCTCCTTTTTCAACATGTTTGTGATATTCCTAAGGAGCTCAGCCAAGTTGGGAATGAACCTTCTCAAAAAGTTAATCTTTCCAATGAAAGACTGCAACTCTTTGATGTTTCGAGGATGAGAGATTTGCAATATAGCCTCAATCCTCATGGGATCAATCTTTATGCCCTCTTCTGAAATGATGTGCCCAAGAATTTTACCTTCCTGGAGACCGAATAAGGTCTTCTTAGGGTTCAAAGATATCCCAAACCTTCTGCACTTCTCGAAAACTTTTCTCAAATGTTCTAAGTGTTCTTCATCTGTTTTTGAAAACACAGTTACATCATCGAGATAGATAATGATGAAGAAGCCCAATTCTTCCGAGAATGCTATGTCCATGGCTCTCTGAAAGGTTGCTCCAGCATTCATTAGACCAAAAGGCATTTTCACATACATGAAGGTGCCCCAGGGTGTAGTAAAAGTTGTCTTTAATTGATCATCAGGGTGGACTAAGACTTGATTATACCCTGAATAGCCATCTAGCAAATAAATTCTTTTAGACCCCACCACCCTTTGTAAAATATGGTCCATCTTGGGCAAAGGGTAATTGTCCTTTAACGAGGCTTTGTTTAAATTCCTGAAGTCTATACAAAGCCTGATTTCTCCAGTATTTTTCCTAACCAACACCAGATTAGATACCCATTCAGAATATCTAATAGGGACAATAATACCAGCATCGTGCATCTTTATGATTTCCTTCTTAACCAATGGCAACTGGACAGGGTTTATTCTGCGCAGTTTCTGTTTGAATGGTTTTTGGTTTTCTTTAAGAGGGATTTTGTGCTGTATTATTTCAGTGTCATAGGATTTAAGATCTTCGTAACTCCATGCAAAAACATCAGAAAATTCTTTAAACAGCTCTAAGTATTTGAGTCTAATGTGAGCTGGTAAGGTTTTAGACAGTTTGATGAATCTCGGTTTTTCCTCACTGCCTATATTACATTCCTCCACTTCAGTTTCCACAGGTTCCAGTTTTGGTTTGTTGGCCACATCATTAAAATCAAATAGTTCTTCTAGAGGGGCCAAACCCTTGGGCAGACTATCATTACTAGAATGCAGAGTTTTCATTTCCTCCGTTTCAGATTTTGGACTTAATTCTATTTGGTGTCTAGATGAGATAGTCTGAAGGTTTATATCTACCAGCTGTGGAGATGGTTCTTCTTCACCAAGAAAATTTTCTTCACTGCAGTCTGTATCATAGTCTGAATCTGAACTATGGGGTTCAAACTCATTTCTAAATTGCATGAAGTCTTCTATTTGTTTATCTCCATCAAATACCTGCCAATATTTCTTGTTATCTGGGATAGCTGGTCTGAATTTTATCTGAGAGGTGTCATCATACAGCATTGGGCAGGTTCTAGCAGCAAAGGCTAAATTGTGGGCTGCAATGTTTCTTTTTCTTGGGACAAAAGTCAGTGTGGACTCCTCAAATGTTTTCAAAAGATCTATGACATCATTCCTGTAGGCCCTAAGTCTGGGGTGATTAGCATTATACTCCCCATTAACTTGCCTAATGATTAATTCAGAATCCCCATATACATTGATTCTCTTGGCACCTAACTTTTTCAAGAGATGCAAGCCTAGGAGAAGGGATTCATATTCTGCTACGTTGTTGGAACACTGAAAATTTAATTTGCATGATATACATTCTGTATGATTATTTCCAGTGTTAGTAATCCAGACACCTGCACCAGCATTTGTTCTGGTGCATGACCCATCAAAATACATAGTCCAGAGGGGAACATTTTCAGTTTGGTGAATGGGCTTTGTATCTTTTGATTCCTCAAGTTTTTCATCGGGTTGAGGATTGTCCTGCTGACTATCAAGTTTTAAGTTTAATGGATTGATGACTTGCAGTTCAAGACCTATATTTAGTGTGCTAGGATCTTCAGACACAATAGACCGTTTTGGAAATTCAGCGTTGTGTTCCTGTCCCTCCGTTTCAGCCATTAATTCCTTTGAAATAATTTGTCCCGTAAGTGTTTCATCATTGAACATGATAAAAGAATCAAGGCTCGTATTTATAGCATAGAGAGGGGAGTTTTGAGGCCGATCTTGACTTGTCACTGTGTACTGCATGTGGGATTCCCTGTAAAGTCTTCTGGTCTGATTAAAAACAGGGATAGTCGCATAGGTCATGTCCATTTGCATGGTCCCCTGTAACTTAGCACCCCAAGACCTTGATAAAAGCATTCCATATTTTGGGGGTACATCAGCCACAACAACATCCATGACTAAACATTTGGCTGGAATGTGGGCTAAGTTAACACAGAGATCTTTTATCAATCCTAGACATTTAACTCTGCTTGAGTCAAAAGAGTACAAATCTTTGTAAGGTCTGGTAATTTCAAGACCCAGGCTTTCCATTACAGCTTTTGGCATTAAATTATGGGAAGCGCCTGAGTCATGCATAGCATTGTGTAGAATTTTGTCATGAATGTTTAAGCTTACATAAAAGGGAGGGACAAGACCCTCTTGGAACTTTCCTTCAATCTTCGGACCAAAAATAAGCTCTGGTTGGTCATCATTAAGATTCAGTGAATCTTCATCATCTTCTAAGTTCAAAGCTTTCAAAATTTTGGACCTATATACATGTTGGGCAGCTAACTCAGTCAAAGGAACAGAAATTTTGATCTTTGAGATTTCCTGTTCTAAGCTAAAAATGTTTTCACTCTTTAAAACATTGATTTCAGCCTTGTTTGCTGCCACTTTATCAGCAATAACAGCTTGCTGATTTGGTTTATCTACAGTTGAGAGAGTTGTTTTACCAGGAGTACTAACCGAGGTGCTAGTACTACTAATTTTTGCACTCTGTTTTTCAACATTTTGAGTGCCTTTCCCTTTACCACTACCAGAATTTACAGCCACTGTTGTGTCCTTTTGTTCGATTGTTTTAGACTTAGTTGCAGTGTTGTTTTGAGAAGGCTTGTCAGAGGTTTTATTTTTGGGGATTTGTTGATTAGACCTACTTCTGAGTTCATATTCCCTTGAAGGCTGTATGACAACGTTTTCCATGTTTTGATAGCAATTCTCATTATCATCTCTTCTGCCATCGTAAGGTGTATAAAGACCTTGTTTATTATCATAATGAACCTCAAAGTCATCATCTTCTACCCCAAATAAGTTTATATCATCTTCCTCTGTTATATGATTTGTTTGTTCAACCTCACTTAAAAAATTTTGATGAAAGGGAGGGATGAACTGCTGATCATCTTCCCTAAGTTTGTTTGGAGTCTGATTTCTTCTAATATTCTGATTCTAGTTTTGGTTTCTGTTTTGAGGAGCGTTTTGATTTAGACTTGCTTGAGCTCTCTCTAGAATGCTCATTTTCTTCATCATTTCTTCCATAATTCTTTCCATATTTGAGCTTGAGGTGGAAGGGGTGGATTCCTCTCTAAAAGATACTCTCTTTTCATCTTTCATCCTTGTTCTCTTCTCCATAAGGTTAACTTCCACAGAAAGAGCACCTCTTTGCATATCTTCAAGGGTTGCAAAAACTCTTTCTCTGAGTGAATATGTCATGTCCGGATCAAACCCTTCAGGAAATTTGTTTAAAGCTGAGCCCTGAGGAGGTTTTAGTTCAGGGGAAAGTGCATTATACACACTGTTAAACCTGGTACAATAAGCTTGTACACTTTCCCCAGGGCTCCTATGGAGATTGTTATAGTCGGCAAGGACTTGGAGGGGATTCTTCCTTACTTCCCATTTGTTTAAGAATGTTTGATGGAAGGCTTGGAGGTCGTTAATACTATGGGGGGTTAAACCTTTAAACCATTTTCTCACTTCTCCCCCCAAAATTTGAGCAAACAGTCTGATTTTGAGAGATTCATTATCAATTTCATTTCTGTCAAAGTAGTCATTCATCTTGTCCACATGTTGAGATGCTGTTATAGTATTGCTAGCATCATATAATGGAATTTTGGACTGATAGTCCTGTGGAAGATTGACTATTGCTACAGGAAGGACTAAGGGAGCATACCATGCTACCATGATATGTGGTGGGGGCAGATTTACAAGAGGAGGTGTCGGTTGAAGTGGAGTGGTTTGAATAGTGGATGAAAGATGAACAGAAGTGGATGGAACAACAGTAGATTGCTGAGCTGATCTTGGATGAGAGACACCTAGATTATGTAAGAAATGTAAATCAGGAGGTGTTGATTCTCTATTCCCAAGGGTTTCACTTGTTTCGGGAGATAAAAGTGAAGGCTCACAATCTAGCTAATCTAAATCACCAAATGACCTAGTTCTGAATGGGTTCAATAAGTCAATTTGTGATTCATGAAGAGCTGAAAGGTTTTCAAGGACTGAATTAGCTCTTAGGGGTGGTCTGAAAATAGCTTAAAATTGTATCTTAGGAGACTTCCTAAGGATTCTTTCCGGGTTCTCAACTATCTCAGGAGGATCGGGATCAGGATGAGCTCTAGTATGAATCTTTTTAGGAGCCACAATGTTTATATGTTTTAGACCCAACTAAACAGGAAAAGTTCAACCAGATATGACAATATTTAGGAGGTTAACCAATCTGTTTTTACAATTTTTAAATCCCACAGTTCTCTAACTGAGTTTGAATGATTTTATAATGATAAGGGTTCTTCCCAGTGGAGTCTTAAGGTCTGTTCAGGATTGTGGAGTCGCCAGGTGGAAAGTTCAGAGTGTTTTCAAAGGAGTACACTGTCCACCACAGTGTTTGTGAAACATTCCTTTTCAAGGATATCTCAAAACACAACAAACTCTAACCAGAGATTGATTGGGAGGGCATTCACCAGATATGTCACCCCTAAAAGAGGATGAGACCCGGAGGCTACCTGGCCCTTTCTTGAATCTGTCTAAGAGTATAAGGTAAAACACATCAAAGACGTAAACAAGATATCAAAACTAGTGTTTTACTACCAATCTGAAATGTTTTTGGTATTTTATGAATTGCTTTTGTTTGTGGTTTAGAAGAATATCCTAGCTCTGCCTCAAAACTTAGCTACGGTTATGAAAAAAAGACAGTCTATCCTTATGGCTAAGCTAGCGGATTTTCCAAGGTTAGATAAAAACTTAAAAGAATCCTAGGATTGACCTAGTTTGTCACTGATTCAATTGAGCTTCATCATGATTACCATTTCTTGGTAGTGCTTGAAAAGGATACTTTTGACTCTCAAGGTTTATGTGAAAATAAAGGGGAAAAAGATGAAAGCTCAAGTCATGAGTATCCCCAGTGGAGTCGCCAGAAATGTTAGGTCTCTGTAACAAGCAAGATTGGCAAAGTCCGATCACAGAGTTAACATCATTTCAACCAATTTTGGGATTCTAGGATCTAGCCCTCCTGAATCCGGAGAGGGATCTCTCCAATATGTACAAAGATGGATATTGTCTTTGAAGTTTGGGGTGATGATATTAGGCTAGTTATGAAGGCCAAGGGTTTTGTTTGGTTTTCTCGGATGGTTGAACATAGTTTCTGTCTGAGGCGGAAAGATCTATATGCAAATAGGTTCAAAGGTGAGAATTTGCAAGAAAACAGAGTAAGCTTTGATTATAAAGGAAGATGATGGAAAGTTTTCAATCCATTGGGCTATGGAGTCATAAGAGAATTTAATTGAAACATTCAGGTTCAAGAGTAATCTATGGGGCAAGTCATCTATGCCTAAGGATCTCTTTAAAGTTTGATTTATGGAATGGGGTGATACAATAAGAAAGGGAAATAACAGATGCAGGACAAAGAGCAGCCCAGGATCTAGTAAGTACTTTGAAACTAGCCAGCCTTTGACCAGGCACTTAAGAAAAAACATAGAAGCAAACTAGGATCTGGTAAGTACTTTGAAACTATCCAACCTTTGATACACTTCTAATAGAACACAGATTAAAAACGAAGGGAAACTTGAAGGCAACCTTTGGAGCAGAAACTAGTGGGCTGGGACTCACCCTGATCCTCTCCTAGTTCTTCTTTACTTAGTTACTTCCAAGAAAATCACAATGATAACACAGAATGGCCTAAGATCTGATAAGTGCTTTGAAACTAGTCATCTTTTGACACATCCCGAGGGAAACAATCAAATAGTTGAGAAAACAAGAAAGGGACTCAAGGCTAACCTTTGATTTCCTCAATTCATTCCATACACAACATATATGAAAGTAACATTTAAAAATAACATTCAGCAGTGACGAAAAGATGAGGGAACGCCAGCATCTTTGTACTTAGACTGAATTAAATCATTCTCAAATAACACAGCAGAAAGAAAACATTTAAATAAAGGTTTCTCAGCTAGAGAAGGTTACTAATATACAGTAGGTCCTAACACTATTTAAACTGTTCTTTACAATGGAAAATGAAACAAATTGAAAACAGAAACAAAATACAAGTTACAGTGAGAATAACATCACCATCAGCATAGACCAGGATCCCATAAATCAGCTTGTATTGATTGCTTCAAACCGGTTACAATCTTCAGATCCAATGTTTTAATCCATCTCTCTTCACAACCTAACCTATCTGTTACAAGCAGAGCTCCAAGAGCCCATGAAACCACTATTTACAGTCAAGAGTTTTCCACTCAGAAACAGCTATAGCACTTCAGAAATTACATTGACAACCAACTAATCCAACCCCTCACTCATCTTCTTCTGGAGTATTTATAGAAGGATGAGGAGGTGAGATCTGATGAAAAGATCTCAAAATACAATTAATGCAGAATAAATGTCTTCCTGGCCCTGGGAGGCTCGATGAAGAAAATATACAGGTGTTGTACTGCATTAATGTGTTTACACTTATGAAGTAAGCTCGAAGGGAGCTTTGTTGACCTTTGAGGCTCTGCGTACTATTAGGGTTACTCTGCAAACATTCTGTCATTAAATCTGGTGCAGAAATAACTTCTTTGGCTGTTTTGAGGCACGATAT
This sequence comes from Pinus albicaulis, assembly GCA_034641835.2. Classification (NCBI taxonomy): domain Eukaryota; kingdom Viridiplantae; phylum Streptophyta; class Pinopsida; order Pinales; family Pinaceae; genus Pinus; species Pinus albicaulis. The sequence continues at coordinate 637,372 of MU968330.1, read as the reverse complement.
CTGATCCTGTTCAATAAATTCGGCCTTTGATTGAGCATTTTGAGGAAATAGGTGGCACTGCTGTGGTTGAGGAATCAATTCGCCTCAAAGTATGGCGGTGGAAGCGATGTATCTGATGAACACTTTTAGGTTTTCTTTTAATCTGTGTTCTGAGTCGGGGATTAGGCTTTTGATAACCGTCTTAGCCGTAATCCCCGCCAATATATCCACTGATCTGCTGCTCTGGTTCACTGGGGTCTTCAATACCCGATACTCTTTCTCTGATTCAATTTTGCCGGTATTCTTTGCTATGCAGGGATGTGCAGGTAGAAAAAGGCATCAATGCCGTTAGAAACACCGATGAGATGTGAAAAATGACGTTGTGGGTGATTTCTACAGAGAAATTGAGACATAGAGGATCGTCACCCTCCAGGTCTGAGAACCCTGCTTAAAACACGAACAAATGACTTCTTCCCTGCAAAATACAAAAAACACGTAAAAAATATGGTTTATAGGTCAATCTGCTTTGGAGGGCGTGCGAGGGGAATGGAGCAATCAGAGCCGTTTATCGTATTGCGATCAACGGTCAGGAGCATTTCGGAAAATCAGCGGAGGAAAAAAGGGGATTGTACGATGGAATCGAGTGGTTGCATGAGAACCATCGATCTGCAAAGATCGACGGTGAAGATCGGTTTTCAAACGCGCCGGGGGAAATTCAACAGGCGGGTAAGTTCGCTAAAGGCCGGACAGAAGAAGCGAACAGCAACCGTCGGATGGGAGGGCCCAAATTCGACGGTGGAGATGAATCCCGCTGCGGGGCTATGATACGAAAGATAATGCGTGGGCGAAGCGAAAGGACGGTGGTTTTGGGAATGAGGTGGAGGACACATGTTGGCCAGCGTGTGGAATCGCTGGCTGATGGGATAAAACCACTGCTCGACGAAAGGTGGTGCGGGATATAAACCATGGTTTTGGAGACGGGCGCGGGGAAGGGGGGTCCACCAGGTTAGGGGAGCTCCGCACCGTTGATCTGTGGGACAGATCGACGGTCGAGTTTTAATATAATTTCTTGGGCGGAGAACTTTATGAAAAATAAAATAAAACCCGATTTTGCGTTTTACGAAGGTTTTTCAATGTTTTTCGGGTAGAAAATAAATTCCAAGAGTTAAGTGCCTGTCGGACTTAGCGCGTGGTTCCAGCGTCGGGGTATATGGAGAAAGGAAAGGCAGGGAGCTTAGCCTGAGGGGCCTAAGCCTAACGCATAGAAACATGTGTTTTCTATGGTTTTTCCAAAGAATTCCAAAGGAAAAATAATTCCGATAAGGTTAAAACATGGGTTTTTAACCTTGGGGAAAGAGATTTATGGAGGGGCGAGGAATAACACATGGTTTGGTGGGGTTTTCATGAATAAAGGGAAATGGAAGAATGAAGGTAAAACGGAAGCAAGGGAGGGAAAAGAACAAGGGATGCAGCAGTACTTGACTAGGATTTTCATGGAATATCAGAGGCTGAGAGAAGGAGAAGTATGAAGAACCAACCAGCAGTTCATGATCTTACCAACAGACTTTAAGCACCAACAACTTCAGGACTGAATTTGTTTCTTGAAGGCTGCAAAGAATATTTAGCCAATTAGCCGATATATTTAGGTAATATAGGTTAATATCTATTTTCAACTATCACTTGACATTCTCAGCAGTATAGTGGGAACAATTCAATTCCTTGGATACCTTACAATGAATAAAATTATGGGTACTACCTAAATAAATCAACATTGTTACCTTTTTCTTCTTGATATGTTGTTCTATCTTGAGAGTTTGAGGAGTGGTAATTCCTATCAATTCATTACACGATATGGTCAGACTCCTTTCTTCCTCTTCTAGGGTTGGTTCCTGGTGTATATCCTCTTCTTTTTAAGATTTTTTTTCATTTTCTTCTTCCTCTTCACAATCTATGTAAAATAATTTCTTCTGAGCACACTTATGACCTTAGTGTATTTTCGATCACAACTGTAGCAAATCCCCTTTTCTCTTTTTTCTTCCAATTTTTGTGGTGTCAACCTTGAAGGTTGTGGAAGTCTAGGAGTAGCAACACTTCCATCTTTATAGATGTGATTGGTAGGCTTCCTTGTCGCCATAATTTTGTATTCAATTTTTCTTGCCAACCTGAATGCCTTCTCCAATGAATCAGGTTCCCAAACGCGAAATTCATGTTGGATGTTATCCTTCAGCAATTTATGAAGAGATCAATCGTGTTTCTCTTCGGAATATCGCTATCCTCATATTCAATTTTTGAAGTCCTCAACGTGCTCTACGTTTCATTTGTTTGAGATTTATCAATTGGCTAAAGAAGGTGTTTTCTTGTATCCTACAATAGCTATCATTTCCTATGTAAAAATTGACCAAGTGATACTTTTTTATGGGAGAAAGCCATCGATACCGTAAAAATGTATTTTGTTCTAAATGTAAAGTTGCAATGCATTTTGTGTGTTTTGCACATTATGGAGATCAAAATATTGCTCCATATGTAGTATCCATGTTACAGGATCCTTTCCATCAAACTTCCTCATATCCATTTTTGGAATATGGTGGTTCTTCCCCAAAACATTAGATTTTATGAAGTCATGATTAACGTTTATTTTGTTCTCATCATGAGCTTCCTCTACTATCTTTTCACCATTAGGAAACATTTCTTGTATCAACTTTGTCAAACCTTCCATGTCTGCTTTTAGATCATCCTTCATGTTTTCCATGTTGTCTTTCATTTTTTCATTGATCTTAGCTTCCATGTCATCCATCTTATATTCCACGCCTTTCTCAAAAACATCCATTTCATTTTTTTTTCTCTTTGCGAGAGCGAAATTTGGTGCACTTGCTCTTGTAATTTTGATAGATCATGTTGCAATTATTCATCTTCATGAGTCATAGTAGAGCCTTCTGAAGGCTTAATGGGTGTTGAATTATTTTTACGGGGCATTTTTTTTTAACCCAATACTGATATATATTATACAATATGCCCTTGAAATCAATTCAAATTGATTCTTCAAACAAGACTTATGCAATTCGTAAAAAAAAAAAGTACACGCCTTTTTCTTGCTTTTGAGGAGCTCGATATTGAAATTGGATTATCTTTCTGATTGTGGCTCTTCAATATCTTAAATTGGGCACTGAGGTAGCCTTCTGAATTATATTTCGAATGCCACAGGTGTGACTTGATTTGGATCTTCCAAGGCAAAGTTATTTCCAATCTCCCACAATGACCTAATTATGGACTGGTTCAGTAGAGTGAAATTGTACAACTTTCCACGTGTCACTGTTTCATATTTTAGATCTGAAATTGATAGCAAAGAAACTAAAGTCCATGTAATTATGAATAATTTTTACGGCAATCCAATTCAATGCTCAGAGAGAGAGTTATGAAGATTTCCCCACGATCACCTCTTTGAGATGAAATTTAGGAGCCTGAAAAAGCACTACCTTCCACAGATCATATCTCTGAAAATATTGCGAACCAAGCTCTGAAATTTTTCTACGCATTTCCTCAATATTTCAGCTTCGTAATCTAAAAATTTCAGATTATGAACCTTCGTAGAAAAAACGTTATAGTGAAAATGCCACGATGACTTGTTTAGATTAAATTGAGGAGCATTTAAAAAGACCTAACTTCGACAGATCATATCTCCGAAAATATTGTGAACCAAGCTCTGAAATTTTTTGACGATGTTCCTCGGGATTTCAACTTCGCACTCTAAAATTTTTATCTTCTGAAACTTTGTAGAAAAAACTTTATAGCGAAAATTCCACAATGACCTGTTTGGAGCAGCGAAACCCTAGAATCCAAAGCTCTGATACCAAATGTTGTGAAACTAGCTCCAAAAATAGAAGAAAAGAGATATCAATGCCTTAGAAATAAGCCACTTCGAGGGGAACCTCCAATACATTACATTAATGAAAAATTATTGGATGATACACATTACAAAACCTCCTTTCTATATATAGGAGTCCATGGGGCCATAATGTAATCCTAGTGGGGCCACAATGTAATCCTAGCCAACCTAACAATAATAATTTAAGGGCACAATAATAACAATATGGGTGTTACAGGGGTACAATAATAACAATAAGGGGGTTACACTAACAACAATAAGGGACTACACTAGTAATATAGGGACCTAACAAATACTAGCACAAATTTTCTAGGGAAGAGTTTGAAAATGGAATTCATCAACCCTTGAAATGTAGAAGGTGCATTGGTAAGGCCAAAAGGCATGACCAAAAATTCATAATGACCCTCATGAGTTCGAAATGTTGTTTTCAAAATATCTTCAATCTTCATTATAATTTTATGATATCACTTCCTGGAATCAAATGAATAGCATGATCATGATCATGAATAGGTGAGAGTCCTTACCTTAACCCTTACCCTTACCCTTAACTATAACCTAACCATAACCTTGACCAAACCCTTAACCTTAACTTGACTAAACCCATAAACTTAACCTTAATGTTACGCTTAACTTTAACCCTAACCTTACCCTTAATCTTAACCTTCCCATAACCTTAAAACCTTAACATTAACCTTAACCTTAACCCTCCCCTAACCTTAACCCAAACCTTAACCTTAACTTTACCCTTAACCTTAACTTAACCTTAACCTTGACCAAACCCTTAACATTAACCTTAACCTTGACCTTAAACTTAACCTTAACCTTAACCTTACCCGTAACCTTAAATTTAACCTTGACCTTAACTATAACCTAACCCTAACCTCAGGTTAAGGTCAAGGTTAGGTTAAGGGTAAAGTTAAGGTTAAGGTTAGGTTATAGTGAAGGTTAAGGTTAAGGTTATGGGAAGGTTAAGGTTAAGGTTAAGGTTAAGTTAAGGTTATGGTTAAGGTTTGGTCAAGGTTAGGGTAAGGTTATAGTTAAGGTCAAGGTTAAGGTTACATGTTTAGTCAGGTTAAGGTTAAGGTTAGGTCAAGGGTAAATTCAAGGTTAAGGTTATGGTTATGGGAAGGATATGCTTAAGGTTAAGGGATTAAGGTTAGGTTAAGGTAAAGTCAACGTTAAGGTTAGGTTAAGGTTAAGGTTAAGGTTATGGTTATGAGAAGGTTAAGGCTAAGGTTAAGGTTATAGTTAAGGTCAAGGTTAAGGTTAAAGTTATGGTTAAGGTTAAGGTTGGGTAAAGGTTAATGTTAAGGGTAGGTTATATTGAAGGTTAAGGTTAAGACCCGTAACCTTAAACCTTAACCTTAACCTAACCTTAAACTTAACCTTATCTTAACCTTAACCTTAACCTTAACCTAACTATAACCTTAACTTAACCTAATTTAACCTTAACTTTAACCTTAACCTTAACCTTAACCTTAAACTTAACCTTAACCTTAGGTTAACGTTAAGGTTAGGGTAAGGTTAGGGTAAAGGTTCAGGTTAAGGTTAAGGTTAAGGGTTTGGTAAAGGTTAGGGTTAGGTTATAGTTAAGGCCAGGTTAATTTTAAGGTTAAGGTTAGGGGTAAAGATAAGGTTGTGATTAAGGTTAAGGTTAGGGTTAGGTTATAGTTAAGGTTAAGGTTAAGGTTAGGTTAAGGGTAAGGTTAAGGTTAAGGTTAAGGTTTAGTCAAGTTAAGGTTAAGGTTAAGGGTAAGTTTAAGGTTATGGTTAAGGCTAAGGTTAAGGTTCGGTTAAGGTTAAGGTTAAGGTTAAGGTTAAAGTTAAGGGTTTGGCAAGGTTAAGGTTATGAGTTAGGTTATAGCTAAGGTTAAAGGTAAGTTAGGTTTAAGGTTAGGGTAAGGTTAAGATAAGGTTGAGGGTAAGATTAAGGTTAACCAAACATTACCTTAACCTTACCTTAGACTAAACTTAACCTGAATAAACCCGTAACTTGAACCTTAACCTAACCTTAACCTTGACTTTAACCATAACCTAACCTTAACCTTAACCTTTACCTTAACTTTACCCTTAACATAACCTTAACCTTAACCTTACCCTTACCCTTAACCTGAACCTGAACCTTTACACTAACCTTACCCTAAACTTAACCTTAACCGTAACCTTAACCTTAACCTAACCTTAACCTTCACCTTCACCTTCACCTTCACCTTCACCTTAACACAACATTTTGTCACCATCCCTGCAATCCCTCATCTCGTACATTAGAGGACTATTCCTGTGAACTGTGGACAATAAAATGTCTTGAAAAAACCTTGATGGCATCCTTTTGCATAAGGAAAAGAGTTCTCCTCAAGAATATTTCCTCTAAAAAACCATAAAATCCCATGTCTTGGCATTAGCGTGAGTAGCTAGTTCATCCCTCGTGCCAATGGGGAAAATATACACTAGTGGGCGTGTCAGCTGGCGCTCTGTCCCTGTGTTGTGCCCGTGCCAAGCGTATTAAGGAATGTTTTTTAACAATAGAAGGTGAAATTTTGATTCTAACAACTTCAGAATGAATATTGGGTTGTTTGGCTCTGGATCTCCTTGATTAGGAAGTGGTTTTCCACCTCTCATGGAACCTTCCTAAGAGATAGGACTCTCCCCCATGATTATATGGATCCTAATTTCTCCTTCTCCTTCTATAAAAGCCTGCCCTCTCCATTTTCTAGCAAGATGAACTTTTGGGAAGGAAATTATAGCTGAGTGACAATGAAGAGCAAAGCTAAGGAGAACCCTGTGAGAGAAACAATTTTGTCGATTCCTTGATGAGCTTTATGAGACACGTCCTGCTAGAATCCTGTCGAAGGAAGATCACGACGTCAAAGCACTGGATGTAATTGTTCTCTCATATCTTAATATACATGACTCTACCATTGGTTCCATGATTGTGTTTGTCCATTATATAATGCAATTTAATTCATTCCTCTTTGATTGATCGATAGTTATAAAGTGTGAAATATTACGTTGCATGTTGTCTCTCTTCTTTGCATGTGTACATGTATTTGGATGCAGCAAGCTCACAGATCGTTACCTGTCTAGCTAGGAACGAAAGTGCCACTTCTTCTTTCACAACAGCAGCGAAGGAATCATGGTAAGCGATCTATCGCGATTCTATCTTTTGTAACTAGGAATCAATAGCTTTGTGTGTTTCAATTGTTGCTAGACCCACTCTAGGGCTAGTGGGATCGCCTCTGTCCGCAGAGGGGATCTACCTCCACAACAATTTGGCGACTCCGCTGGGGATTAATGGGAGTTGTTCCTTCCTCCATTGGGTTTTTTTTTGGCTTTTTTTTTATTAGTCTACTTTTCTGGTTCACTTTCCTTGGTGTTAAAACCATGTTCAGCCCGAGAAGACCAGATCTAGCCTCTGTTAGTTCATTTTCATAAATTTCTAGGGTAAAAATGATTAGCACAGTTATCCCTCTGAAATTCACGCTGAAGGGCGTGAGTTTCTAGTTAAGCACCCATGCCATCCCCTGTTTGGCGTAGATTACAACCAGACAGACGTGCCAACCCTGCTTGGTTTTAGGGTTTGCTTGTTTTTGGACTCTCTGAGCTTGAGTTTTGGTCCTCGTTTGTTTTTTTATGATTGTTTGAGTGCTTTGAAGTCAGTTCTTACTGTGTTTAGCCCTTTTCTTCTGGTTTTTTTCCCTTTTCTATCAGTTTTGCATTTTAGCCCTAGGGCTTCTAGGTGCTTCAGTGTGTTGAACTTCCCGTGGGGAGTTTTGGGTCTTTGATTTCCCGGTCAACTTTGTTTCTGCTTCTTTGCATTCATCTTGCTGAATCCAATTGATTCATTGTGTTTATTGAGTGACTGTATTCTCTTTCATTCATTTTCTCTTTGTGTTGCTCCAAGCCTAGATCACACGGCTTGTTTGAGTCTCTTTCAAGATTCTTCTTCGATTTGAAGGATTTCGTCATCGGTTTGAGTCTTGATTGTGTTGGTTTGAGTTGAGTGAGCTTGTTTTGTTTCAGCTCTCTCTTTATCATTCTCAAATTGATGTTTTCATTAGTTTTTCATTTATTTAGTGCATTTTCTCTAATATATTGAAAAATACAAAAAAAAAAAAAAAATCATTCTTGATTGGCATAGTGAAAATTGAAAACTCTTTTGCATTACTAGTGTTGTATAATTCTAGAGAAAAGTTTTCCAGTTTCATTAGCTTGCATTGAAATTGGTAGTGGATGTTTTTGTGTGTTCATTTCACTATCATTTGAAAGCTCTCAACTCTCCCGTAGATAACTCTTCATTGAACAGAATGATATTTTGTGGCATGTATTTTGCATCTAGAGGTTTCATGAGATCCAACATTCGATAGGGCCTTGAAATCGAAACGTAATTTGAAGATCAACTTTAAAATTTACTGAATTAACCTAAGTTAGCATTGAAACTTAACAGAAAATCTAGTAGTCTAAGGTAGAGATGTGTTCCGGTGTCTTTAAGCCTAGTAGTTGTCTCTCGCCATCTGGCTATAGACAGAGCTAGTATGGACTTGTGCTCCCTATACCGTCGTGTATATAAAGGGAGACCCCATTAGGTTGCATATCCTTTATCCATAGGAAGCCGAGTCTACTGCCTTTTACCCATGATACTCCAGACACAGCATTCAAAGAGATTACCTACACGTACGTTAAGTCCTTGGTTGATTTATTTTTCATTGTTACCAAGGTGTATATGGAAATTCACAGATATCTGGTACACCCATTTACCTAGATTACCAGAGCAATCACTTTGATCTTTACTGACTCTTTTAACTAAAAATATCATCGAGATCTTGTCCTTTCAAGCTCGTGTCCAACTTGAAAGTGATAGAGTCACCTTTTTCTTGTTTCTCTACTCTTAAAATATGAAAAAACAGAGTCTAGTTTCGGTGTCTTAAAAATTAATCACCCACGAAATATTCCTGGTTAGAATTTTTGTCCTCAGTGTTTTATTTCAAGGTAGTTTTTGATGGAAACTTTTCCAGAGTTTTCCAATCAAGGAGTCCCCTCTGAAGGAAGTCCTATTCCTTTTCCTAATTTAGGAAATATTGGTGCTCCTTATATGGCCACGTTATCCCTCCCTTGGTTAACTATTGGGTTTCATGTTTGGTTGTTTTCAACCTCTGTGGTCTCGAGTGTTCCGGTTGTTGTACCATCCACTCCTCCACCTGAGCAAAGCCATGTTGATTTGAAGGTGGACCTCTCCCCTTCTTCGCCTGTTTCTACGTCCTCATCTTCTACTTCGCCTGGTGAAATTTTGGATTATAGTACCCAGGTGGCTAAGAAGAAGAAGAAGAAGACTAAGAAGAAGAAGTCAAATAAGCGAGAGGCTAATTCTACAGTTGTTGCTTCTAAAACACCTGCTCTCGATGAACCTTCCAATCCTCCATAGAAAGTTAAGTTCCCTTGCGTGTTGTGCCAGGGAAACCATCTTCTTCAAGATTGCCCTGCCATTACCAAGGTGCTCGAAGTATGGTCCAACGGTCGTCCGCCATTGCCTTTGGCTTCTGGGAGTTAGGTTGGGGGCACGTCTTCAGCTAGTGCTGGTAAAGCTCCTAAGAAGCAGGGTAAGCTTTCCCATCCCTGTAAGTTATGTGGAGGGCACCATGCCATTCACCTTTGTCCATATATGGATGAAGCCAAGAGAGTTTTGGAAAACTCAACTGTTTCTGCACCGTGCCTTCCAACTAGTTACAAAAAAATTTCTTTGAGTCCTTCACCAGTTGATTCAATGAGCAGTCAAGAGTCATCTTTGCTTGATCCCGCTCCCTTGGAAATTCACCATCATGAATCCGTCCCTAACCAACCATTGGTTGTGGGATCGGTTGAGCTATACCCATCCGCAGTGCACCAGGTATTTTCCGTTGAGAGTGGATCTCACATCCCTCATGTTCTTCTTGTTTCTTCAGATTCCTCAGACTTGGAGAAAGATTCTCCCGTCCATGTACCTTTGGAAGCTACTCCTCTGAATCCCATGATGGAGGTCCTAGAGGATACTCCTTCTGCCTCCACGATGGAGGTGGCGGAGGATACTCCTTCTCCAGTAACACCAGGGGAAGACCATCTCGGTCCGATGGTAGCCCCTCCAAGTAGTTTGGTTTCTTCCTTAGATTGGGGTCGATTCGCAGGTTATCGCCTTCCTTCTTATTTTCCCTTTGAGATTACAGTACAAGCCTCCCATCTGGTTGTATCCAACATCATTATATATGAAGGTGCATCTGTTAGTATTTTATCCTCAACTACTTGGCAAGCTTTTGGTTCGCCACCGCTTGTGCCTGTTACGCAGAATCTGTTGGCGTTTAACAGAGGAGCTAGTCAACCGTTAGGGATCCTTCCAAAGTTGCCTATTACTTTGGGAGGGAAAAAAATACATATGAACAAGATGGTTGTTCTCGGCCCCTTGGACTTTAATTTACTTTTGGGCCGCGATTATACTTATTCCATGAGAGCACTCCTCTCTCTTTCATGTGATGTGTTTTCCGCACCAAGGTTGGATCGTGACCATCAATCAGCTTGCATTCTTTGGTCCGAATATGGCAGCTAATCCACCATCATCCCTGCCAGATCTTTATCCACCATTTGTGTCATCCCCGCCGCATGTCAATTATGTGGCTACCTGTCTTGTGCCTATATTTAGTGATAATGCCACTGTGCATCGTGTGCTAGGGGCACTAGGTCCCGACTTCCAAGATGTTTCCCTTCCATTGGATGGGCAACCCTTGGAAGCTATGACTTCTCATTCATTATGATGAGGTCTGTCGGAGCATGGTTCATCTACTTTTGTCAAGCTCCTTAAACCATGAAATAAGGTCTGTTGGAGCATGGTTCGTCTGCTTGTGTCAAGCTCCCTAAAAATGAAAGAAGGTCATTCTGAGGACGGTTAGTTTACTATGTCAACCTTGTTAAAAAATGAATTCAGATCCGAGGATGGTTCGTTTACTATGTCAACCTCGTTAAAAAATGAATTCAGATCCAAGGATGGTTCACTGTCTATATCAACCTTGTCAACAAATCAATTAGCTCACGAGGATGGTTCTTTTAATGTATAAACCTCGTTAAAACAATGAAACACGTTCCCTGTTCAATTCGAGTCTTTGATTAGATCTCGTAAAATCCCAATCGAGTCTTTCACTTGAACTCATAATTTGAACCTTCACTCCATTTTTTCATATGGACTGAAGCTTGAGGGGCATGTACACCTCGAATTGAGTCATCATGCTGGGGGCATGCCCAGTTTTCCTTGTCATTTCAAGCATAGTTTATTTGGTGTTTTCAATCTTGCATAAAAATGAAAACTCATTTCAAGCATACATTACTTTGTCTTTCGAGCTTGTGTAAAAATGAAACACATCTTCAAGCATAGTTTACATTTTTGTTTTAAGCTTGCATAAAACATAAAACTCATTTTCAAGCATAGTTTGCGTTTGTGCTTTTAAGCTTGTGTAAAAATAAAATATGTTGGTTTGATGCATTTTGCGAACATTTAACTTTTCCATTGGGTTGCAGATTATTTAGCTGATACATTGATAACATTGTATTAGACATTTGCATAACATATACAAACATTATCATATGTAAGCAAGATCCATGTAGAAAATAGATGTATATATATATATATATATATATATATATATATATATATATATATATATATATATATATATATATATATATATATATATATATATATATATATATATGTCGAGTGTTTGCAACGTGTGCATCATACAAAACCAAAATATACATGTTTTTTTCAGTTACATCCAGAGACGAAATGTCTCTCAAAAATATGAAAATAGAAAGCCTAGGTGACTAATCGGCATGGTGCTCATGGTAGCACGTCACTTCTCGCACCAACCGCCTCAGTAAGCGGTGGAGACGATTCGGCACCCCTACGATGTGCTCTTGATAAGCTAGGGGAAAATCAGCTAAACGAGCATAATACAGAACTCCGCGAGCGATTCCCTCTAGGTTCTGTATGAGCTCGTCCCCCTCGCCCCCCTCACCTTGAGGGTCATGAGCGAGAGGGTTCCTCCTCTCTATTGGTGACATTCTGGCCGGCCTCTCTGGGCCAACATCTGCATACATATAGGATTAGCTATTAGAACATGCATGTATACCAAAAAATCATAAAACTCATAAAATTAAAAAGAGTCTTACCAAGCTCCTCATCCCAGTTCTCTCCCTCTAGGAGCGGAACGTCTAGGTCTCCAGTAAAATCGGTGCCCATATAGGGCCAGTCCTCCACGACGATCAACTGTCGTCAGAGCCAGTCAAAGAACTTGGGCTGCCCCCTGCCCTGGACATCAATGCCACCCATCGAGCCATCCATGGCTCTCTTAGTGGTGGATCTGGGACTATAGCCTCCTGGTGTTGAAAAATTGGTAATCGTTCCAGGAAGAACGACACTAGAATTGACCCATATCCAAACTGTTTTAGTTTGGTCTGCTTGCATTTTGTGAGTTTCCATCATGGCCGTGGCCCAGTCAAAGATAGTTGGGCTCATACACTCCGATGCAAGCAATAGCTGCATCTTTGTAGCCTCGTGCAGTGCCTGCGATCCTGCAACCCACGTAATTGTGTGTAGCACTACTCTCAGTGCTAGATCGGGGATGGTCTGAATTTCTACTTTCTCGTCCCCCTTTCCTTTGCATGCCCTTGTGCACACCCTATTCATGACCATTGTCATGTTTTCTCCTGAAGGCCTGGTACCGGTTAGAATAGGGACTGGACCCCTGTGTGATAGTCTAGTGATGAAGTATACATCTGATACTTTGAGCTCATGTTCCTGGTCTTGAAGTTTAAATTTCTCCTCATCCTCATCCAAAATGCTGATGAGATACTGCAGTAGTTCGGGCTGAGCCCGGAGACATGGTATCAGAAAGAATTTTTCCAGCCCGCAATTTCGAAGAGCATTCATACAATGCTCATTTCCCATTCCCAGTTCATCCTCTTCGCTATGCTCTCTCTCTCTCTCCATTCAATGACCATACTTTTTGCTGCATACCTGCATCAATTAAACATAGGAATGTTATAAACCTCCTTGGGTATTCAAAATCAAATTTCATTGGTTGTTTTCTGAGGAATTTTAGCCGTATTTTGTGTTTCACTGTTGGCATGGTTGTTTGGCTAACAGTTGCGCTAGCTAGCGCAGCCTCTGTGTAAAATAGAGCGGATTGGCCCGGGTCCATGCCCGGAACCCGTACCAACCGCGAAGCCCTAAAATTTGAAAATCCTTCCCTAAAGGACCTCAAACAATGATTAAATACAGCAAAATGTAACTTAAAAGATGGACAAAGAGGTCATCTCTTACATGAACCGGACGGAAGTCGATTTGGTCCACTAGATTGGCCGCACTCGTCCCCTGAAGATTGAAGCATAAAAGGGTCGTTGTTGCTCTGCAAATAGGTAAATAGTGAAAAGTAAATATTTTTTACCGCTGTTGGTATTTTATAGCTTTTTCAAGTCCTAAATGGTTTTTAAACATGTTTGTCGACATATTTTTACATTATTTTCATTGAATATGTTTTACATGCGCCTTTTTGTGCAGTAACAGTTTTTTCACATGGTTTTGACGAAGAGATGAGTTATATTTTATACTTTTTCGGACTCGGTAAAAACATGAAAAAGTCACTATTGGATTCACCTTTCAGCTCTTTTTTGACTCTCTAAAACTGAAAATATTATCGAGTCGCTTATCGTTTTGAGCTCATTAAATTGGCTTTGAAACGACATCTACCTAGTATACGTTTACCCCTTTTTTAGGCTGGGATAGATTATTTATGAAAAAGGAATACCCTAGCCTATTGCGACTAGGAGTTTCTCTCAGACATAGTTTTCTACCTTTTCGGATCTGCGGGACTACCTACAAAAAGGGACTGCTGGAGTTTTATTTTCTGCTGTATTTTCAAACTCTCTAAATATGAGAAGATGTCGAGTTATTCCTTTGTCAAACTCGTTAAAAATTGGTGACATCAGACTCCATCGTAATGACGTTACTCGAGCTACTCCTTCCTAGGGCTCGTAAAATGTACTAGGTTGGATTTGTCTGAAGGAAAAACTTACATCGCAAGCATATGCTATCCCCTTCAAGCTTGTTTTGAAAAATAATTGGGGTACTCACTAGAAATGGTGGGGGAAAATGGAACCAATATTATATTCATGTCGGCAGTATGTCGCTCTTGAACATGGAACTTGTTTGCATTCGTGTCAGGTTGGGGACATCTCATCTCGTTATCTGCTTGCCTTCATGGGTTTGGGTAATCTCTTTTAACTGCTCATCTGCTCTTTGCCATGTCACCATGACCTCAGATCCCTTGATGTCAAATACTTCCAAATCCAATGTCATGCCGCCGATATGTTCAAGAGAATTTTTCCTCTGTAGTTTTCAGCCTCTCTATGATTCTCTGTTGGTATTGATTCACAAAAATTGTATCCCTCTGTCTCATGTCGATGATGTAGGAAACATTATGGCCCACCTTTGATCAAGGTGACTTCCTGTCGACTTCAGCTCATTATCCGGGAAGTTGGTCTAGAGACTCCCTTCGGGTACCTTGGAGCCTGCATGCCTCAATGGCAGGTTCTTCGCATTCGACACAAGGTTTTCATTATTGGCCTTTGATTGGATGATTCTATGGGTGTTTGATGCCAGATCACTATTCACATTCCGTGGATTCTACCTCTTGTACCTTGAGATCCATTTTCATTATTGGTGGTTTCTCTCGCGTCTGTTAACAATTTTCATCATTAGCTGGTAATCAGACGATGTTCTTGCATGTTTGACTTCAGCTCACATATTCGCATCCTCGAACTTGTACCTTTTTCTTTGGATTTTTTCTGATGAAATCTAGGCTGGGGGTTCTTTGTGGATTATTATGACTTGTTACATGACTCTTTTGATTGGATGGTTGCGTCCATACCTTGGATCCCGGTTTTTGTACACTTTATTATGGATGGCTGCCCCCATACCACATATCATGTATCATAGATATCAGTTGTATTTTTTTTCCTAGGTCTTTTGACAACAGTGTTTTCATATGGACGCGTTATCATAAAGAATTTCACCCCTCCCTCTTTCTCAGACCTCATGCTTTAGGGGGCATCTGTTACACAGAATTTTGTCACCGTCCCTGCAATCCCTCGTCCTGTACATTGGAGGACTATTCCCGTGACCTGTGGACAGTAAGATGTCCTAAAAACACCTTGATGACATCCTTCTGCATAAGGGAAAGAATTCTCCTCAAGAACATTTCCTCTGAAAAACCCTAAAAACCCATGTCTTGGCATTAGCGCGAGTAGCTAGTTCAGCCCTCGTGCCAATGGGGAAAATATACACTAGTGGGCGCGCCAGCTGGCGCTCTGTCCCTGTGTTGTGCCTGTGCCAAGCCTATTAAGGAATTTTTTTTAATAATAGAGGGTGGAATTTTGATTCTAACAACTTCAGAATGAGTCATAAAAAAGAGGTTGGGCTATTTGGCTCCAGATATCCTTGATTAGGAAGTGGTTTTCCACCTCTCATGGAACCTTCCTAAGAGATATAACTCTCCCCCATGATTATAGGGATCCTAACCTCTCCTTCTCCTTCTATAAAAGCCTGTCCTCTCCATTTGCTAGCTAGCTGAACTTTTCGGAAGGAAATTATAGCTGAGTGACAATCAAGAGTAGAGCTAAGGAGAACCCTGTGAGAGAGAGAGTTTTGTCAAATCCCTGACGAGCTTTGTGAGACACGTCCTGCTAGAATCCTGTCGAAGGAAGATCACGACGTTAGAGCACCAGTTGTAATCATTCTCTCGTATCTTAATATACATGACTCTGCTATTGGTTCCATGATTGTGTTTGTCCATTATATAATGCAATTTTATTCGTTCTGTTAGCCAGATATAAAATTGTTATATCAAATGTTGGCTAAATCATTTTTGGAGCCTTCAAGAAATAAGTGTTATTGCTAAAAAATGTTATCTCTTGAAGACTCTTGAAGGCCTCATGCCTCTGTCAAAATCTTCACTACTGTTCCCATTTTATACTCATAAGTTCTGTTGTTTCCATAAGTGAAAATACTACTCCAAAGGAAATTTTTCCCCCTCCTTACACTTCCAAAACTAACCTCATTTTAACCCCTTCATTCTCCATAAAAATCCTTCATTTTCATATTTTTCCCCTTTCCCCTCCATCAAAATCCCTTTGATAAGGTTTAAGACTTTTTCTTTGCCTTATCGAAACCCTCAAAATCCTTAAAAACCATTAAAAATCTATAAAAACCCATTTTTGTATTACGAACTTAAGCCCCCTTGGGCTAAGTCCTAAAAACCACTTCCCTTCCATGCGCCTTGGTGCTGGAACCAAGCGCTAACCCCTCACAGCACTTATCGCATTGCAAAAGTATAAGTGTGCAAGTCTTTTTGCCATTACAAAAACTCCGATGCGATTAGCCTGTTATATTAAACTTCGCACCCTCCACTTCATTCATATAAATCATGCCCGAGACCAAAGGTTAAATTCCCAAGGTGCTTAATTGCATCAGAGGATTCTGACTGGTTAGATTGAAAAGGCTTGGCCTCCAATTGTGATGGCCCAATCGCACCATCGCATCGGCCTTCCTCCATCGCATCGGAAAAATACAAATGGTTTAAGCCCACGCCTGGTGCCCACCGATTGCGATCTTCCGATGCATCTCCCACCGTTGATCTGATCTGCAGATCGACGATCCACATTTAATCGCATCAGATCTTTTCATTGGGTGTGTTTTTAACAATTGATTTTCCCCCCGCCGATTGTGATCCTCCGATTGAATCTAGACCGTACATGTGTCCATATCAGACAGTCCTAGATCATTCCCGCATTATTTCATCGCCCTTCGCCTTCCACCAAGAGGATTTTTAGTGTGTAATCCATCATTCATCTCTGCGCGATCAACGGTTCTGACTTATTATTTCCTCTGTTCTCCTTTTAACCTTCTCTTAATTAATCTCGACCGTTGGATGATGCCATCTAAACAGCCACGCTCCTCCCCGCAGCCTTCTAAGCAATTAAACCCAAAAACGTGGGATTTTATAATATATTTTTGTATTGTGTAGGTGTTTGAATGTTTTTCCGTCATATTAAAGAGAAAGCCGAAGGCTGGGAATGACGATTCCCATGCCTTTGATTTATCAAAGGGAACCATCCGCAGGGCTCAAACTCCACGTCTCGTCAATGCTTCATGAGGAATTGATGCCATATGAGCCCTAAGCGGCCTGCACATCAAAAAGACACAGTGTTATTAAATCACAATTAAAAAAGTATCAGTGTTGAAGACCTGCCACGACAGAAACAGAATATTGAAGACAATTTGGGGATTACAGCTAAGATTGATTATCAAAAGCCTAATCCTCCAAATTAAAACATTGTTAAAAGAAAATCATAAGTGTTTTATCAAACAGAAAAGCCTCCACCGCCACATCAGAGGCAAATTGCTTCCTCCTAGCTACCACAAAGCCACATGTGCCTCAAATTATTCAAACAGAGGCCGAAGTTATTAATCAAGATCAGATATTTTCCTCAACGCAGCCGAAGATTTAATTCTGCTAAGGGAACTTAATGCAAAAAATATTATCTAAGTTATTACATCCTGAAAATAGCCTTAAAAGTCAACAAAAGCTCCCACCGAGCTTAATATTAAATGTAAATCCATTAATACAGTGAGAATATCTGTATGCTTCTCCATTGAGCCCCTCAAAGGCCAAGAAGTCATTAGTCTTTATTAATTTCCCTAGGAGATCTTTTATTAGATCTCACCTCCTCATTCTTCTTGTTGAAGAGGTAAATCCCCTCTGCAGACAGAGGCAATCCCTACTAGCCCAGACTAGGTCTAGCAACAATCATCACACGCTATAGTGCAGATTCCTTATTGCAAATAAACCAACTAGCAATAGAGGCTTACCTGGAATCCAACGTTGTCACTTGTAGAGAAAGTGGCGCTCCCGTTCCTTAGCTCTGGAAAATCACTATCCTCACGATCTCCGTGACTGGACACCTACACACGCAAGAAACAAAACAAATGCAAGCGTAAAATCCAGTATATGCAACTATATGTCAGTCAGACAAGACATAACTCATTATCATAATCAACAACAAGAGTGGAATCATAACCAATAGTCGCTTATTATTAATCAATCAAAGGAGAATACAACCTGGCTCTGACGCTGAATTCTCCTTCGGAGGGTCTCCAGTGGAACACGTCTCGAAAAAACCTGTCAGGAATGGGACAAGCCTCTCTCTTCGGATGTCTCAACAATAATCTCCTTGCTTGGATTTGGCCTTAAGGGAATGAATCAAGGCTCTTGCAGCATAAGGCTCTGATGGCTCTTGGGAACTTGGACATTAGCTTGCAAAGGGGATGAGCAAGCTTTTATAGATGGAGGAAGAGGATTTGGGATCCCTATAATCATGGGATTGGCCCTATCCTCAAGGAAGCTTCCATGAGAGGTGGAAAACCACTTCCTCTACATGGAGATCCGGAGCCAAACCTCCCAACTCAAATTAGATGCCAGTTTATGGATTAGTTAGGATGAAAATTACACCATTTATTTTTAAAAAACACTCCTTAAAATGGTTGGCACGAGTGCGAATCTCAGACAGAATGCCAATTGGCATGCCCTATTTGAAGGATTTCCCCCATTGGCACGGGTACTGAACTGGCTTCCCGCGCCAATGCAAAAAGGGGTGTTTTTAGGGTTTTCCACAAGGAGTTGTCTTCAGGGCAATGAAAGCTCATGTTTAGAGGGATGTCATGAAAGTGGTTTCAAGTCATGTCACTGCTCACAGGTCACGGAATGAGCCCTCCAATTTTGTGGGATGGGGAATTGCAAGGACGGTGACAAATTGCTGTGTAACACTTCTATAAATAATTCTGTAGAAGATGAGAAATTGTTGGTTGAGTTGGTTGCTGAACTTTGAAATGTAATTGAGCTTGAGTCTTCTACCTATAAATATTGTTCACTAGCTCTTGGAGCTCTGCTTGTAATAGATAAGTTAGTCTGGGAAGTGTAGATGATTGCTAAACCAAAGAATTGGACTTGAAGCTGTAACTGGTTTGGAGCATCAATACAAGCTAATTTATGGGATCCTGGTCTATGTTGAAGGTGATGTTTTTTTCATTGTAACTTGTTATTTTGTTTCTTTTTTCACTGTGTTCATCTTCTCTTATAAGGAACAACATGCATAGAGTTAGGACCTACTGTATATCAGTACCCTTCTCTGACTAAAAATATTTATCTAAATTTTTTCTTCCAATCTGTGTTATTTGGGAATGATTTAATTTAGTTTAAGCATAAGAATGCTAGTGTTCCCTCGTCCTATTGCCTTATCTAATTGTAATTCTTAAATATTATTTTCAGTATATGTTAAGTAGAGATGAACTAAGGAAGATATGGTGTGCCCTGGTCCTAGTTTTATCTCCAAAGACTGTCTGAATGTTTCCCTTGGAATGTGTTGAAAGCTGGCTAGTTTCAAAGTACTTACCAGATCTTAGGCCATTCTTTGTTATCTTTGTGTTTGTCTTGAAAGTCACCAAGTAGAGCAGAGCTAGGAGAGGATTTCTGGTGAGCTCGGCCCGCTAGTTTCTACTCCAACAGTTGCCTTCAATTTTCCCTTTGTTTTAAAGTGTTTTTCTATTGAAAGTGCATCAAAATCAGGCTAGTTTAGAAGTACTTACCTGATCTTAGGCTGTTCTTTCTTCTTCATCTGTTTAATTACCCTAATTTTTGCATCATTTCATTCCATAAATAAAATTTCAAAGAGATCCTTAGACATAGATGACTTGCCCCATGGAACACTCTTGCCTCTTGTTGTTTCAATTAAAACCTATTATGACTCCATAGCCCAATGGACTAAAACCTGCAATTATCTATCTTCCTCGCCAAAGATTTTTTTTTTTGCTAGCAACTTCACACCTTTGAAACTCTTTGCATTTAGAACTCTCCACCTCAAACAATAATCATGATCAACCATCCAAAAACAAACAAAACCCTCGGCCTTCATAACTAGCCTAATATCATTACCCAAGACATCAAAGACAAATCCATCTTTACACTTATTGGAGAGATCCCTCTCCAAATTCAGGAGGGATAGATCCTAGAATCCCAAAGTGGTTGAAACGATGTTCTCCCTACAGTCAGAATTTTGTGAATCTTGCTGATTACAGGGTGCTAACACGTTCCTCTCTGTTGATCGATAGTTATAAAGTGTGAAATATTGCATTGCATGTTGTCTCTCTTCTTTGCATGTGTACATGTATCTGGATGCAACAAGCTCACGGATCATGACCTGTCCAGCTAGGAACGGAAGCAACACTTCTTCTTCAACAACAACAGCGAAGGAATCACGGTAAGCGATCTATCGTGATTCTATCTTTTGTAACTAGGAATCAATAGCTTTGCATGTTTCGATTGTTGCTAGACCCACTGTAGGACTAGTGGGATCGCCTCTGTCCGCAGAGGGGACTTACCTCCACAAAAATAACCTTAACCTTAATCGTAACCTTAAAGATAAGGTTAAGGTTATGGGTTAATGTTAATGGTTTGGTCAAGGTTAGGGTAGGTTATAGTTAAGGTCAAGGTTAAGGTTAGGTTAAGGTTAAGATTACGAGTTTATTCAGGTTAATATTAAGGTTATGGTTAAGGTTAAAGTCAAGGTGAAGGGTTTGGTAAAGGTTAGGGTTAGATTAAGGTTAAGGTCAAGGTTATGTTTATGGGGTTGTTAAGGTTAAGTTTATGGTTAGGTTAAGGTTAGGTTAGGTTAAATTTAAGGATAATGGTTACGGGTTTAGTCAGGTTAAGGTGAAGGTGAAGGTGAAGGTGAAGTTAAAGGTGAAGGGTAAGGTTAAGGTTAAGGCTAAGGTTATAGTTAAGGTTAAGGTTAGGTTAAGTTAAGGTTAAGTTTAAGGTTAAGGTTAGGTTAAGGGTAAATTTAAGGTTATGGTTAGGGTAAGGTTAGGGTTAGGTAAGGGTAGGGTTAACGTTAAGGTTAATGTTAAGGTTAAGGTTAGGTTAAGGGTAAAGTTAAGGTTAAGGTGAGGTTAAGGTTAAGGTTACGGGTTTAGTCAGGTTAAGGTTACGGGCTTAGTCAAGTTAAGGTTAAGGTTAAGCCTAAGGGGGTAAGGCTAAGGTTAAGGTTACGGGCTTAGTCAAGTTAAGGCTAAGGTTAAGTCTAAGGGGGTAAGGTTAAGGTTAAGGTTAAGGGTAAGGTCAAGGTTAAGGTTAAGGTTATGGTTATGTGAACGTTAAGGTTAAGGTTAAGGGTTTGGATAAGGTTAGGGTTAGGTTATAGTTAAGGTCAAGGTTAATTTTAAGGTTAAGGCTAAGGTTAAGATTAAGGTCAAGGTTAAGGTTAATATTAGGTTAAGCATAAGGTTAAGGTTAGGTTAAGCTGAAGATTAAGTTAAGGTTAAGGTAAAGGTTAATTATTTGGGAAGATTAAGCTTAAGGTTAACGTTAAGTTAAGGTTAGGTTAAGGTTAAGGTTAGGTTAAGGTTAAGGGTTTAGTTAGGGTTAAGGTTAGGTTAAGGTAAAGGTTAATGTTAAGGGTTTGGTCAAGGTTAGGGTTAGGTTGTAGTTAAGTTCAAGGTTAATGTTAGGTTATAGTTAAGGTTAGGTTGTAGTGAAGGTTAAGGTTAATATCCGTAACCAAAACCTTAACCTTAATATTTACTTTACCTTAACCATAACTATAACCTAACCCTAACCTTGACCAAACCCTTAACCTTAAAATTAACCTTAACCCGACTAAACCCATAACCTTAACCTAACTTAACCTTGACCTTGACCTTGACCTTAACCTTAACCTTATCCTTAACCTTCACCTTAACCTAACCTTAACCTTGACCTTAACTATTACCTAACCCAAACCTTAACCTTTACCTAACCTTAACCTTAACCTTAACCATAAGCTTAACCTTAACCTTGACCTTAACATTAACCTTAACCTTAACCTTAACCTTAACCTTATCTTACCCTTAACCTTAACTTATCCTTAACCTTTACCTTGACCTAACCATAACTTTAACCTTAACCTTAATTATAACCTAACCCTAACCTTAAACTTCAATATAACCTAACCTTAACCTTAACCTTAACCTTAACCTAACCTTAACCTTAACCTTAACCTTAACATTAACTTGAGTAAACTCGTAACCTTAACCTTACCTTAACCTAACTTTAACCTTAACCTTAACCTTAACCATAACCCTAACCTTGACCAAACCATTAACCTTAACCTTAAGTTGACTAAACCTGTAACCTTAACCTTAACCTAACCTTAACCTTGACTTTACCTTTAACGTAACCTTAACCTTAACCTAGCCTTGACCTTACCCTTAACCTAATCTTAACCTTAACCTTGACCTTAACCTTAACCTTAACCTAACCTTGACCTTAACAATAACCTAACCCTAACTTTAACCTTAACCTAACCTTAACATTGACCTTAACTGTAACCTAAAATTAACCTTGACCAAACCCTTAACATAACCTTAACCTTGACTTTACCCTTAACGTAACCTTAACATTGACCTTAACCATACCCTTAACATTAACCTTAACCTTAACCTTAACCTAGCCTTAACCTTAACCTTGACCTTAACCTTAACCTTTACGTTACCTTAACCTAACTTTAACCTTAACCTTAACATTAACTTTCACTTTACCCTTAACCTAACCTTAAGGGTTTAGTCAAGTTAAGGTTAAGGCTAAGGTTAAGGTTTCGGTTAAGGTTATTTTAAGGTTAAGGTTAATTTTAAGAGTTTGGTTAAGGTTAGGGTTATGTTATAGTTAAGCTTAATGTCAAGGTCAAGGTTAACCTTTACCTAACCTTCCCCTAACCTTAACCCTAACCTTAGGTAAATTTAAGGTTAAGGTTAAGGGGTTAAGGTTAGGTTAAGGTAAAGTCAAGGTTAAGGTTAGGTTAAGGTTATAGTTAAGGTTAAGGTTAAGGTTTGGTAATGTTAAGGTTAAGGTTAACCTTACCCTTACCTTCAACTTACACTTAACCTTAACCCTAAGCTTAACCTTAACCTTAACCTAAACCTAACCTTAACTATACCCTTAATCTAACCTTAACCTTAACTTTACCCTTAACGTAACCTTAACCTTAACCAAACCCTTAACCTTAACATTAACCTAACCTTAACCTTGACTTTACCCTTAATGTAACCTTAACCTTAACTAAACCCTTAACCTTAACCTTAAGCTGAACCTTAACCTTACCCTTAACCTTGACCTTAACCTTAACTTAACCTAAACATTAACCTTAACCTTTCCCTTAACCTTATCTTAACCTTAACCTTAACTTTAACCTCCCCAAACCCTTAAGGTTAGGTTAAGGTCAAGGTTAAGGTTAGGGTTAAGGTTAAGGTTAGGTTAACATTAGGTTAAGGTTTGGTCCAGGTTAGGGTTAGGTTAAGGTTAAGGTTATGGTTAGGTTAATGTTAAAATTAGGTCATAGTTAAGGTTAAGGTTACGTTAAGTGTAAATTCAAGGTTAAGGTTATGTTAAGGGTAAGGTTAAGGTTAAGTTTAGGTTAAGGTTAAGGTTATGGTTAAGGTTAGGTTAAGGGTAAAGTTAAGGTTAAGGTTAGGTTAAGGTTAAGGTCAAGGTTATGGGTAAAGTTAAGGTCAAGGTTAGGGTTAGGTTATAGTTAAGGTTAAGGGTTTTTACAAGGTTAGGGTAAGGTTAAGGTTAAGGTTAAGGTTAGGTTAGGATAAGGTCAAGGTTACGGTTAAGGTTAAAGTCAAGGTTGAGAGTGTGGTTAAGGTTAAGGTTAAGGTTAAAGTTAAGGTTAAGGTTAGGTTACGGGTAAAGTTAAGTTTAATGTTAGGGTTAAGGTTAGGGGAAGGTTAAGGTTAGGGTTAAGGTTAAGGTTAGGTTAAGGTGAGGATTAGGTTATATTTAAGATTAAGGTTAGGTTATGGGTAAAATAAGGTTAATGTTAAGGTTAAGGTTAAGGTTAGGTTAAGGTCAAGGTCAAGGTTAAGGTTAAGGTTAAGGTCAAGGTTAAGGGTAAATTTAAGGTCAAGTTTAGGGTTAGGTTATAGTTAAGGTTAAGGTTAGGTTAAGGGTAAATTCAAGGTTAATGTTAAGGTGAAGGTTAAGGGTAAGGTTAAGGTTATGGGTTACGGGTTTAGTTAGGTTAAGGATAAGGTTAAGGTTAAGGTCAAGGTTAAGGGTAAGGTTAAGGTTAAGGTTAAGGTCAAGGTCAAGGTTAAGGTTAAGTTAGGTTAAGGGTAAGGTTATAGTTAGGATAAGGTTAAAGTGAAGTCTTGTGTAGCTAAGACCGGTAATAGGCACATTTCCTCTTTAAGATGTTCAAATGCCTTAGTTGCTTCAGGAGTCCATGAAAATGCATATTTATTCAATAATGGCTTTAGAGGTGTTTCTATTCTCCGATAACTCTTAACAAACTTGTGATAATACCCTATTAACTCAAGAAATCCTCACAACTGCTTTATGGTTGGTGGAAATTTCCATTCCTTAATGGCTTTAATTTTGTTAGGGTCATTATTTAACACCCTCGTGAGATACAATATGACCCAGAAATTACACCTCTTGTACTCCAAAGAAACATTTGGATGTTTTTGCATATAATTGTTTCTCCTGCAATAGTTTGAGCACCATGTCAACATTTTGAACATGATCCTTCCAAGACCTGTTTTAGATTAGTATATCATCAAAAAATAATAGCACAAATTTTGTAAGGAAGGGTTTGAAAATGGAATTCATTGACCCTTGAAATGTAGAAGGTGCATTGGTAAGGCCAAAAGGCATGACCAAAAATTCATAATGACCCTCATTAGTTCGAAATGTTGTTTTCGAAATATCTTCAGTCTGCATTCTAATTTGATGACATCACTTCCTGGAATCAAATGAATAGCATTATCATGATCACGAATAGGTTGGATTCCTTACCTTAAACCTTACCCTTACCCTTAACTATAACCTAACCCTAATCTTGACCAAACCCTTAACCTTAACCTTAACCTGACTAAACCCTTAATCTTAACCTTAACCTTAACCTTACCCTTAACCTTAACCCTAACCTTACCCTTAACCTTAACCTTAACCTTCCCATAACCTTGAACTTAACCTTAACCCTAACCTTAACCTTAACCTTAACCTTAACCTTCCCCTAACCTTAACCCTAACCTTAACCTTAACTTTACCCTTAACCTAACCTTAACCTTAACTTTAACCTTAACTTAACCTTAACCTTTACCAAACCCTTAACTTTAACCTTAACATTGACCTTAAACTTAACATTAACATTAACCTTACTCGTAACCTTAAACTTCACCTTGACCTTAACTATAACCTAACCCTAACCTTAACCTTAACTTTACCCTTAACCTAACCTTAACCTTAAATTTAACCTTAACTTAACCTTAAAATTTACCAAACCCTTAACTTTAACCTTAACATTGACCTTAAGCTTAACATTAACTTTAACCTTACCCGTAACCTTAAACTTCACCTTGACCTTAACTATAACCTAACCCTAACCTTAGGTTAAGGTCAAGGTTAGGTTAAGGGTAATGTTAACGTTAAGGTTAAAGTTAAGGTTAAGGTTAGGTTATAGTGAAGGTTAAGGTTAAGGTTATGGGAAGGTTAAGGTTAATGTTAAGGTTTGGTCAAGGTTAGGGTTAGGTTATAGTTAATGTTAAGTTTAAGGTTAGGTTAAGGTTAAGGTTACAAGTTTAGTCAGGTTAAGGTTAAGGTTAGGTTAAGGGTAAATTCAAGGTTAAGGTTTTGGTTATGGGAAGGATAAGCTTAAGGTTAAGGGGTTAAGGTTAGGTTAAGGTAAAGTCATCGTTAAGGTTAGGTTAAGGTTAAGGTTTAGGTTATGGTTATGCGAAGGTTAAGGTTAACGTTAAGGTTATAGTTAAGGTCAAGGTTAAGGTTAAAGTTATGGTTAAATTTAAGGTTAAGGTTAGGTTATAGTGAAGGTTAAGGTTAAGACCAGTAACCTTAAACCTTAACCTTAACCTAACCTTAAACATAACCTTATCTTAACCTTAACCTTAATCTTAACCTAACTATAACCTTACCTTAACCTAACTTTACCTTAAACTTAACCTTAACCTTAGGTTAAGGTTTAGGTTAAGGTTAGGGTAAGGTTAGGGTAAAGGTTCAGGTTAAGTTTAAAGTTAAGGGTTTGGTCAAAGTTAGGGTTAGGGTTAGATTATAGTTAAGGTCAAGTTATGTTTAAGGTTAAGGTTAGGTTATGGTTAAGGTTAGGTTAAGGTTAAGATTAAGGTTAAGGTTAATGGTAAAGATAAGGTTATGGTTAAGGTTAAGGTTAGGGTTAGGTTATAGTTAAGGTTAAGGTTAAGGTTAGGTTAAGGGTAAATTTAAGGTTAAGGTTAAGGTTTGGTTAGGTTAAGGTTAAGGTTATGAGTTAGGTTACCCTTACCCTTAACCTTAACTTTAACCTTACCCTTACCCTTTACCTTAACCTTAACCTTAACTTTACCCTTAACGTAATCTTAACCTTAACCTTAACCTGACTAAACCCATAATAACCTTAACCTTAACCTTATCCTTAACCTTAACTTATCCTTAACCTTAACCTTAACCATATTCTTAACATCACGTTAAGGTTAAGGTTAAGGGTAAGGTTAGGGTTAAGGGTAATGGTTAAGGTTAAGGTTACAGGTTTAGTCAAGTTAATGTTAAGGTTAAGGGTTAACGTTAAGGTTAAGGTTAAGGTTAGGTTAATGTTAAGGTTAGGTTAAGGGTAAATTTAAGGTTATGGTTAGGGTTAAGGCTAGGGTAAGGTTGACGTTAAGGTAAACTTTAGGATTAAGGTTGTGGTTAAGGTTAGGTTAAGGGTAAAGTTAAGGTTAAGGTGAGGTTAACGTTAAGGTTACTAGTTACAGGTTTAGTCAGGTTAAGGTTAAGGTTGAGGTTATGGGCTTAGTCAAGTTAAGTTTAAGGTTAAGGCTAAGGGGTTAAGGTTAAGGTTAAGGTTAAGGTTAAGGTCAAGGTTAAGGTTAAGGTTATGGTTATGGGAAGGTTAAGGTTAAGGTTAAGGTTAAGGTTAGTCGTTTGGAGAAGGTTAAGGGTTTAATTAAGGTTAAGATAAAGGTTAATGTTAAGGGTATTGGTCAAGGTTATGGTTAGGTTATAGTTAAGGTTAAGGTTAAGGTTAGGTTATAGTGCAGGTTAAGGTTAAGACCCGTAACCAAAACCTTAACCTTAATCTTTACTTTACCTTAACCTTAACTATAACCTAACCCTAACCTTGACCAAATCCTTAACCTTAACCTTAGCCTTAACCTAATTAAACCCATAACCTTAACCTAACTTAACCTTGACCTTGACCTTGACCTTGAACTTGACTATAACCTAACCCTAACCTTAACCTTAACCTTAACCTTGACCTTGACTTTAACCTTAACCTTAACCTTGACCTAACCATAACCTTAACCTTAACCTTAACTATAACCTAACGCTAACCTTAACCTTCAATATAACCTAGCCTTAACCTTGAACTTAACCTTAACCTTAACCTTAACCTTAAAGTTAACCTGACCAAACCCGTAACCTTAACCTTACCTTAACCTAACTTTAAGCTTAACCTTAACCTTAACCATAACCCTAACCTTGACCAAACACTTAACCATAACTTTAACTTGACTAAACCCGTAACCTTAACCTTAACCATAACCTGACTAAACTCGTAACCTTAACTTTAATCTTAACCTAACCTTAACCTTAACCATAACATAACTATAACATTACCCTTAACCTAACTTAACCTTAACCTTGACCTTGACCTTAACCTTAACCTTACCCTTAACCTTCACCTTAACCTTAACCTCACTAAACCCGTAACCTTAACCTGAACCTTAACGCTTAACCTTAACCTTACCCCCTTAACCTTAACCTTAACCTAACGTTAACCTTAACTAAAACATAACCCTAACCTTAACCAAACCCTTAACCTTAACCTAACCTTAACCTTGACTTTACCCTTAACCTAACCTTTACCTTAACCTAACCTTAACCTTAACTTTACCTTAACCTTAACCTCGAATTTACCCTTAACCTAAACTTAACCTTAACCTTAGCATTAACCCTATCTTAACCTTAACCTAACCTTAACCTTAACCTTAACCTAACTATAACCTTACCTTAACATAACTTAACCTTAATCTTAACCTTGACCTTAACCTTAACTTTAACTTTACCCTAACCTTAAGCATTTATTAGGTTATGCTTAGGGTTAGGTTAAGGTTAAGGTTAGGTTAGGTTAAGGGTAAGGTTAAGGTTAATATTAGGCTAAGGTTACGGTTAAGGTTAGGTTATGGTTAAGTTTATGGTTAAGGTTAAGGTTAAGTTTAAGATAAGGATAAGATAAGGTTAAGGTTAGGGTTAAGGATAAGGTTAAGGTTAACTTAAGGCTAAATTCAACCTATAACCTTAACCTTAACCTTCACTATAACCTAACCCTAACTTTGACCGAAGCCTTGACATTAACTATAACCTAATATTAACCTTTACCAAACCCTTAACCTTAACCTTGAATTCAATCTTAACTTAACCTTAACCTTAACCTTAACCGTAACCTTAACCTTACATTAACCTAACTTAACCTTAACCTTGACCTTGACCTTGACCCTGACCTTGACCTTCACCTTAACCTTACCCTAACCTTAATTTTTTAGTAAGTTTAAGCTTAAGGTTAAGGGTTTCGTCAAGGTTAGGGTTAGGTTAAGGTTAAGGGTGAAGGGTAAGGGTAAGGGCAAGTTTAAGGTTAAGTTTAGGTAAAGGGTAAATTTAAGGTTAAGGTAAGGGTTAAGGTTAAGTTAGGTTAAATTAAGGTTAAGGTTAAGGTCAAGGTTAAGGTTAAGTTAGGTTAAGGTAAGGTTAAGGTTACAGTTAGGTTAAGGTTAAGGTTACATTAATGTTAAGGTTAAGATTATATTAAGGGTAAAGTTAAGTTTAAGATTAGGTTAAGGTCGGGGTTAAGGTTAGGTTAAGGGTAAATTCAAGGTTAAGGTTAGGTTAAGGGTAAGGGTTTGGTCAAGGTTAGGTTTAGGTTATAGCTAAGGTCAAGTTAAGGTTAAGGTTAAGGGTTTGGTCAAGGTTAGGGTCAGGTTATAGTTAAGGTTAAGGTTAAGGGTAAAGATAATGTTATGGTTAAGGTTTAGGTTAGGGTTAGGTTATAGTTAAGGTTAAGATTAGGTTAAGGGTAAAGTTAAGGTTAAGGTTAGGGTTGAGGTTAGGGGAAGGTTTTAGTTAAGTTTAAGGTTAAGGTTAGGTTAAGGTTAGGATAAGGTTAAGGTTAAGGTTAGGTTAAGGGTAAAGTTAAGGTTAGGTTAGGTTAAGGTTAACGTTAAGGGTTTGGTCAAGGTTAGGGTTAGGTTATATTTAAGGTTAGGTTAAGGTTAGGTTAAGGGTAAATTCAAGGTTAAGGTGAAGGTTAAGGGTAAGGTTACAGGTTTAGTCAGGTTGAGGCTAAGGTTAAGGCTTTGGTCAATTTTAGGGTTAGGTTAAAGTTAAGGTTAATGTTAGGTTAAGGGTAAATTCAATTTTAAGGTTATGGTTAAGGTTAAGGGTAAGATAATGTTAAGGTTAAGGTTAAGCAGGTAAGGTTAAGGTCAAGGATAAGGTTATGGTTAGGTCAAGGTTAAGATTGCGGTTAGGTCAAGGTCAAGGTCAAGGTTAAGGTTAAGGTTAAGGATAAGTTAAGGTTAAGGGTACGATAAGGTTAAGGTTAAGGTTAAGGTTAAAATTAGGTTAAGGGTAAAGTCAAACCTTAACCTTAACCTTAAGTTTAACGTTAAACTTCCCTAACCTTAACCCTAACCTTAACCTTAACTTGGAAATTATCCTAACCTTAACCATAACCTCAACCTTAACTTTACCCTTAACCTAACCTTAATCTTACCCTAACCATAACCTTAACTTTACCCTTAATCTGATCTTAACCTTAACCTAACCTTAACCTTGACTTTACCCTTAACCTTACCTTAACCTTAATATTAACCATAACCTTAACCTTAACCTTAAGCTTGACCTTAACTATAACCTAAGCCTAACCTTGACCAAACACTTAACCTTAACATTGAGCTGACTAAACATGTAACCTTCACCTTAACCTTAACCTTTACCCTTAGCCCTAACCTTACCCTTAACCTTAACTTATCCTTAACGTTAACCTTAACCATAATCTTAACCTCAGGTTAAGGTTAAGGTTAAGGATAAGGTTAGGGTTAAGGGTAAAGCTTAAGGTTAAGGTTAATTTTATAGGTTTAGTAAAGTTAAGTTTAAGGTTAAGGGCTTGGTCAAGGTTAGGGTTAGGTTATAGTTAAAGTCAAGGTTAAGGTTAAGGTTAAGGATAAGATTAAGGTTAAGTTTACGGTTAAGGTTAGGTTAAGGTTAAGTTCAAGGTTAGGTTAAGGTTAAAGGTGAAGGTCAAGGTTAAGGTTAAGGTTATGGTTAAGGTTAAGTTTAAGGTTAAGGTTATAGTGAAGGTTATAGTGAAGGTTAAGGTTAAGACATGTAACATTAACCTTGACCTAACCCTTAATATTAACCTTAACCTAACTTAAACCTTCCCTTTACCCTTAACTTAACCTTAACCTTCACTATAACATAACCCTAACCTTGAAAAAACCCTTACCCTTGACCTAACCTTAACCTTAACCTTCCCCTAACCTTGACCAAACCTTCACCTTAACCTTAACCTTAAGGTTAAGTTTAAGGTTAAGGGTAAGATTAAGGTTAAGGGTAAGATTAAGGGTAAGGTTAAGGTTAAGGTTAAGGGTTTTTTAAAGGTTAGGGTTAGGTTATAGTTAAAGTAAAGGTAAAGGTTAGGTTATAGTTAAGGGTAAGGTTAAGGTTAAGGTTAAGGCTAAATTTAAGGGTTTGGTTAAGGTTAGGGTTAGGTTGTAGTTAAAGTAAAGGTTAAGTTTAGGTTATAGTTAAGGGTAAGGTTAAGGTTAAGGTTAAGGTCAAGTTCAAGGTTAATGTTAAGTAAAGGTTAAGATAAGGTTAAGGGTAAGGTTAAGATAAAGTTAAGGGTAAGATTAAGGGTTTGGTCAAGGTTAGGGTTTGGTTATAGTGAAGGTTAAGGTTAAGTTAAGGGTAAAATAAAGGTTAGGGTTAGGTTAAGGTTAAGATTAGGTTAAGGGTAAAGTTAAGGTTAAGTTTAGGTTAAGGTTAATGTTATAGTTAAGGTCAAGGTAAGATAAGGTTAAGGTTAGGATTACAGGTTTAGTCAGGTTAAGGTTAAGGTTAAGGTTAAGGGTTAAGGTTAGGGTTAAGGTTAGGGTAAGGTTAGGGTTAACCTAAACCTTAACCTTAACCTTATCCTTACCCTAACCTTACCCTTAACCTTAACCTTAACTATAACCTAACCCTAACCTTGAACAAACCCTTAACATTAACCTTAACCTGACTAAACTCGTAAACTTAACCTTAACCTGAATAAACCTGTAACCTTAACCTTAACCTTCAACTTAACCTAACTAAACGCATAACCTTAACCTTAAAATTAACCTAACCTTAACCTTAAATTTACCCTTAACCTACCCTTAACCTTAACCACAACCTTACCCTTAGCTAACCTTAACCTTAACCTAAACTTAACCATAACTTTACTCTTAACCTTAACATTAACTATAACTTTAACCATCACCTTAATCTTAACCTTAACCTAAAACTTTACCCTAACCTTTCCCTTCACCTTAACCTTGACCAAACCCTTAACCTTAACCTTAACCTAACCTTAACCTTGACCTTAACTATAACTTAACCCTAACCTTGACCAAACCCTTAACATTAACTTTAACCTTAACTTTAACCTTAACCTTAACCTTAACCTTAAATTTACCCTTAACCTAACGTTAAATTTACCCTTAAAATTAACCTCAGTCTTAACCTTGACTTTACCCTTAACCTAACCTTAAGGTTAAAGTTAATTTAGGTTAAGGTAAGTTTAAGGTTATGGTTAGGTCAAGGTTAAGGTTAAGGTTAACGTTAAGGATAAGTTAAAGTTAAGGGTAACATAAGGTTAAGGTTAAGGGTTTTTTTAAGGTTTGGGTTAGGTTATAGTTAAGGTTAAGGTTTTGGTCAAGGTTAGGGTTAGGTTATAGTTAAGGTTAAGGTTAAGGTTTGGCAAAGGTTAAGGTTAAGGTTAGGTTAAGGTTAAGGTTATGGTTATGGGAAGGGTAAGGTTAGGTTATAGTTAACCTTAACCTAACCTTAACTGGTTATGGGAAGGTTAAGGTTAGGTTATAATTGACCTTATCATAACCTTAACCTTACCTTAACCTTTACCAAACCTTAACCTTAACCTTAACCTAACGTTAACCTTGACCTTAACTATAACCTAACCCTAACCTTGACCAAACCCTTAACCTTAACCTAACTTAACCTTAATCTTGACCTTGACCTTAACCTTAACCTTAACCTTACCTTTACCCTAACCCTAACCTTAACCTTCCCATAACCATAACCTTACCTTTAACCTTAACCTTAACCTTAACTTGAACTATAGCCTAACCTAACATTAACCTTACCTTAACCTAACCTAATGTTGACCTAACCATAACATTAACCTTACCTTAACCTAACATAATCGTAACCTTAATCTTAACCATAACCTTAACGTTAACCTTGACGTTAACCTTACCCTTCACCCTTAACCTTAAACTAAGCCTAACCTTAATCTAACCTTAACCTTGACCTTAACCTAACCTTACCCTAACCATAACCTTAATTTTACCCTAACCATCACCTTAACTTTACCCTTAACCTAATCTTAACCTTAGCCTAACCTTAACCTTACCCTCAACCTTGAATTTAACCTTAACTTTAACTATAACCTAACTCTAACCTTGAAAAAACCTTAACATTAACCTTAACTTAACCTAACCTTAACCTTAACCTTAAACTTAACCATAACCTTAACCTTAACATTAACCTTACCCTTAACCTTAACCTTAACTTAACCTTAGCTATAACCTTACCCTAACCTTCCTAACCTTACCCTTAACCTTAACCTAACCTTAATCTTAACTTTACCCTTAACCTTGACTTTAACCTTAACCTTCCCCTAACCTTAATCTTAACCTTAGCCTTAACATTCCCCTAACATTAACCCTAACCTTAACTCTAACCTTAATGTTAAGGTTAAGGTTACGGGTTTAGTCATGTTAAGGTTAAGGTTAAGGTTAAGTTTATGGTTATGGGAAGGATAACGTTAGGTTAAGGTTAAGATTAGGGTAAGGTTAAGGTTAAGGTTTTGGTCTAGCTTAGGGTTAGGTTATAGTTAAGGTCAAGGTTAAGTTCAAGGTTAAGGGTAAGGTTAAGGTTAAGGTTAGGTTAGGTTAAGGTTAACGTTAAGGTTACGAGTTTAGTCAGGTTAAGGTTAAGGTTAAGGTTAAGGGTTTAGTCAGGTTAAGGTTAAGGTTAAGGGTTTGGTCAAGGTTAGGGTTATGCTATAGTTAAGGTTAAGGTTATAGTGAAGGTTAAGGTTAAATATAACCTTAACCTTAACTATGACCTAACCTTAACCTTAACTTTACCCTTAACCTAACCTTTACCTTAACCTTAATATTAACCTTAACCTTACCCCCTTAACCTTAACCTTAACCTGACTAAACCCATAACCTTAACCTAACCTTAACCTTAACTTTACCGTTAACCTAACCTTAACCTTAACTATAACCTAACCCTAACCTTAACCTTAACATTGACCTTATGTTAGCCTTAACCTTCAGTATAACCTAACCTTAACCTTGACCTTAACTATAACCTAACCCTAACCTTGACCAAACCCTTAAACTTAACCTTAACCTGACTAAACCTGTAACACCTAAACCTTACCTTGACCAAACTGTTAACTTTAACCTTAACTTTACCCTTAACCTAATATTAACCTTAACCTAACCTTAACCTTGAATTTACCCTTAACCTAACCTTAACCTCAACCTTAACTATAACCTAACCCTAACCTTGACCAAACCATAACCTTAACCTTAAATTAACCTTTAACCTTAACATTAACCTCCCCATAGCCATAACCTTAACCTCAACTTTACCCTTACCCTTACCCTTAACCTTAACCTTACGTAACCTTAACCTTAACCTAACCTCAACCTTGACCTTAACTATAACCTAACCCTAACCTTGACCTTAACTTTACCCTTAACCTAACCTCAACCTTGACCTTAACTATGACCTAACCCTAACCTTGACCAAACCCTTGACCTTAACCTTACCGTTAACCCTAACTTAACCTTAACCTTCACTATAACCTAACCGTAACCTTGACTTTAACTATAACCTAACCCTATCCTTGGCCAAACCCTTAACCTTAACCCGACTAAACGCTTAACCTTAACCTTAACCTTACCCTTAACCTTACCATTAACCTTAAGCTTAACCTTAACCTTCCCATAACCTTAACCTTAACCTTAACCTTCCCCTAACCTTAACCCTAACCATAACCTTAACTTTACTCTTAACCTAACCTTCAACATAACATAAATCTTAACTTAACCTTCACCTTGACCAAACCCTTAACATTAACCTTAACCTTAACCTTAAACTTAACCTTAACCTTAACCTTACCCTTAACCTTGAACTTAACGTTGAACTTAACTATAACCTAATTCTAACCTTAGGTTAAGGTCAAGGTTAGGTTAAGTGTAAAGTTAAGGTTAAGGTTAAGGTTAAAGTTAAGGTTAAGGTTAAGGTTAAGGTTAGGTTATAGTGAAGGTTATGGAGATGTTAAGGTTAGGGTAAAGTTAAGGTTAAGGTTAATGTTTGGTAAAGGTTAGGGTTAGGTTATAGTTAAGGTCAAGGTTAAGGCTAGGTTAGGGTTAAGGTTAAGGTTAAGGTTAAGGTTAGGTTAATGGTAAAGTCAAGGTTAAGGTTATGGTTATGGGAAGGTTAAGGTTAAAGTTAAGGGGTTAAGGTTAGGTTAAGGTAAAGTCAAGGTTAAGGTTAGGTTAAGGTTAAGGTTATGGTTATGGGAAGGTTAAGGTTAAGGTTAAGGTTATAGTTAAGGTCAAGGTTAAGATTAAGGTTATTGTTAAGGTTAAGGTTAAGGTTAAGGTTAAGTAAAGGTTAATTTTAAGTGTAGGTTATAGTGAAGGTTAAGGTTAAGACCCGTAACCTTAACCTAACCTTAAATCTTAACCTTAACCAAACCCTTAACCTAATCTTAACCTTAACCTAACCTTAACCTTAAGGGTTTGGTCAAGGTTAGGGTTAACCTTAACCCTCACCCTTACCCTTAACTATAACCTAACCCTAACTTTGACTAAACCGTTAACCTTAACCTTACCCTTAACCTTAACCCTAACCTTACCTTTAACCTTAACATTAACCTTAAGCTTAAACATAACCTTCCCACAACCTTAACCTTCACATAACCTTAATCCTAACCTTAACCTTAACCTTAACCTTCCCCTAACGTTTACCCTAACCTTGACCTTAGCTTTACCCTTAACCTAACCTTTACCTTAACTTTAATATTAACTTAACCTTGACCAAACCCTTAACATTAAACTTAACCTTTACCTTAAACTTAACCTTAACATTAACCTTACCCTTAACCTTAAACTTAACCTTGACCTTCACTATAACCTAACCATAACCTTAGGTTAAGGACAAGGTTAGGTTAAGTGTAAATTTAAGGTTAAGGTTAAGGTTAAGATTAAGGTTAGGTTATAGTGAAATTAATGGCAAGGTTAAGGTTAAGGTTAAGGTAAATTTAAGGTTAAGGTTAAGGTTTGGTCAAGGTTAGGGTTAGGTTATAGTTAAGGTCAACGTTAAGGTTAGGTTAAGGTTAAGGTTACAGGTTTTGTCAACTTAAGGTTAAGGTTAGGTTAAGGGTAAAGTCAAGGTTAAGGTTATGGTTATGGGAAGGTTAAGGTTAAGGGGTTAAGGTTAGGTTAAGGTAAAGTCAAGGTTAATGTTAGGTTAAGTTTAAGGTTAAGGTTATGGT
The DNA here is from genome assembly GCA_034641835.2 of Pinus albicaulis. Classification (NCBI taxonomy): domain Eukaryota; kingdom Viridiplantae; phylum Streptophyta; class Pinopsida; order Pinales; family Pinaceae; genus Pinus; species Pinus albicaulis. Next base: position 601,491 of record MU968330.1, on the reverse strand, counting down.
TATGGAAAGGCTAAGGTTAAGGTTAAGGTTATATTTAAGGTCAAGGTTAAGATTAAGGTTATGGTTAAGGTTAAGGTTAAGGTTAGGTAAATTTTAACGTTAAGGGTAGGTTATGGTGAAGGTTAAGGTTAAGACCCGTAACCTTAAACCTTAACCTTAACCTAGCCTTAAACTTAACCTTATCTTAACCTTAACCTTAACCTTAACCTAACCCTAACCTTACCTTAACCTAACTTAACATTAACCTTAAACTTATGTTAAGGTTAAGGTTAGGGTAAGGTTAGGGTAAAGGTTAAGGTTAAGGTTAATGTTAACGGTTTGGTCAAGGTTAGGGTTAGGTTATCGTTATGGTTAGGTTAAGGTTAAGGTTAAGGTTAGGTTAAGGTTAATATTAAGGTGAAGGTTAAGGGTAAAGATAAGGTTATGGTTCAGGTTAAGGTTAGGGTTAGGTTATAGTTAAGGTTAAAGTTAAGGTTAAGGTTAAGGTTAGGTTAAGGGTAAATTTAAGGTTAAGGTTACGGTTTGGTCAGGTTGAGGTTAAGGTTAAGGTTAAGGTTAAGGTTTTTCGAAGGTTAAGGTTATAGTTAAGGTTAAGGGTAGGGGTAAGGTTAAGATCAGGTTTAGGGTAAGGTTAAGGATAACCAAACCTTATTTTAACCTTAACCTTAACCTTAACCTTAATCTAACCTTAACCTGACTTAAATTCGCAACTTGAACATTAACCTAACCTTAACCTTGACTTTACCCTTAACCTAACCTTAACCTTAACCTTAACATTACCCATAATGTAACCTTCTTCTTAACTTAACCTTACCCTTAACCTTAACTTGAACCTTTACCCTAACCTTACCCTAACCTTAACCTTAACCGTAACCTTAACCTTAACCTAACCTTAACCTTGAACTTGACCTTAACCTTAACCATAACCGTAACATTAACCTTAACCGTAACATTAAAGGTAAGGTTAAGTTTATGGGTTAATTTTAAGGGTTTGGTCAAGGTTAGGGTTAGGTTATAGTTAAGGTCAAGGTTAAGGTTAGGCTAAGGTTAAGGTTACGGGTTTAGTCAGGTTAAGGTTAAGGTTAAATTCAAGGTGAAGGGTTTGGTCAAGGTTAGGGTTAGGTTAAGGTTAAGGTTAAGGCTATGGTTATGGGAGGGTTAAGGTTAGGTTAGGTTAAGGTTAATGTTAAAGTCAAGGTGAAGGGTTTGGTCAAGGTTAGGGTTAGGTTAAGGTTAAGGTTAAGGCTATGGTTATGGGTTTGGGTTAAGGTTTGGTTAAGGGTAAAGTTAAGGTTATGGTTAGGGTTAAGGTTAGGGTATGGTTGGGGTAGTCATGCAGATGGCATAGAATCAAATCTTTTCACTAACCTCCTAGTGAACTTTGCCTAAGTAGAGATGTTTACATTTTTCAATGAAGAAGACTCAAATAACCACCAGGCATATGCTTTTCCTTGGAGGTGCAACGCTACTACTCTTATGTCTTCTTCTTCA